>CM024552.2:44059503-44647003 GCA_014182405.2 Eucalyptus sideroxylon
CAAAACCAAAAAGTGCAATTTTAGTTATTTTGAAAATTAATCAGTTATTGTAGTTTATTAACATGCTGCTAAATAGGAAGTTAACTTAGGTTATGGAGGCTACTTTTTAATCTTTAATGCCCTATATGATACTGATACTTTTTCCAATCTGCTCATATAGCCACATTGTTCAAAATGAAATGATTTTTTTAAATAAGCAGCCTAAATTTGCAGTAGTTTGTCTTGCTCTTTTTTTCTGTCACAAAGAGGAATACAAATTAGTTTGGTTCGTAGTGTATATGTTGTCCAGTTGGAAGGCTCTGTGGGTGCTTATTAAACTATTTCATCATTGTCAAATTGACACTCTTTCCTCTATGTAGACACGAAAAGCCTGCAAATAAAGTTTGTACATGATTCTTGTTCACCGAGAAACTTATACTTGATTTTAGTTTTTGTGGATTTTCTTTCTCGTAAATGATTTAGTATGGGGGTGGTAGCTTCTTGCTACCTATCTAGTGAATCTTTTGTTAAAGATATAGATGACATCTTTCTGTGCCAAAATCTGCACCTTTTATTCATTGAATGTAATGGCTTTGCAACATTTATAGATTCACATGCTGGTATACACGTGCTGTACGAATCCTGTTAACAGTTTTAAGCATTCATTCAGCAAGCTCTGCTTTTGCTTGCTGTTGGGTGATTATAAATCATCATTCTCAGTCATTATCCTTTTAAAGAAATACAGACTTCTGCCTTAATGCATGTGTTGGTTGTGCATGCAGAAAGTAGAATGTCGGAATTGAATTTTTGTGGAGCATGGTATCAATGGCATCATTTAGTAACTGTAGAATGATTAGGCATGTACCAGCTTAAAGCATGTCAGAGTGATAACACAAGTGAATATTCCTCATTGCAATTTTGTCATGCATCAGCTGATAACATGTCTGCACATTAGTTCACCAGAAAACCTTTCAATCTCAGTATTGATAGCTCAAAAGCCCATTCCAAATCATTGATGGTACAAATTTGGAATAATGACATCTCAATGTCCTGCACTGGATGAGAATGGCCTGTTTGAGTAATTAAGACCCACACCCAAATGGTCACCACCTTGTGTGGTTCCACTTGATGACAACTTTTGGGGTTTGGCCCATGTGGAAAGGGCTGGGTCGTTACAAGAATGATACATAAGGTGCCTTCCTCGCGAGAGAAGGTGAGCTAAACAGAGGAGGGAGGACAGTCATGTTCTGGAGCAGGGGGTGTTAAGTTAGTTCTCTTGATTGTCAAGATACATGTCATAATAGGCTTCGATCAGTAGAGATATTATGTGGAGATGCCACCTGGCATAACGTCAGAATCCAATAGACATGGTTCCAGGATGTGAAAATAGAACCTGCACTTCCACTGATCTGTTGTAGGGAATCGGTAGGCTGAGTAGTAAATCTCCAGGCTGAGCTGAATTTTAGAAGAAAGAACCTTGTTCGTTGCTGAAGATAGAGAAATCTGGTTGAATTGGACTCTTTACATCTTGCATAAGTGATATTGCCTTAAGTGGTATTCATGAACCTTTATTTTTTCAGACAATATTTCGGAATCCTAAAGAAGTCAGACCTTATACTGTCCCAACACCCGAGAGATGCACTGCCTGCAGCTGCAATGCATGCATCTTCAGATTCAGTTGTCATTGTTGATATAAATGCTCCAGCAGCACATGTTGCACAGCATAAAATGGCAGCCAAACACACCTGATGGTCAAGGAACTCCATTCCTCTTCCAGCACGCAAAGGCTGCTACGAGCTCCACTGGTGGAACATTCATGCGCATGTTCAAAGGGACAGCTGCACCTGGTTCAGATGATTGGAAATTTCCCCAGGCACTAGCATTTCCAACATCAGGAATTAGAGGCTCAGCAATAGTTTCCATCACATCTGACAAAGAAATCATCACAGGTAACCAACTTGTGCAAATGTCATTTTTCCAATGGATAATCATTTAGTCCCAAAATCTGAGGGGTTTCATCGTCTCCTTTCTTTAAATTGTGAAGGAAAGGAGGAACAGAGCAAAGGAAGTAAAAACAATTTAAGAATTTTTAAAGATAGTTGTGTGCTTCTCATTATCAAGGATAATTACAGGGGTTAATTACGAGTGAAGAGAGATTATGTGGACTTGATGTTTGAACATCATATATCATAGAATTTGTTGTGAAGAAAGCACAGCTTGGCAGTGACATCGACATGTCTTACTTTTCTGCATGTGAGTGCTGGAAGCATCTTGTTTATTGATTTTGATATTCTGTGTCATCACACGGATAATCGCAACTTCCATTAACTGACCAATGTGGGCAAGATGAGGGTGCTTCTATATTTATTTCAAAGCATGCCAATACACTGCAATATTTTTTAAACTGCTCCCCCCCCTGGCGAAAATAAAGAATATCCAACATAAAGCTGATGTTGCCCTGAGACACTTATTAGAGTGATTTGCCGAATTGGTTTGGGCATGTGAAATGGCATCCTCACTTTGCCAAAGTTAGAAAAACTCCAAAATTTATGCAGTGGTCCATGTGCCTGAATAGATAGTATTATTCAAGAAAGAGCAAGTACACTTTAATAAAAAGTCTACAGGACCTTTACTGTGTTATTCTTCCAAGGGTGAGGTTTTAGATAGCTGACAAGCTTGTAATGTTATCGATGTGCTGGGTAATGGTCTCTATTCTTAAACAGCAGTATGATTGAATGGTGCCAGGGTCTGGAATCTTAGGGAGCAATTAGCGTGCTTTTATTTCTAAATTGTTTGGTGTTTTTGGCTGTATGCTTTTTTAATACAGTGAAATACCACAAAAGTCGGTTTCTTTTTGTTTCTTCTTACAAGAATGTCTAGCCTTCCAAAACTGAAATTGAGAGAGAGAGAGAGAGAGAGGGAAGGAAAAGCCGGGGGGGGTGGGGAGTTCCGTATATTGGTCTACTCTATTAAATGGTAATTTGTTGACAGTCTTTCTCAGCTTTTCCATGGACGTGAGTTCCTTATATTGGATTACCCTAATAAATGGTAATTTGTTGACATATTTTCTTGAGGTGTCTAACTATGGTCATCCTAAATTCTTTGGTTTTTGTATAGGTGGACATGCGGATAATAGTATCAAGGTAATATCTTCTGATGGAGCAAAAACGCTAGAAACGGCAATTGCACACTGTGCTCCAGTGACTTGCCTTGCTCTTTCGCCAGATAGCTACTACCTTGTAAGCGGCTCGCGAGATGCGACAGTTTTACTTTGGAAGATTCATTGGGGCTTTGGTACTGGTTCAAGTAGCCTATCAGATCTTCCTACCAGTACAGGCACACCAACTTCAAGCACCAACAGTACTCAAACCATCTTGGCTGACAAAAGCAGAAGACGTCGTATTGAAGGTCCCATACATGTTCTCCGAGGCCACCTCAGGGAAATAAGTTGCTGCTGTGTTAGCTCAGATCTAGGGATTGTTGTGTCATGTTCCTATTCATCTGATGTTTTATTGCATTCAGTGAGGCGGGGCCGATTGATCAGAAGATTGGCTGGGGTTGAGGCACATGCTATTTCCCTTTCAGCCAAGGGAGTTATCATGACATGGAACGAATTAAGACATACACTCAGCACGTTTACTCTCAATGGTGTACCAATTGCTACAGCAAAACTCCCTCTTTCTTGCAACATCAGCTGCATGGAGATTTCTCTGGATGGGGAAAATGCTCTGCTGGGAATAAATTCATCTTCAGAAAACTCTGGATCCTTTAATAGTAACAAGGATCCGAACTTCAAATCCTCTGTCCTTGAAGAGAGTGATAAGGAGTTGGATGAAACTGGTCAAATGTTAGATATTCAGTCACCTTCACTTTGTTTCCTAGATCTCCATACCCTTAAGGTAACAAATAAGTTTTGATTTTCAGATTAGCATATGATCATCTGCATTAATTGTCATGCCGTAGGTGGTGGCTTCAACAATGTGAGGGATGAGGTTTTGTATGGACCTAAGTTTAGGAACTAGGTGAACAGTTATCACTGTGCCCTCCATGTAATCACATAAATAGCATTTATGCAATTGCCGGAGTGATCTCAGTACAGTTAGATATGGGCTGTAATGGAGAAATATAGCTCAGGTTTCTAAGTTTGCTGGTTTTTGTTAGCTAGAATTTCTCTATTATGCAATGCCATCCAATTCAGTGCAGCATGTAATTAGTTATCAAGCCCTAGCTGGTCTTCAATATCAGTTTGCTTTTAACCTTGTAGCTGTTGCTCATTTTTGTTTTTCCTATCAGAACTGTTCTGTGCTTCTTGGATGTTGTTTCTTTAAACTTTCAGTTGCTCACGGTTTCTCCTTCATCTATTAAAATTTTTTCTGCAATTTGATCTTGCAGGTGTATCACACTATAAAACTGGTGGATGGACAAGATATTACAGCTGTGGCACTGAACAAGGACAACACAAATCTTTTGGTGTCTACTGCGGACAAGCAGTTGATAATATTCACTGATCCAGCAGTAAGTAAAACTCATCTTTGATCCTCGTTCTTTCTTATTGATCTGCATAGGTTAATTGGATCTTCTGATCCTTGTGTGGGAGTCAGTTGATGCGAAAGAAATTGATCCAACATACAATTCGATTAGCATTTTTAGCATTTGAAGTCGATACAAATACTAAGTCATTGGACTTGCTGGTTGCCATGGTTAGGACATTTGTCTTGCAGAATATTTGCTCGTCTTCTTTTTAATCTCTCTCTCTCTCTCAGTTGAGCTTGAGAGTTGTGGATCAAATGCTCAAGCTGGGTTGGGAGGGTGACGGGGCTCAGCCTCTTATAAACCGTAGTCGGAGATTGAACTGTGTCCAACTGATGAGTCAAAGAGGACAGCTGCAAGCTGGACGGAAGAGCAAAGGTTGCAAACACAGATTGAGCGGCATTTGTGACATTTTCACAATGCTGGACTCGGGCTTTGCTAATTTTTGGAGTTTACAATGTTGTATCAGGCAAGCGGATCAACCTGCAACCCTTTGAGTATGCGATGGTTTTTTGGGACTGTTTAGTCATTGTCATTAATATAAGTTGAAGCTATGAGAGAGAGAGAGAGAGAGAGAGAGAGAGAGGCTCAATGGATCGAGCTTTTCATTTTTGTCAACTTTTTTTTGTTTTTCATTAGAGTAGAATACGAGAGTATAGCATTTTTTAATTCATGTAACTTTTCTTTTAGTTGGCTGTAAATGGTGAGACCACTCGGTGCTTTCCAAAAGGTCTTGTAAATTAAATCTTCATATTGATCAAAACTCATCTGTACACCTAAATATGCAGAAGCGATTTGCCTTTTGCAGCTTCCATGGTATGAATATTTCTGTTCTTCTTTGAATGAAATTCGACAGAAGTTTCCACTGTCCATCTCCCAAGCCTTCACATCTCATGAATTTAAGATGAAGCAATTATGCCGAGATAATCCGAAAAAGGAAATATTTCTGGAGGAAATTCCTTCTCTTGAGCATATTAATACTTGTCCGATGCCTCCAGTCTCCAGTAACAAACAAAATAGCACCGAAGTAAGGATCTTCAACATGAATCATCAGCTCCTTAATGCGTGAAGGAAGCCACGGACACCGGAACTACCAAAACGAAGCCACGTACCTGAGACGACACGACTTGACTTAGAATTTATCCATTGCCTCTCACTCGAGCGCAAAAACACACCGGTAAGAGAACCGATATTCGCTACAAAACTATCCCTTCGAGCCATCAATTGTCGAGATAGAGAGTGCTTGCAACGGCAGCCGTAGTGCCGGTGCCGACGGAAGCGAGAGCTTCAGAACAGAGTGAAGGCGAGAAAATGGTGCAGAGAGGGAAAGTAGTGACGAAGACACCATGAGAGAGAGAGAAGACACAGGTCAGTGCTCACTGATCACTGAACTTCAGCCGCTCCAGCTTTCTGCTTCTACTCTTCCACCTTTTCGTGTTGGTAAAAAATTCATACATAGTCCCGAACTTTGACCCAGGCTACAATATCATTCCCGAGCTATTAATTTATTTAATGCGATTATTCAATTTTAACCAAATATGCAATATCATCTCTGAATTTTAATTTAATCGATATTGTCCATAAAATTTCAATACGATCATGTCCTAGACAAAATGAAAATGTTCAATCCAATCATTCCATTAATTCAAGTTCATGAACAGTATTAAACATGTAACAAAAGTTTATAAATAAAATTCAATAAATTAAAAGTTATTGCATATTTGACCAAATGTCCAAGGACCATTTCTATTATTATCATTTATTATTTTCTATATTTTTCACTCATTATATATGCATCTGTTTAAAAATTAAATTTCTACACATTCAATATTCATCAACTTGAGAAAATAATTATGATTCATTTTATGTTAATTGTGTTTGTGCAGAATGTATATCTACATTTTAATAACTAATGTGTAAGGTGCATGCATTTGTTAATTTTTTTCATGTAAAATGAACAGGTCAGAAACTATAGTAACTAAATTATTGCCAAAAACCGTATATGTTGATCCTACGTTAATTTGGTGATATTTTCCAAGTTATCAATGTATTTTTGATTCGATTGTGAAAGTATATGAAGGCCTGTTCCCCATGAGGAACCATAGACTCACTCAAGAATATGATCCAATGACTTGAGTACGGTGCCTTCTAATTTGCATGCTTAAATCATAGCCCTTTTCTAATAAGAGCAAAATTTAAAGTTGTCATGGAGGCGATTCAAATGCCAAGCAGGTATTCTCAAATACCGCTCATCAAAATGACTTATTTGCACTTCCTAGAAATATACTCGAAATTGTCTAATACAATTTCCCGACCTTTAGTAACTTGTCTGAGCTCTAAGGTCGGATCATTTTGTCGAGGTGAGGGTCCGCAGATCGCGAATCCACGCACATCCTCTCCAATTAACCCCAAATTGATCAGAAGTACCCATTACACGTTGAAAACCATAAAGAAAAAAAATCCCTCAATAATTTTCTTAACCTCAAGATATTCCATAAGTGATAAAAATATTTTTCTTTCATTCATTTTTCCAACCGTTACAAGTGATCACTTTTAGAAAATAAGAAATAATTTTCCTTTCTTTTTTTTTTTTTTTTTCGAAATAAATGGAGCCTTCTTATCGAGTCTAAGTTCTCGATTCATTGTAAGATTGCCACCTCTATCGATGAGATTGCCCCAATACCCGACAAGGGCGGGGGATTCGCAGCTCGTGGCAAATCCTCGCATCATTCCCATCCCTTCAAGCTAATATTGGCGTCGATTAAAATGATTATTCAAATTTACCTTTCAATGGCGAAAACATAAATCCTTTCGGGATCAACGGTTCCCGATCCGGTCTAGTCCCACCTAAGAATTGGCAACCGGACTAGGAGGACTAATTCCCCATTTTTGAAACAAGGAACTAGACCATTTGGTCCTAGGATCGGACCAATCTTGTCTGGCTCAATCCCCGCACAGCCCAATAGAACCGGTGGATTTGCATATCTTGAATTTTTAATCCAAGTTGCAACTTGAAACTAAGAGATGATGGGCCATGATTATAGGGGCATGCTAAAAAAAGAGAGGAGGATTCAGTGGATTCTTTTTTCTATAAATGACGGACTCACAAATTTAAGGAAGGTGCGAGTAAGCGAGGGAGGTAAAATTGATGAATCTTTGCCAAGAAAAGAAACAAAGTAAAATAAATAAAGAAGTAAGAGATAAAATGAGCAAGTTGGATGAATGGGTGCAACAATTTAAAAGAAACAATGATTTGCTTTATCATTTGTAATAGGTGAGATGTGAGAGAAGATTTGGGTTTAGGTTTACATTTTACTTTGTTAAGAAATAAAAATAAAAACATAACAATTGGTATCGTCTAAAGCAGTTCGGCTCCCATCTTGAACCGAGAACTGACTAAAATAATTAGTTCCAATTTTGTTAAACTAGGAACTGGAATTATCCTTCAAGATTGCGAAGAAGAACGAGATTTATTTGAAATGAACTTAATTTGTTTTATTTCCATATATCATTTAATTTTTCAAAAGTCGCTTTACGTGTGTACACATATATAAGTATAAACATTCTCGATTAGGTAATCTTGTCAAAGAATCTTGATTTTTCTAATGAAAATGGCTAAAATCAAATAGAAAAAGTTTAGCGTCGTTGATCTGACATCCCTTCTTGATCACATAATAAAAATGAAATAGTTCTCTAAGAGGCAATGAAAAAAATATAGTGTCCAAGGGTTTATCAATTCAAGATTAGCAACATGATTTCCTTCCAGAAAGTCATGTTGCATTTTGAATTTTAAGTAAGCGCTCAACTATCTCCTAATAATAATAATAATAATAATAAAAACTATCTCCTAATACATTTAAATAATTATAAATGCACATTTGATGGTAATCCAAATAATATATATATATCCATATAAATAATTTATTTTTAAACAGTGAATAAGAATAAATATTCTCGAAGAGATAGGTCGATTTGGCACTCTTACTGGAGAAAATGGCATTCACTTGGACATTATTTGGAATTCTGGTAATTATGGTAATTAAGGCTGCGAGCAAGTCAATTAGGCAATCTTATCAAATTCAATGATATCTGTTCTAATATATCGTCTAATAATAAATTCGGTTTGATGTAATACCATATATGAAATTTTGTCCATGTATAAAATGACCAATCCATTCTGTAGAAATACATTGTCTTCATAAGAAAATTACTTGAAAATCTCCATCTCCAAGATAAGAAAAATGAATCATGCATTCTCAATCTCTTCCCTATTCCTGATCTATTTCCTCGTGATCTTCCACTGTGTTCGATCCGCAAACAACATCGTTCAGGACACCTGTAAGAAGTTTGTAGCCGATGACCCAAGGATGAACTTCGACTTCTGCGTGAAGTCTCTTGGGTCGGACTCGAAGAGTCATGAGATGGATCTCGACGGCCTAGGACTAATCGCGGTCAAGCTGTTAGACGCCAACTATACAGGTACGATCGAGTACATTAAGCAACTACAGAAGCAAATATCGGAACCACGCCTACTCAAGGCACTCTCGCTGTGCTTGCGTGTTTACAACTTTCTTGATATCAAAGACCTAATCCCATTTTACAAGGCAAAGCGACATGCCGATGCAGGCATGCTTGTGTCTGCAGTGCTAACTAATGAAGAGACATGTGACACTCAAGTTTCGAGGACGAAAGGCACGGTTCCACCTTTGACAAAGCATAATGCTGACATTTATCAATTGTCCGGCATAGCACTTAAAATTGTGGCTATTTTGAGAGAAAGAGCATAAGGGATGTAATGAAGCGTGTGTTTGCCAATAATTGCATTGCCTATGAATCTTCATGGCAACATGAGTCTTCTTTTTGTCCCCCCTCTAAGCTGTATTTCTTGCTAATGGATTGCTATGGATGGATATCTTCTTTTATTTTATTTATTAATATTTAAAATACAAATAGCATATGAAGTAAATAAGCTTAGGGGCATCCCGACATTACAAATAGAGCTAATGATTTAGAAAGATAGGGGTAGGAAATCTCCACATAGTAGCCGATATAACATTTGACTGTAAAGGTTTAATAATTTTGGTAAAGTGAGGTTTTGCCTTACATTTTTACGTATCTTGGCCAAAATAATATGGATGTCATTTGATTTGTTTTGAAATCGTCTATGGTTGCGCTCCATCTAAATGCAATACATAGTTGCTAGGAAAGATACTTTGAGGAGTCTCGCTTCCAAATCCTTGTCCTTATTAATTACCCATCATCTTCCCTTTGGAGCATTTGGGTTCACAACACATAATGCAGAGGTACCCCAATTATACCCCTTGACATTAGGGGCATAATTGGGGTACCTCTGCAAAATAAGCGCAAGAAATATATTATATCCTCATATGCAAAATATATATCGCATGAAGTTGATTTTACTTTTTCGGCTAAATGTTATATATATTGGTTCATTTGTTAGTTTTGGGTGGTACCCCCCCGTCAGTCCTAATTGAGAGCCGCACAGGATTATCACGTGCCTCAAAAGGAAGACGGAGCAAGCCCAAGAACCTGCTACACAATTGACCTGACCCATTATGAATAAATATTCAAGAGTCCTGAAAGTTTATAGCAACACACCGGCCAAATATGGCCTCGCCGGAGTCTCATCAGAGGCTCACCGGCTGCCTCACCTGAGATCGCCGGACCTCATTTTTTATGAGCTAATTGTATAGCACATTCTTGGGAGCACGATTGTGATTGGGTTAGACCTATCCAGATATGGCCAGCAACTATATTTTTGAAAATGATAATTTATACATATCCGCTTCTTGAGTGACAAAATCTCGAAAATAACTCAAGTAATGTTGGGATCTCAGATAATTAGTAGCGCATGAATGAGTGACAGCATGTGTCCACTGAGTATTAATGATCAGAATCCCCGATCACGGCATATAATCTCAATAAATTAGGGTTGTTTTCTCCCAACGAAGATTTATGGTGATCATCTGCTCGGGGCTGGTCCCCAACGATTGGGCTTGGGGCTTCGACACCTTGCCTCAGGTCCATCAACGCCTCGCCTGAGACCCCAGCCGCCACGTTTACAGTAAAAATTATGTCCATTGAATCTTCCAATAGATTTTCGACCAAAAAAAAAAAAAAAAAAATCTTCCAATAGATTAATTTGGACATTGGAGGGTCGCCCCACCCAAACCGATGAACAGTGTTTTGTCCATACGGTATAGCATATGGACAAAGCTAATGACATGATTGAAAAGGCTAAACCTACGATGGATTCCATAACTTAGAAAGCGAATGACAAATATTGGAAGATAATTACCAAAAAACCCTAAATTTATTGTAATTATATCAATTGAGTCATAAACCTTTTTTTGTAGTTAATTCGGTCCTTAACCTTTTGTAATTATGTTAATTCAGCATATCTAGCCAATTTCGGCAAGGTGATACTGATGTGGACACCGATTGATGGTTGGCCACAGCCATTTAGCTGAGGTCAATAATGACTTGAAAAATTTTAATATTATTTTATACTTTGAGTGTTTTATTTTTCATTTTCCTTTTCTTTTTCTCTTTTTTCCTCCTTTTCCTTTTCTCCCCCCAAAGTGGCCGGCAAAGCTTTGGCGAGGGTCGTAGTCCTCGCCCAAGTCTCGGCGAGGCTAGTGTCACCATAGCCTCGCCATGGGCAAAGGTGGCCTTGCCCATGGTTGCCTTCGCCTAGGCCCTAGGTGAGGCCTAGGGAACATGAGTGAGGCCTAGGGGCTGTGGGCAAGGCGGCTTTGCACAAATCTAGGTGAGGCTAGATGAGGACTGTGACTCTTGCTGGTGCTTTGCCGGCGAGATGCATTTAACAAATCAAGCACAAACCAAAGAGAAGACGCATTTAACAAGACTCGGCTTTGTGTAGACATGCTAACTTTGATTTTTCGTACTTCTGCACAACAGGATGGAAGATGTGCTGAAAAAGATGACATTCTCCCGGATGGTTTCCACGTGAAAAAAGGGGACCGCGTTTATTACTTGGCTTACTCAATGGGAAGAATGCATAACATCTAGGGAGAAGATGCTGAGGATTTCAAACCAGAAAGATGGTTGAACAATGGAATTAACCCAAAACGAATCGCCTTTCAAATTTGTTGCATTCAATGTTTGTTCCTCTATCTTATGTCCTCGTGAATTGAATATTCAAAGCGTGAATACGATTCAAATCATCTTCAAGTGACACTCTTACTTTCCTATTTGCAGGCTGGTCCTAAGATTTGCCTCGAGAAGGATTTTGCTTATCGCCAGGTGATGATAATCTCAATAGCTCTCCGTCGCTTCTTCCGTTTCAGATTAGTAGATGAAACTAGACCTGTAACCTACAATGTCATGTTCACCCTTCACATCGACAATGGATTACATCTTTGTGTTGTTCCCAGATTGGCTACATAAGAACTGGACCATCATTAAGTATGGTCCATCATGACATATGGATTTCTAATTTTGGATGCTAGTGTTTTTCACTTATAAGCATGTACACTACAAGATCTTACTACTGCATGTAAACATTGGACTATTAAGGTGTTCTGCTTAAATTCCATATATAATTTGTAAGTTATTAGTTCGATAGGCTTTGTGATAATGTTAATAAAATAGTATCCTTTAAAGCCTCTGAGAGGCTGCCAAGCTAATATGTCCCTAGAACTGTAACGGTTTTGAACCTCATCTATCAATTAGCCATGCGGCACTTCATGATATCGTTGCCATACCAATCTGTTAATCAGCTCATTGGCTTCGGCCGAGCCGGACCTATTCTTAATTCTATATACTGAGAACAAGTTTTCCTGTTATGTATAACTAAAGCACTTGGTTATATGTCTACAAAATAAGGGAAAGAAGAATGGTTCCTCCTGTGATAAAAGGAATGAAACATCCTATAACAACAACTAGATATCTCAAAACTAATACTATAGTAAATCATATAGGAAAAATACAGAATACCATCATGAATCATGCGGTGACAATCTGCGATCATGCGGCGATCGTGCAACAGTCGTGCAGCATTCGTGCGGCGATCGTGCAACAGTCGTGCGACATTCGTGCGATGGTCGTGCGACCATACATCAAATAAAACTGGTATGCCGGTCTTGGGAATCCAAAAATCTCCTCCTATGAGTCTTCTCACCGAAAAGGGCTCAACTTCCTGTGGACTCTGAAGGATGTGGAAACCTGTCCAATTCACCCTCCTCCCCATTGCCGCACCGGGGCCCGAGTTTAGGTACTCCCCATAAAACAAGGTCGTGAGGAAATCACTGTTCCACTTGTCCTATCCCATTGCGTCAATGAATCCATCGATATTCGTCTTCATTATCACTTTCCTCGAGTACTTCTTCCACGGCCGTCCTAGGTAGCTCTTGAACAAGCCCTTCACCGGCTCGAAGTCGAGGGCAGGGATGATCCGCGACATGTGGATCAAAATCCTCGTGTTTTCCTCCTCATTTTCTTGACCCTAAGCCGTCACCATGTTGGCCTGTTGGTCCTTTGGCCTCCGAACGAAGATGTCGCAATTCTGGATGACAACAGCCGAGTTGCTAAAAATGAAGTTGATGGTGCTGTAAATGTGACAGTCGCGGTAGAATTGCCGTTTAGAGTGCGTATAAAGTGTGTCCCGGTAAGCCTTGAAGCTGCACCAATAGAACACAGATTGTTCCGAGCCAACCAAAAGTGCAACGGCTTGTTCCTTTTGGGGACCACTGGTATTGTCAAACGTGATGTCTCTTGACCGAAAACCTTCCCCGGAGACAGCTACATGAATTTTGAGAGATTAGATTGAGAGCTATGATATTAATGGGCTAGTAATTGGCCACATTTTGAGAGCTTAATATCTTACCAAACGTAGCTGAAGTCATGGTGGTGGAACCATCTCGAACATTTTTTATGCTAGTGACGACAGTTCGATCCATGCCATCGCCAACGAACATGATGTTCTTCATGTCTTCTCTAATATCTACTTGCTTGTTGTAGACTCCCGCTTTGACATATTACCACTCTTTCGAGCCATTTGGTACCAATTGTATGGAGTGCAACCATAGCCTCATTGATTGTCTTGTGGGAGCCAGAATTGTGCTAGGCCACAATGAAGTTGGCCTTTGAATTTTTTGCGTTCCAAGATACTAGAAGCTCGATGTACGAGTCTGGTACTGCTCCTGTAACCAAACAGGAGTAACAACCTCACAATTTTAATACATAAATGAATTTATTGGACAAAATACAAAGCTAAAAAAAAATGAATAAGACAAAGAAAGCAATGGATTACCTCTCTTGCCACCATCGTGGTCATGGTCAAGGGCCTTGTGCTAGGGGTGTTGGCGGCGTTAAAAAAGGTGGTGGTGGTGGTGATGGCGAGGAGGAGGAGGAGGAAGGCGTAGTGAGATTCCGTTGGACATGTTGGTTGGTCTATGGTGACGGCGTCGAGTGGAGACAAGTGTGGGATTTTGGATGGGGTAACTTGCGAAGGGGAAGATGTTCATCTACTTATATACAAGATGGAAATCATAGCTACTATAGTTTCAATCTTTTGAAACGGCAAAGCATGTGATTACGATGGGGAGAGTGTGACATCCTAAATTTTTCACTTCTTCTTTCAATTAAATTAATTGGGCATTTCATCGATGCGCCTATAGGGCTATTTATAAAGTTTATCACTCTCGAGATAACTAGATTATCTGGGAAAACCATTACGGACTTTTAATGCAATAACCGCCGCCAGACACCGACGACCGCCACCATCCATGGGCAGCCTGCCATCGCCAATCGTCGCACAACCGCCGCCAGACGCTGCATAATCGTTGACCATCGCTACCAACCGCCCCCGTAAGGCCACCGCCCACAGCTCACCAGCCACCGCCCCCACCCGCAGCCGGTGGGTTGTTGGCGGAATTCCTACGACGACGGTCTGCGATCGTGTGGCGATCATGCGACGTTCATGCGGCATTCGTGCAGCGGTCGTGCAACAGTCGTGCGACAGTCGTGCAGCCATACATCAAATGAAAACCGGTATGCCGGTCTTGGGAATCCATAAATCTCCTCCTATGAGTCTTCTCATCGAAAATGGCTCAGCTTCTTGAGGACTCTAAAGGATGTGGAAACTTGTCCAATTCACCTTCCTCCCCATTGCCGCACCAAGGCCCGAGTTTAGGTACTCCCCTTAAAACAGGGTCGTGAGGAAATCACCATTCCACTTGTCCCATCCCTCTGAGTCAATGAATCAATCGATATTCGTCTTCATTATCACTGTCCTCGAGTACTTCTTCCACGGCCGTCATAGGTAGCTCTTGAACAAGCCCTTCACCGTCTCGAAGTGGGGGGCAAGGACGATCCACGACAAGTGGATCGAAATCCCCATGTTGTCCTCCTAGTTTTCTCAACCCTGAGCCGTCACCATGTTGGCCTGTTGGTCCATCGACCTCTTAATGAAGATGTCTCAATTCTAGAAGACAACAGTAGAGTTGCCAAAAATGAAGTCGATGGTGCCGTAAATGTGACAATCGCAGTAGAACTATCATTTGGAGTGCGTATAAAGTGTGTCTTGGTAAGCCTTGAAGCTGCACCGATAGAGCACGGATTCTTCTAAGCCAGCCAAAAGTGCAACGGCTTGTTCCTTTTGGGGACCAGCGGTATTGTCAAACGTGATGTCTCTTGACCAAAAACCTTCCCTAGAGACAGCTGCATGAATTTTGAGAGATTAGATTAAGAGCTATTATATCAGTGGGTTAGTAATTGGCCACATTTTGAGAGCTTAATATCTTACCAAACGTAGCTAAAGTCATGGTGGTGGAACCATCTCAAACATTTTTTATGCCAGTGACGACAGTTTGATCCATGCCATCGCCAACGAACATGATGTTCTTCATGTCCTCTCTAATATCTACTTGCTCGTTGTAGACTCCTGCTTTCACATATTACCACTCTTTTGGGCCATTTTGTACCAATTGTATGGAGTGCAACAAAAGCCTCATTGATTGTCTTGTGGGAGCCAGAATTGTCCTAGGCCATGATGAAGCTGGCCTTTGAATTTTTCGCATTCCAAGATGCTAGAAGGCCACTTTGTACGAGTGGGTAGTGCTCCCGTAACCAAACGGGAGTAACGACCTCACAATTTTAATACATAAATGAATTTATTGGACAAAATAAAAAGCTAAAAAAATGAATAAGACAAAGAAAGCAATGGATTACCTCTCTTGCCACCATCGTGGTCATGGTCATGGGCCTCATGCTCGGGGGTGGTGGCGGCATTGACAAAGGTGGTGGTGGTGGTGATGGCGAGGAGGAGGAGGAGGAAGGCGGTAGTGAGATTCTAGTTGGACATGTTGGTTGGTCTATGGTGACGGCGTCGAGTGGAGACAGTGCGGGATTTTGGATGGAGTAACTTGCGAAGGGGATGATGTTCATCTACTTATATACAAGATGGAAATCATAGCTACCACAGTTTCAATCTTTTGAAATGGCAAAGCATGTGATTTTGATGGGGGAGCATGTGACATCCTAGATTTTTCACTTATGCTTTCAATTAAATTAATTGTGCATTTCATTGACGCGCCTATAGGGCTGTTCTTAAAGCTGATTACTCGAGATAACTAGACTATCTGAGAAAGCCATTACAAAATTTTAATGCAATAATCGCCGCCAGACACCGACGACCGCCACCATCCATGGGCAGCCTGCGGTCGCCAACCGCCGCACAACTGCCGCCAAATGCCGCACAATCGTTGACCATTGCTACCAACCGCCCCCGTAAGGCCATCGCCCATAGCTCAACGGCCACTGCCCACAGCTCACCGGCCACCACCCCCACCCGCAGCTGATGGCTTTGGGCGGAAATCCTATGGTGACGGTCTGCGATCATGCGGCGATCGTGCGACGGTCGTGCAGCATTCGTGCGGCAGTTGTGCACTAGTCGTGCAGCATTTGTGCGACAATCGTGCAGCCATACATCAAATGAAACCGGTATGCCGGTCTTGGGAATCCATAAATCTCCTCCTATGAATCTTCTTACCGAAAATGGCTTAGCTTCTTAAGGGCTCCGAAGGATGTGGAAACCTGGCCAATTCACCCTCCTCCTCGTCGCGGCACCAGGGCCTGAGTTTAGGTACTCCTCGTAAAACAGGGTCATGAGGAAATCACTGTTCCATTTTTCCCATCCCTCTGGGTCAATGAATCCACCGATATCCGTCTTCATTATCACCGTCCTCGAGTAATTCTTCCATGGTCGTCCCAGGTAGCTCTTGAATAAGCCCTTGACCGACTTGAAGTCGGGGGTAGTGATGATCCGCGACATGTGGATCGAAATCCTCATGTTTTCCTCCTTGTTTTCTCGACCCTAAGCCGTCACCATGTTGCCTTGTCCGTCCTTCGGCCTCCTAATGAAGATGTCGCAATTCTGGAAGACAACGGCCGAGTTACTGAAAATGAAATCAATGGTGCTGTAAATGTGATAGTCGCGGTAGAACTGCCGTTTGGAGTACGTAAAAAGTGTGTCCTGGTAAGCCTTGAAGCTGCACCGGTAGAACACGGATTGTTCCGAGCTGACCAAAAGTGCAACGGCCTGCCCCTTTGGGGACCAAATGGGTATTCTCGAACGTGATGTCTCTTGCCCAAAACCTTCCCCGAGACAGCTGCATGAATTTTGAGAGATTAGATTGAGAGCTATTATATTAGTGGTAGTAATTGGCCACATTTTGATTGATGCTTTTGCCCATCTGGGGTAATCTTTGGAAATGCCCTCATGGACGGATTCTTATCCTTTTTTTTAGAAGCTTGCTTTTGAAGTTCCAGCTAGGGAGGTAGCTTTACTTTTCCATACGATAAGGAAGCCTTTCATGGAGAATTACAGCACACGACAGTGACGACTTCAATATTGGAAGGCCGCGTAAGATGATAAGTACATTATGCTGAGCATTGTGGTTAGTTGGTGATATCATATCAGCCATGCACTCAACACTTAAATTACCTTGCGTGAGCGAGTTGCTAAGTGAATTCAATTCTTCTAATCGGCGATTGATCAAGTTAAATGGTTAGCATAATCAATCGATGATATAAGTGATTTGGTCGCTTTTTAATTTCAACTTTCCACGGCAAAGGACCATACTCATAATTGCTAAATTGAATTGAGTTAACAAATGCCTGAATACTCGTTAAGCATATTTGATATGAGATCATTTGATTTTTAATATTTATAAAAAAAGGGGGCTTAATATCATCAAAAATTTTAAATTGATACACTTGTGATCTCAAATTCTCTCAAATTGTATAACAGCATCAAATTCATTTTCCATTAGTTTTCGTAATTTGTTAACGTCACATTACTGAATTTAATAACACGCAGTAATTAATAGATTTGTCAATTTGGAGTTTTATTCTCTGTTTTATCAAAAGTGTGTTAATTTGTGGCTTTTTATTATATTAATTTAATTTAACAGAAATTAATGAATATATATATATATATATATATATATATATATATATATATATTATTTCTTAAAGAAGTAAAGTGTGAACCTAAACTCTAATCTCCTTTCACACGCGTTGTTTGTCCTGGATGATGAAGCAAATCTTTTTTACTTTTATATTGCTGCACCATTCATCCAAACTTGCTTCTTTTGCCTATTGCTTCTTTCTTTATTTTACTTTCTTTATTTTCTTGCAAAGATTCACCAGTTTTACCCCTCTCACTTACTTGCACCTTTTTTTTTTTAAGTTTGTGAATATGTCATTTATGGAAAGTAATCGACCAAATCCTCATCCTTTGCCCTTACAATCATGGCCCCATCATCTCTTCATTTTCTTTGCAAATTTTGGACAAAATCCTAATTTCAAATTGCGACATGTTAGCAATTCAATTAATTTAAAATTTTCGACTAAGATATATGAATCCACCAATTATATTGGATCACACGGAACTGGATTGGACCAAATGACCTGCTCGATCCCAGGATCAGGTGGTTTGGTTCCTAGATGAGATTGGATTAGATCGAGAAGCTATCATCCCTATTCATATCTCACTTTCACCTCGGTTAGAGTATGGATTTATCTAAATTGGATTAAATTTGGTAGTATTTTAAGAATATAAATTGGGTATGGTATGAGTTGGATATGGATCAGGTCATTAAATTTAACTTACAATAAATGTGTCATAAAGAGGTAGAATGAATCCATTTGGGTAAGATAAGTTATCACCTAACTCAAACTAGATTCAATCTATTTATTTGACATGTCTAGTTATGACTGATTACATTAAAGCCATCCTCGCGAAAGATGACTTGTCATTCAAGAAAGGGAATGTAAAAACAAGTACTTTCCGGATGATGGTAAGTTAAAGCACTAATGGTCGCCCGAGGTTGCGCAAACTATTGTCTGGTATGTGGTACTTGAAGAATATTAACTGTCTTGAAATGTGTAATTGATAATTAAGACCGGCATACCAGTTTCATTTTGACGTATGGCTGCACGACCGTCGCGTGAATGCCGCACGACCGTTGCACGACCGCCGCATGAATGCCGCATGACCATCGGACGATTGCTGCACGATTTTAGACCGTCATCGCAGGATTGCCGCACGATTACCAAGACCGGCATACCGGTTTCATTTGATGTATGGCTTTGTGTAGACATGCTAACTTTGATTTTTCGTACTTCTGCAGAATAGGATGGAAGATGGGATGAAAAAGATGACATTCTCCCAGATGGCTTCCGCGTGAAAAAAGCGGACCGCGTTTATTACTTGACTTACTCAATGGGAAGAATGCATAACATCTAGGGAGAAGATGCTGAGGATTTCAAACCAGAAAGATGGTTGAACAATGGAATTAACCCAAAACGAATCACCTTTCAAATTTGTATTTTAACCTGAAATAGCATATTTGAGTGTATGGCTGCACGACCGGCATATTTAGGTCCATTCTCAATTTTGTTCCAATTTTTTTTTTTATTGTCTCATAAAAAATTCCCAACTTTTATTCTAGTCTCGAGTGTACTTGCGTGTTCCTAAATTGCCTCTGATTTTTTCACATTATCAACACCAGGACGTTGGTATTGTTTATTACAAGGTAAGGGTGTTGATGAAAATGCAGGTTCTAATAATGAACTTCTAATTGGTACCGGTCCATAATTTTGAATAAATTAGTGGCGATTTTTTTATGTGGTTAGATATTGGATTATAGTGAAAGTTGGAGATTTTTTATGATACGAAAGTGAATTTGGACAGAATCGGTGCTAAACATATACTTTGGCGTTTATCAGGGAATTGGGCCCATTTTTATGGGGACAACGTTCAAAATAATAAGGACACGAAGGCAAAAATATTTTTTTTATCTACTATTATTCAATAACAAGTGGCAGAATTCTTTAAATGGTATAAGTAGCAAGATGAGGATCGTTCTTTAGTCATTCACCCCTAATGCTCGAAACCCTGGGTGGGGTGGGATATTATATCTCACCCCAAAACTTCGGCCGAAAAGATTGGTACGTTCATGGAAATTAACCGAAGTAAAAATTGCGACGGTGCTGATTAGGTTGCTTAAAGAACCAAATCTAAATAGGGTTTACATGAACATCTATCGTATGGGACCTATTCCACTTGAGGTCCCGCGACTTCGATCGGTTGCCTGGGCTGCTCGAACACTGCGGTTGTCGGCTGAGTCATGTGAACCTAGGTGACGACTGCCTAGGTTCGAGCAACCCCAAGCACCGGTTGCTTGGTTTTGTGAAATTAAATCCCATTAAATTCATTAGAATATCTAGCGACGGCGTAGATTTGGTGTCAAGAACCACCATCAGATTTCAATAGATATGAAAGTAATTGCTCGAGCCAAATTAAGGTAAGTTGTTACCATGACATTACTACGGAAGTTACATTGGGCGGCTTCGTGTTTTCCATGGCGAAATGTTAAAGTGTCACGGGTGGTGACATACAACCGATAGTAGTATATGAGAACCTCAGCGGTCAAATCAAAATTATAACTGCTTTCTCGGTTGATTTTACCTCCTTTGGCGGTTCCGATGGACGTGACTCCTAGGTCATATAAACTTGTTACAGCTCCATTTGAGCCAATAAAGAGTACAACCTCAATCCGCACACACGCCCTAAAATAATCCATGATTAGATTGGTTAGATTAAAACTCTCTTTGTTTGATTATGGGTGTATTGTAAACACCCTTAATTTCGTTTCTTCCCACGTGTAATGCTTTTAGTAGTATTTATGATAATAAATTTTGTGTTTGGATTTTACCAAAAAAAAAAAAAATTGGGTTTGGATGAAATTAATTACATCCCAAAATGTGTTCCGTGGAGGAATTTATAGTATGGGAGTAACTTCCAGAACGCCTATTATCATTAGGGAGTCCGCAGTTGTTGATTAAATCAATATTGTCGACCTAAATTACCGCCCCGGGGTGACATGTTCATTTCAGTGATCCCGCCCACCCTAAAACCAGCCAGTTCCCATTTAAATTTTACCAATGCCGGTGGAATTTAAACAGGTAAATTCCACATGACCGGTCCCTATAAATGAAAGACTTTGGTCACACACAGTTCTCGAGAAGTGATGCTTTGGGGACTAATGTCTCCTGATCTAACACAATATAAACATTTTGTTCGTTATAAGTTTGAGAAAACCATATATTTAAGTTTCCCATGAAAATAGCGTGCCTGCATAACCAATCCAATATTCTTCAAGTGTAGGATGTCCTATGCAAGTTAAAATCGTGGAAGGAATATTAAGTTACCATAAATGGAAATTCAGTTATGAGAGTTACCATAAATGGAAATTCAGTTATGAGAGTTTCCATTTTTCCAAACTTGCTTGGAAGTTCGTCCCATGCGGAGAAACATATTTGGCAATTTCTCCTTGATCAAGTTTACGTGCTCATGAGATGGCCTTCGTCACCCCTTACCCCTTACGTTAATCCAAACACACCGCTTCTTTCATCACACGCTTTGCCGTAGCTGTGAGTTCCATGTGCCTGTCAAGCTTCAGGAAGTTCAAATGTGGAAGGAAGACCAAGTTATCATGAATGGAAATCACAGCGACCGCCGCACGAATGCCGCACGACCGTCGCACGAATGCCGCACGACCGTCGCACAATCGCCGCACGATTGTATATCGTCACCGCAAGATTGCCGCCCATAGCCCATTGGCCGCGGGTGGGGGCAATGGTTGGTGAGCTGTGGGCAGTGGTCCTAGGATGGCGGTTGGCAGCGATGGTCAACGATTGTGCGGCGTTCGGCGGCGGTTGTGCGGTCGTTGGCAACGGCAGGCTACCGATGGATGGTGGCGATCGTCGGCGTCTGGCGGCGGTTACTGCATTAAAATTCTGTAATGGCTTTCCTAGATAGTCTAGTTATCGCGAGAGTGATCTGCTCTAAGAATAGCCCTATAGGCGCGTTGATGAAATGTCTAATTAATTTAATTGAAAGTACAAGTGAAAAATCTAGGATGTCACACCCCATCAGAATCACACGCTTTGTCGTTTCAAAAGATTGAAATTGTGGTAGTTGTGATTTCCATCCTGTATATAAGTAGATGAACCTCGTCCCCTTCGCAAGTTAGTCCATCCAAAATCCCGCACTATCTCCACACGACGCCGTCACCATAGACCAACCAACATGTCCAACTGGAATCTCACTACCGCCTTCCTCCTCCTCCTCCTCCTCGTTGCCATCACCACCACCACCACCTTTGTTAATGCCGCCACCACCCCCTAGCACGAGGCCCTTGACCATGACCACGATGATGGCAAGAGAGGTAATCCATTGCTTTCTTTGTCTTATTCATTTTTTTTTAGC
Organism: Eucalyptus sideroxylon; assembly: GCA_014182405.2. Lineage (NCBI taxonomy): Eukaryota > Viridiplantae > Streptophyta > Magnoliopsida > Myrtales > Myrtaceae > Eucalyptus > Eucalyptus sideroxylon. The sequence continues at coordinate 44,081,834 of CM024552.2, forward strand.
TTTTTATTTTGTCCAATAAATTCATTTATGTATTAAAATTGTGAGGTTGTTACTCTTGTTTGGTTACCGGAGCACTACCAAACCTGTATAGCGGGCTTCTAGCATCTTCGAACGCGAAAACTTCAAAGGCCAACTTCATTGTGGCCAAGACAATTCTGGCTCCCACAAGACAATCAATGAGGCTATGGTTGCACTCCATACAATTGGTACAAAATGGCCCGAAAGAGTGGTAACATGTGAAAGCAGGAGTCTACAACGAGCAAGTAGATATTAAAGAGGACATGAAGAACATCATGTTCGTTGGCGATGGCATGGATCGAACTGTCGTCACTGGCAGCAAAAATGTTAGAGATGGTTCCACCACCATGACTTGAGCTACGTTTGGTAAGATATTAAACTCTCAAAATGTGGCCAATTACTAACCCACTAATATAATATCTCTCAATCTAATCTCTCAAAATTCATGCAGCTATCTATGGGGAAGGTTTTTGGTCAAGAGACATCACGTTTGAGAATACCGCTAGTCCCCAAAAGGAACAAGCTGTTGCACTTTTGGCCAGCTCGGAACAATCCGTGTTCTATCGATGTAGCTTCATGGCTTACCAGGACACACTTTATACGCACTCCAAACGGTAGTTCTACCGTGATTGTCACATTTACGGCACCATCGACTTCATTTTTGGCAACTCGGCTATTGTTTTCCAAAATTGCGACATCTTTGTTAGGAGGTCGATGGACCAATGGGCCAGCATGGTGACGGCTCAGGGTCGAGAAAACGAGGAGGACAACACGAGGGTTTCGATCCACATGTCGTGGATCGTCCCTGCCCCCGACTTCGAGCCGATGAAGGGCTTGTTCAAGAGCTACCTACAACGGCCATGGAAGAAGTATTCGAGGACAGTGATAATGAAGACGAATATCAATGGATTCATTGACTCAGAGGGATGGGACAAGTGGAATGGTGATTTCCTCACGACCCTGTTTTACGGGGAGTACCTAAACTCGGGCCTCAATGTGGCGATAGGGAGGAGGGTGAATTGGACAGGTTTCCACATCCTTCAAAGTCCTCAAGAAGCTGAGCCATTTTCGGTGAGAAGACTCATAGAAGGAGATTTATGGATTCCCAAGACCAGCATATTGGTTTCATTTGATGTATGGCCACACGACCGTCACACGAATGCCACACGACCGTCACACGAATGCCACACGACCATTGCACAACCGCCGCACGAATGCTGCACGATCGCAGATGGTCGCCGCAAGATTGTTGCCCATAGCCCACCAGCCGTGGGTGGGGGCAGTGGCTGGTGAGCTGTGGGCTATGAAGTACCGACATGGACATGCGTCATGCAATACGACATGACACGACGTGCCGACATGTTATTTCTTAAAAATAGAGAATTTCGACACGTTCCGACACGTTATATATTAAATATATTTTTATATATAAATAAATAAATAAGTAATAATAAAATAGCCTAGAATTAATTTACACGAAAAATATTAAATAATATTATTCATTATTTTAATTTGTTACAATAATACACAAAACTTAGAGGAAAAAACATTGTTTCAAGAAAAATGCTGAAATGATATTTTTAAATTTATTTATTTACCATATATAGCATTTTTCATTACTTCTTTCGTAGTAAAAGAATTTTCTAAAAAATAAAACAATTCTAAAAAAACAAAACTGAAAAAAAAAAAAAAATTGACCCCGTGCGTGTATAATTATAGCAATTTTATTACTTCTTTTATTACTTCTTTTGTGTATGTTTATATTTTGACCCCTCAAGTATTAGAAATTTTTAAAATTGACCCCGTGTGTGTCGGAATCGCGTGTTGGAATTCTGGACTCTTTTGTCGAAGCGTGTCGAAAAGAGTTGACCATATGTCGGATTTTTCGACACTCGTTGACCGCGTGTTGGAGCGTGACAGTACATGTCGGAGCATGTCGGGCACGTGTTGGAGTGTCGGACACGACACGAAGGCTTCCGGAGAGTGTCCGTGCTACATAGGTTGTGGGCAGTGGTCCTGCGGTGGCGGTTGGCAACGATGGTCAACAATTGTGTGGCGTCTGTGTGGCGGTTGGCGACAGTAGGCTGCCAATGGACGGTGGCGGTCGTTGGCGACTGGTAGCGGTTATTGCATTAAAATTCCGTAATGGCTTTCCCAGATAATCTAGTTATCTCGAGAGTGATTAGCTCTAAGAATAGCCTTTAGGCGCGTCGATGAAATGCTCGATTAATTTAATTGAAAGTACAAGTGAAAAACCTAGGATGTCACACACTCCCCCATCAAAATCACATGCTTTGCCGTTTCAAAAGATTGAAACTATGGTAGCTGTGATTTCCATCTTGTATATAAGTAGATGAACCTCGTCCCCTTCGCAAGTTACGCCATCCAAAATCCCGCACTGTCTCCACCCGACGTCGTCACCATAGACCAACCAACATGTCCAATTGGAATCCCACTACCGCTTTCCTCCTCCTCCTCGTCGCCATCACCACCACCACCACCTTTGTCAATGCCGCCACCACCCCCGAGCACGAGGCCCTTGACCATGACCACGATGGTGGCAAGAGAGGTAATCCATTGCTTTCTTTGTCTTATTCATTTATTTTAGCTTTTTATTTTGTCCAATAAATTCATTTATGTATTAAAATTGTAAGGTTGTTACTCCTGTTTGGTTACAGGAGCACTACTAGGCCCGTATAGCGGGCTTCTAGCATCTTGGAACGCAAAAACTTCAAAAGCCAACTTCATCGTTGGCCAGGACAATTCTGGTTCCCACAAGACAATTAATGAGGCTATGGTTGCACTCCATACAATTGGGACAAAATGGCCCGAAAGAGTGATAATATGTGAAAGCGCGAGTCTACAACGAGCAAGTAGATATTAGAGAGGACATGAAGAACATCATGTTCGTTGGCAATGGCATGGATCGAACTATCGTCACTAGCAGCAAAAATGTTCAAGATGGTTCCCCCACCATGACTTGAGCTACGTTTGATAAGATATTAAGCTCTCAAAATGTGGCCAATTACTAGCCCACTAATATAATAGCTCTCAATCTAATATCTCAAAATTCATGTAGCTGTCTGTGGGGAAGGTTTCTGGTCAAGAGACATCACGTTTGAGAATACCGCTGGTCCCTAAAAGGAACAAGCCATTGTACTTTTGGCTGGCTCGGAACAATTCGTGTTCTATCGGTGTAGCTTCAAGGCTTACTAGGACACACTTCATACGCACTCCAAACGGCAGTTCTCTCAAGATCGTGACATTTACGGTACCATCGACTTCATTTTTGGCAACTCAGCTATTGTCTTCCAGACTTGCGACATCTTCGTTAGGAGGCCGATTGACCAATAGGCCAACATGGTGACGGCTCAGGATCGAGAAAATGAGGAGGACAACATGGGGATTTTGATCCACATGTCGTAGATCGTCCCTGCCCCCGACTTCGAGCCGGTGAAGGGCTTGTTCAAGAGCTACCTAGGATGGCCGTGGAAGAAGTACTCGAGGACAGTGATAATGAAGACGAATATCGATGGATTCATTGACTCAGAGAGATGGGACAAGTGGAACGGTGATTTCCTCACGACCTTGTTTTACGGGGAGTACCTAAACTCGGGACCCGGTGCGGCGATGGGGAGGAGGGTGAATTGGACAGGTTTCCACATCCTTCAGAGTCCTCAAGAAGTTGAGCCATTTTCGGTGAGAAGACTCATAGGAGGAGATTTATGGATTCCCAAGACCGGCATACCGGTTTCATTTGATGTATGGCTGCACGATCGGTTCACGAATGGTGCGCGACCATTGCACGATCGTTGCACGAATGATGCACGACTGTCGCACGATTATCGCACGATCGCATACTGTCGCCGTAGGATTGCCTCCCACAACCCATCGGCCGCAGGTGGGGATGGTGGCCGGTGTGCTGTGGGCGATGGTCCTATGGTGGCGGTTGGCAGCGATGGTCAACAATTGTGCGGCGTTTGGCGACGGTTGTATAGCGGTTGGCGATGGCAGGCTGCCGATGGATGGTGGCGGTTGTCGGCGTTTGGTGGCGGTTATTTTATTAAAATTTCGTAATGGCTTTCCTAGATAGTCTAGTTATCTCGAGAGTGATTAGCTTTAAGAACAGCCCTATAAGTGCGTCGATGAAATACCCAATTAATTTAATTGAAAGCAGAAGTGAAAAATTTAGGTAATGCTGGAAATGCCATCATGGACGGATTCTTATCCTTTTTTTAGAAGCTTGCTTTTGAAGTTCCAGCTAGGGAGGTAGCTTTACTTTTCCATACGATAGGGAAGCCTTTCATGGAGAATTACAGCACATGACAGTGACAATTGACATAAGAAATAAATCAAAAGGGGGGTGATTTTATTGGAAGGCCACTCAAGATGATAAGTACATTATGCTGAGCAATGTGGTTAGTTGGCGATATCATATCAGCCGTGCACTCAACACTTAAATTACCTTGTGTGAGCGAGTTGCTAAATGAATTCAATTCTTCTAACCAGCGATCGATCGAGTTAAATGATTAGCATAATCAATCGATGATATAAGTGATTTGGTCGCTTTTTAATTTCAACTTTCCACGGCAGTGACCATACTCATAATTGCCAAATTGAATTGATTTAACAAATGCCTGAATACTTGTTAAGCATATTTGATATGAGATCATTTGATTTTTGATATGTATAAAAAAAGGGGTTAATATCATCAAAATTTTTAAATTGATACACTTGTGATCTCAAATTCTCTCAAATCATGGCGACAAATTCATTTTCCGTTAGTTTTCGTAATTTGTTAACGTCACATTATTGAATTTAATAACACGCGGTAATTAATAGATTTGTCAATTTGGAGTTTTATTCTCTGTTTATTAAAAGTGTGTTAATTTGTGGCTTTTTATTATATTAATTTAATTTAACATAAATTAATGAATATATATATATATATATATATATTATTTCTTAAGGAAGTAAAAGTGTAAATCTAAACTCTAATCTCCTTTCACGCGTCGCTTATCCTGGATGATGAAGCAAATCTTTTTTACTTTTATATTGCTGCACCGTTCATCCAAACTTGCTTCTTTTGCCTATTGCTTCTTTCTTTATTTTACTTTCTTTATTTTCTTGCAAAGATTCACAGTTTTACCCCTCTCACTTACTTGCACCTTTTTTTTTTTTTTTTTAAGTTTGTGAATATGTCATTTATGGAAAGTAATCCACCAAATCCTCATCCTTTGCCCTTACAATCATGGCCCCATCATCTCTTCGTTTTCTTTGCAAATTTTGGACAAAATCCTGATTTCAAATTGTGACATGTTAGCAATTCAATTAATTTAAAATTTCCGGCTAAGATATATGAATCCACCAATTATATTGGATCATGCGGAACTTGATTGGACCAAATGACCCACTCGATCCCAGGACTAGGTGGTTTGGTTCCTAGATGAGATTGGATTAGATCGAGAACCTATCATCCCTATTCATATCTCACTTTCACCTCAATAGGGTATGGATTTACCTAAATTGGATTAAATTTGGTAGTATTTTAGGAATATAAATTGGGTTTGGTATGAGTTGGATATGGATCGGGTCATTAAATTTAACTTACAATAAATGTGTCATAAAGAGGTAGAATGAATCCATTTGGGTAAGATAAGTTATCACCTAACTCAAACTAGATTCAATCTATTTATTTGACATGTCTAGTTATGACCGATTACATTAAAGCCATCCTCGCGAAAGATGACTTGTCATTCGAGAAAGGGAATGTAAAAGCAAGTACTTTCCGGATGATGGTAAGTTAAAGCACTAATGGTCGCCCAAGGTTGCGCAAACTATTGTCTGGTATTAACTGTCTTGAAATGTGTAATTGATAATTAAGTCGTGATCAACGGTCATCTTATATTGCTATTAATTCATTTGCCGAAATTAAGACAAATATTTGATACGGACGTTGGCATCCCGTTTTATTTGGCGAATGTCATCATTATTATATTCGAGTGTCAGACGTGGACAAGTCATTTAGGCTTAGGCGTATAATGTTCTAGCAAGTCACATGGCAATACACGTAATCAGTTAACATCGATCGCCATTATTCAACGATGGCCACAAGCAAGGCTTAAATAAACGTTACTTATATGTGGATTGCAATGGTTTTTCAAATGGTGAATTCAGTGTCAATTTCAATTTGTCCCGAGACAAGTAAAATTTAAATGTATGCCGTCCACTTTTGATAGAATACGGATGAACATGCATTGTAGCCAAATTATCGGGATTGACCGCATTAATTTCATGGCGGGCAATTCTCATGCGGACCGGTCCATTATCTAGTTCGGTTATTAAATTGTCTAAATCTTAGTATTAATAACAAGTGTGAGTTGACAAGTAGATAGGTCGATGAACTTATCAGTAATATCCTGCGCCAATAATAATATTAATTTATTTTAAGGTTAATACTACCAAATTTATTCAAAATTAATTTTTTAACTACTAAAAACTCCTAACTTATTCATTTATGATAAATTTACTCTTTATTAGTTTCTATTAAATTTGATTAATATTACGAAAAATAACAAATTGGTACACATGTAACATATGAAGGGCATCTTAAACTAGTGCACCTGTCAATTACCATGTATTATTTAACTCAGCAATTTATTGGTAAAAATTAACATAAACCAAGAAGGATAAATTTATCATAAGAATATCAGTTTAGGATAAGTTTGTCACAAATGTATCGATTTGTGATTTTTAGTGATATCACCTTTTATTTTAAAGTAGAAATATAATCACTCAACTCCAAATAGGGCTCATAAGGTACTAAGGCGGATGAATTTCTAATGCGTTAAATGCATTAACTTTATGACAAACGCTTGATTGTTGCTTACCAAAATGTTTGTGTAATGTATACAACGAAATAATCAAGATCTAAATAGTACACCATCTTTGGAGCAATTATATCTTGATTGGGGATGAATTGGTGCTTCATAATCCTTTGAATAAAGGAACATACGTCAATTGGTAAATTGAATAATTCGTTAATTCCCATTATAATGTTTGAAATGTAACTTAATGGGCCCAGTTGAAAATGAATATAGCAAATAATTGAAAATAATCATCATATTGGTTGATAACGGTGTGGGGATCCTTCAATCGAATATCGCATAATGACGGCCCAGTTAAAGGTTAATCGCTTACTAATACTCAACTTCAATCATATTAATCTTTTAGACAGAAATTACGAATATATTGATAAATTGATCGCTACCGACTCATAAATTTACTTAGATAATAATGATTGCCCCTCATGAGTCCTTGGCTAAGTCCACAACAATTGTTTATTTATCGATATGCTATTTTCTTAATAACACGTGCGATATTAAGAAAATGGGCCCAACCTCACGAACCTCAACGGGTTTATCAATCAAGAAATATTTACAATGAAATATTATGATTAATATCATAAAATTATCGGCCAGGTCCATTGAGGATCAATTTATATCCACTTAGGCAATTTCTAAATTACTCCGGATGAATCTCTAGCGCCTCGGCGGGGTCACCGCCCTTAGCAATGCACCGCTAAACCTGGAGACATCCGTTAGCATATGATCAATTGCAACATTGGCCATTCTGAAAGTCTCCCACCTGAATTTATTAGTAGCGACATTTAGTAATCATCATTCAGTTGAAATGATCCGATCCATGTGTAGTAAAAAATAATATAACTAACATTTTTATGGGGCTAATTCTCAAAAAAATTCTCAACTTTAGGTCCATTCTCAATTTTGTTCCAAATTTTTTTTATTGTCTCATAAAAAATTCCAACTTTTATTCTAGTCTCGAGTGTACTTGCGTGTTCCTAAAAAAAAAACACACTAGGACGTTTCCGACCAAAAAAAAAAAAAAAAAAAACACCAGGACGTTGGTATTGTTTATTACAAGGTAAGGGTGTTGATGAAAATGCAGGTTCTAATAATGAACTTCTAATTGGTACTGGTCCATAATTTTGAATAAATTAGTGGCGATTTTTTTATGTGGTTAGATTTTGGATTATAGTGAAAGTTGAAGATTTTTTATGATACGAAAGCGAATTTGGACAGAATCGGTGCTAAACATATAATTTGGGGTTTAACAGGGAATTGGGACCATTTTTTTGGGGACAACGTTCAAAATAATAAGAACACAAAGGCAGAAATCTTTTTTTATCTACTATTATTCAATAACAAGTGGCAGAAGTCTTTAAATGGTATAAGTAGCAAGATGAGGATCGTTCTTTAGTTATTCACCCCCTAATGCTCGAAACCCTGGGTGGGGTGGGATATTATATCTCACCCCAAAACTTCGCCCGAAAAGATTGGTATGTTCATGAAAATTAACCGAAGTAAAAATTGCGATGGTGCTGATTAGGTTGCTTGAAGAACCAAATCTAAATAGGGTTTGCATGAACATCTATCGTATGGGACCTATTCCACTTGAGCTCCCACGACCTCGATCGGTTGCCTGGGCTGCTCGAACACTGCGGTTGTCGGCTGGGTCGTGTGAACCTAGGTGATGACTGCCTAGGTTCGAGCAACCCCAACCACTGGTTGCCCGGTTTTGTGAAATTAAATCCCATTAAATTCATTAGAATATCTAGCGACGGTGTAGATTTGGTGTCAAGAACCACCATCAGATTTCAATAGATATGAAAGTAATTGCTTGAGCCAAATTAAGGTAAGTTGTTACCATGACATTACTACGGAAGTTTCATTGGTGCGGCTTCGTGTTTTCCATGGCGAAATGTTAAAGTGTCACGGGTGGTGACATACAACCGATAGTAGTATATGAGAACCTCAGCGGTCAAATCAAAATTATAACTGCTTTCTCGGTTGATTTTACCTCCTTTGGCGGTTCCCATGGACGTAACTCCTAGGTCATATAAACTTGTTACAGCTCCATTTGAGCCAATAAAGAGTACAACCTCAATCCGCACACACGCCCTAAAATAATCCATGATTAGATTGGTTAGATTAAAACTATCTTTGTTTGATTATGGGTGTATTGTAAACACCCTTAATTTCATTTCTTCCCATGTGTAATGCTTTTAGTAGTATTTATGATAATAAATTTTGTGTTTGGATTTTACCAAAAAAAAAAAAAATTGTGTTTGGATGAAATTAATTACATCCCAAAATGTGTTTCGTGGAGGAATTTATAGTATGGGAGTAACTTCCAGAACGCCTATTATCATTAGGGAGTCCGCAGTTGTTGATTAAATCAATATTGTCGACCTAAATTACCGCCCCGGGGTGACATGTTCATTTCAGTGATCCGGCCCACCTGATACTAAAACCAGCCAGTTCCCATTTAAATTTTACTCATGCCGGTGGAATTTAAACAGGTAAATTCCACATGACCGATGACCGGTCCCTATAAATGAAAGACTTTGGTCACACACATGGTTCTCGAGAAGTGATGCTTTGGGGACTAATGTCTCCTGATCTAACAAAATATAAACATTTTGTTCGTTATAAGTTTGAGAAAACGATATATTTAAGTTCCCCGTGAAGATGGTGTGCCTGCATAACAAATCCAATATTCTTCAAGTGTAGGATGTCCTATGACTTATACACCTTCACTATAATCGGGACCATGTTTAGAATCCCGATTCCTATTTTGTGGAATCAGTCCTTAGTGGGCAATTCATGATTCATGGTGAATTACTCGACTAAATTGCGCATTAGTTCTGGACCCACCCAGGAGTGATGTAATTTTGAAGGAGAAATCTTGGTGGCCAAGGACATGCCGGTTGAGCCGACAAGTGCTGGCTCTCCTCCTCTCCATATCCGGCAAGGGAGCCCTAGTAGGCCGTAGCTCTCACGTGGTTTGACATTGTTAGTTGGGGAAATTTTTATATATAATTAGTCTAAGAGCTTGATCAATTGACGAAGCCTCATTCGAAACCCTCATGAGTCGGCTTATAGCTCTTAAATTCTGAGGTCAAAATCGCTTCTTACTGTCGCGGGCAAATTACTCAGTAATAGTCTAAGATCACAGAAATCTAAAGCACATGTTCATTCTTGTTGACCATAAAATTGAGACCTACCGCAGAAGAAGATGTCAACTCTATCCTTAATCAAACAGATTTCCCGAGCACGAACAACATCCATCTTTCTAGCTTCGAGTTTTCGAGTGTTTGCCTCCTTTAATAAATGCAATTTCAGGTTAAAATTACAATGATGGACGTTCACTAATTGATGGTGCAATTGATCTCAAATGGTCATGATTTTATTTGTGCGAAATTTAAAGTCATTTATATCAATTCACAGAAGGAAATGGGATTCATGGACACCAACATAATATCGAGTTTTTGGACTTTAAATATTATAAAATATGAAAAATGCCACTATTCATTATTTGAGTGTTTCAATAAATGACAACCAATAATTCATTTTGTCAATGAAAGTAGTGCTTCCACTTTTGTCTCATGCACAACTTCCATGCACACTGTGACATTCCCGTGCGTGATATTATCCATTGAATTTAAAAATAATAGCCCAGTTAACACTGGGTCAAAACGAATTCAATGTCACTCGTCCCAAAATTCTTGACTGGTGCAATGCATGGCTGCAAAGGTCGTGGGAAGAGGATGGTGTTGAAGTCAGACGTGAAAGTGCCTTCCATTTTTTAAACGAAAGCACAAATTCTCTTGTTACTTGCTATTACTGGACGTTCCGATTCAGTGACGATGTTGGCGTTCTCTTCGACTTCCAGCAGCTTCATGTTTAGTCAGGCTTGAGAAAGCTCTTGTTTAAACTTTACAACGGACTGGCCAAGGGCAGAAGCTAGCTGGGCGAGAGTAATGATGGCAAAAGGAGACGGGCGGGCGGCAATTTAGATCATCAACCTTTGTAGATGTTCCTAACAAGTGTTCCCTAACTAGGGTTTATTTTCCAGCTCAATGATATTCCATATCATATTATCTTGTGGAGTTGGTAATGGAAAATCTTTTATATCTTATAAACTATGATTAACTTCTTTTTATGCTTCTGGGTTACATTGTATACGCATGCACATCCTTGGTCTAAAATGGGAAAAAGAGTGTTTCTTTGCCTTAAAACCAATGGGCACCACCTTACTTCTGAATGAGGTAACAACTTCATCTCTAGGATCATACCCCCATTAAACCTCGAATTTGTGGGTATAGGTCCACATCAAGAAACTACATAATTTGGTTAACAATTTTGGCCCTTGCTTGCACGTACCCACACACGTCTAGTGCATTTGATTTGTGAATCGATGTCGTCTCGTACTCCATTCATTTCCCAAGTGGGGCTTTTTATGAACTTTGCCAATTATAGGGCAAGTTCAAACGTGGAAGGAAGACCAAGTTACCATGAATGGAAATTACAGCTACGAGAGTTTCCATTTTTCCAAACGGCAAAGTATGTGAATTTGATGTGGGAGTGCCTATCAAGCTTCAGGAAGTGGGATTGGATCAACCTCTTGCAAGGATATACCAAATTTATCACATCTTCTCTTCCACCGTCCAAAAATTCTCTTGAGTTGCTTCTAACATCCCAATATCGATCACATAATGAAGGATATCTCGACAAAAGTCTGATCTTGTTTTCCTTTTCTGAACAAAGTCAAGTGCGGAGAAACTTCTCAATGACCTTCTATTAGAACTTGCTTGGAAGTTTGTCCATCGTATACAACGTCGAGAAACATATTTGGCAATTTCTCCTCGATCAAATTTACATGCTCATGAGATGGCCTTAGTCACCACTTATGTTAATCCAAACACACCGCTTCTTTTATCTCTGGGGAAGGTTTTTGGTCAAGAGACATCACGTTTGACAATACCGCTGGTCCCCAAAAGGAACAAGCCGTTGCACTTTTGGCCGGCTCAGAAGAATCCGTGCTCTATCGGTGCAGCTTCAAGGCTTACCAGGACACACTTTATACGCACTCCAAACGATAGTTCTACAGCGACTGTCACATTTACGGCACCATCGACTTCATTTTTGGCAACTCTACTGTTGTCTTCTATTGCGACATCTTCATTAGGAGGTCGATGGACCAATAGGCCAACATGGTGACGGCTCAGGGTTGAGAAAACTAGGAGGACAACATGGGGATTTCGATCCACATGTCGTGGATCGTCCCTGCCCTCGACTTCGAGCCGGTGAAGGGCTTGTTCAAGAGCTACCTAGGACGGTCGTGGAAGAAATACTCGAGGACAGTGATAATGAAGACGAATATGGATGGATTCATTGACTCAGAGGGATGGGACAAGTGGAACGGTGATTTCCTCACGACCTTGTTTTACATGGAGTACCTAAACTCAGGCCCTGGTGCAGCGATGGGGAGGAGGGTGAATTGGACAGGTTTCCACATCCTTCGAAGTCCTCAAGAAGCTGAGCCATTTTCGGTGAGAAGACTCATAGGAGGAGATTTATGGATTTCCAAGACCGGCATACTAGTTTCATTTGATGTACGGTTGCACGATTGTCGCACGACTGTTGCACGACCGCTGCACGAATGCTGCACAATCGCCGCACGATCGCAGATCGTCGCTGTAGGATTTCCGCCCATAGCCCATCGGCCCCGGGTGGGGGCGGTGGTTGGTGAGCTATGGGCAGTGGCCTTATGGGGGCGGTTGGTAGCGATGATCAACGATTGTGCGGCGTTTGGTGGCGGTTGTGCGGCGGTTGGCGACGGCAGGCTGCTAATGGATGGTGGCGGTCATCGGCGTCTGGCGGCGGTTATTGCATTAAAAATCTGTAAGGACTTTCCCAGATAGTCTAGTTATTTTGAGAGTGATCAGCTTTAAGAACAGCCCTATAGACGTGTCGATGAAATGCCCAATTAATTTAATTGAAAGTAGAAGTGAAAAATCTAGGATGTTACACACTCCCTCATTAGAATCACATGCTTTGCCGTTTTAAAAGATTGAAACTGTGGTAGCTGTGATTTCCATCTTCTATATAAGTAGATGAACCTCGTCCCCTTCGCAAGTTACTCCATCCAAAATCCCGCACTGTCTCCACTTGATGCCGTCACCATAGACCAACCAACATGTCCAACTGGAATCTCACTACCACCTTCCTCCTCCTCCTCGTCGCCATCACCACCACCACCACCTTTGTTAATGCCACCACCACCCCCTAGCACGAGGCCCTTGACTATGACCATGATGGTGGCAAGAGAGGTAATCCATTGCTTTCTTTGTCTTATTCATTTTTTTTTAGCTTGTCATTTTGTCCAATAAATTCATTTATGTATTAAAATTGTGAGGTTGTTACTCCTATTTGGTTACAGGAGCACTACCAGACCCATACAGCGGGCTTCTAGCATCTTGGAATGTGAAAACTTCAAAGGCCAGCTTCATTGTGGCTCCCACAAGACAATCAATGAGGATATGGTTGCACTCCATACAATTGGTACAAAATGGCCCGAAAGAGTGGTAATATGTGAAAGCGGGGGTCTACAATGAGCAAGTGGATATTAGAGAGGACATGAAGAACATCATGTTCGTTGGCGATGGCATGGATCGAACTGTTGTCACTGGCATAAAAATTGTTTGAGATGGTTCCACCGCCATGAATTTAGCTATGTTTGGTAAGATATTAAACTTTCAAAATGTGGCCAATTACTAGCCCACTAATATAATAGCTCTCAATCTAATCTCTCAAAATTCATATAGCTGTCTTTCGGGAAGGTTTCTGGTCAAGAGACATCACGTTTGACAATACCGCTAGTCCCCAAAAGGAACAAACCGTTGCACTTTTGACCGGCTCAGAAGAATCCGTGTTCTATCGGTGCAGCTTCAAGGCTTACCAGGACACACTTTATACGCACTCTAAACAGTAGTTCTACCGCGACTGTCACATTTACGGCACCATCCACTTTATTTTTGGCAACTCTGCTGTTGTCTTCCAGAATTGCGACATCTTCATTAGGAGGCCGATGGACCAACAGGCCAACATGGTGACGGCTCAGGGTCGAGAAAACGAGGAGGACAACATGGGGATTTTGATCCACATGTCGTGGATTGTCCCTGCCCCTGACTTCAAGCTGGTGAAGGGCTTGTTCATATGCTACCTAGGACGGCCGTGGAAGAAGTACTCGAGGACAGTGATAATGAAGATGAATATGGATGGATTCATTGACTCAGAGGGATAGGACAAGTGGAACGGTGATTTCCTCACGACCTTGTTTTACGGGGAGTACCTAAACTCGGGCCTTGGTGCGGCAATGGGGAGGAGGGTGAATTGGATAGGTTTCCACATCCTTCAAGTCCTCAAGAAGTTGAGCCATTTTCGGTGAGAAGACTTATAGGAGGAGATTTTTGGATTCCCAAGACCGGCATACCAGTTTCATTTTATGTATGGCCGCACGGCTGTTGCACGAATGTCGCACAATCGCTGCACGAATGCTGCACGACCGCCGCACGAATGTCGCACGACCATTGCATGATCACCGCACTATCGCAGATCGTCACCACAGGATTGCCGCCCACAGCCCATCGGTCGCGGGTGGGGGTGGTGGCCGATATTTCTAGAAGAGATAGAGGCGGGGCTTTACGGAGGGATAAGGTCACGGAGAGGGAGAGAAATGGAGGAGAGATTATATGGCCTTCTATCCCCCACCTCTGTCACCGTTCACCTAAGCTTTCTCACGTTGCTGAGCTTAGAATCAGATAGAGTGAAACTTCCACCTTGGGATGAAAGCCCAATTGACTTCATCCATAAGCATCGGATGGCTCTTGAAAGTGAGCATGTATTAGCACATTTGCATGAGTGGATCGATCTTATATTTGGGTATACTCCAAACGTCTGTTGTTTGTTTTGCCTTTTCTCTATTCCATCTTATGACCTGTGGATGGAACAAGACATTTTTTCAAATTTTGAGGTAAACTCCAGGTTTTCATAAAATTATGAATCTTTACAGTTATAAACAACGTGGGAAGGAAGCTATATCAGCAAACAATGTCTTCTTCTATGTCACCTATGAAGGAGCAGTTGATATTGACAAGATCTCGGACCCAGTAAAATAATCTTGTTCTTCTATTTTTTTTTTTTTTTTTTTTTTTAAATTCTTTTCTGTGCTGGTTTCTATTTCTTATATACTACCATTTGTGAAAAAAATAGGTACATCAGCGCGCTACACAAGATCAAATAGCTTATTTTGGACAAACGCCATCCTAGCTCCTAATAGTACCACATATGAAGAGGCTACCATTAGCTGATGTTCTTCATTTACAGGTAATTTCAGGGATGCTTTTATGCTATAATGCTGATGTTTTTTTTGCATGAATAGGGTTCAGGATACCCTATCTGGATATATTCTACTTTCCATTTCATCTCAAATGCTGTTGAAGATCATTCAGCACTTTTTTTATTTTTATGTACTGAATAATCAATTGCAATTATTGACTGTTAAGGAAAATGATTGACTCAATAACGTATCTTTGGGCAAGTTCAAATTCACTTGAAAATGTAATGTCTCTAACATTTTGTTGCATATAGTTTCTAACAAGGTCGTAGAAATGCAATACACAAGTTTAGTTCATTAAGTAGGATAATTACAATTAATTAAACTAAACTCGATTGATTAGGCTAATTAATCTAGTTTAGTTTAAATAGGCTAATTACAATTCAGTTGACGGTGAATCTCAATTAAGTTGTAATGGTTGATCGTGGATAAACATAAAGAACCCTCGCTTGACCCGCACTTCCAATTGCTTCATTCCCATTTTTGCTATGTTTCTTTGGCGAGCAAGGTTGAGAGGGAGGAAATGAGGCATGTAAGGAGAGGAGGAAGAGGAAGTGAGTCAACGATAAGAATGAATGGGGTGGTTTTCCTATTTATAGGTTCAAACCTCATTACCACCTTTTCAAGTGGTCTAATGAACATCTTTGGAGTGACAAGCCTAGAATGAGGAGGTAGCTAGTCTATTTTGGAAGAGGTAGCACGTCTAAAGCCCTAGGAGAACACTTTTCATTTTCTTATTGGACCACCTATTCCATGCCATCATAACTTAGCCTACTTATCCATCAATGAGAATTTAAGTATAATGATGACTAAATCCCTATAGGGACACCTAAGTTGGTGACAAAGTTTCTTGCATTTAATGCTTAGATTTTGTGTAATCATTATGTTTAAATTTAAAAAAAATGGCTCAACTAAGACTTGCTCTCTAAGTTTTTAGCATTCTAGAATCTTCCCTAGGACACCTAAGCATGAGTCACTAACTTCTTTGCTAGGGTAAATCTTTTGGCCATTATTACATAATCTTTATAAGGCCACCTAATAAGAGGAAGGTTCTAGAATCCACGAGGTATTGCTCTCATTTAATGTTTAAGTATTCTAGAACTTTCTATTTTGTTCTCTTTCAAGAAACATAGCAAACATGGGAATGAAGCAATTGGAAGCGCAATCAGGGTCGAGCAAGGGTTCTTTATGTTTATCCACGATCGACCATTACAATTGAATCAAGATTTAGGGTCAAATCACCATCAAATGAGGCTAATATGTGATTGAATTCTCCTTATGTGGCTCAGCCGGTGGCCCACCTCGTAAGCTCAGTGGCCAACACTTTGGGTAGCACTAGCTGAGCAAACTAGGTCAATGACTGGCTCGGAGCCTGGTGCCAAGCTTGGTGCGGGGCTTGACTGTGCTTCTGGCTTGGTTTGTAGCCTTACGAAAGGGCTCAAGGCTTGCTCCAAGGCTAGTTTATAGCCCAATACTAGGTTGGGCTCATGGATTGGCGTAAGGCCTAATGGGAAGGTCGCGAGGCTAATCCGGGAAAGTCGCTAGGCCAATTTGGGACCTATCACTAATCTTTGATTTATCACAAGGGGCCCATGGCCAATTCTTGACTAGTCCATGGTTGAGCATATTTAGTCCATGGTCGGCTTACGGTTCTCATGTGGTTACGTGGACTCGATCATTTCGTGACTGACATCCAATCGCATAGATCTATCCATGGTTACCTACGGTCAGTACATGACCAAGTCGAATCACCCATGACTAGAATATGATCATGTGGAGTCGACCCATGATCATTCATTGATCCGTGGTGATATGGGACCATCCTACTATCAATCCTTATGGCTGAGTAGCCGCCCCATGGTCGAATAGCTTAGGTCCACTTGCGTGATCATTAGATTACTCCATCGCCAATCCCTCGATTAATTCATGGCCAATTTTTCAATCAGACTATGGCCAATCCCTTGGTTATCCTTTCGATCAGGCCGATCAATCCATGATCTATCCTTAGACCAGTTCATGGCCGATCCTCACCATTGGTACACCGATCCCGCAGCCAGCCCTCATGGGGTCGGAATCATGGATGTTATAATAAGCATTGGAGTCAAAAGTCATCAATGACATCCTTTGGTTAATAGATGATTTAGAGGGAAAAAATCAGCTAGAATAAACCAAGAATCGGTGATTCCTATGCAGCACATGAATGTTATAAGACAAACTTTGTTACTCACCTTTTCTTCCCCATGCCCAAAGAGGCCACCAAAACCGACTAATGGGTGAAATCGAAAGCAATAAGAAAGTATGGGGGTCAACCTTTTCATTCCCATGGCTTTATTGTAATTAGTCATAAATAGACTTGTCAAACAAGTGGGTTGAATCTGGTTTGGGTTGGGTCATAACTTGTCTTACCCAAATGGATTCATTTAACTCATTTATAACCCATTTATTGTAATTTAAATCTATTGACCGCCCTCATCCAACCCAGATCAAACCCAACCTACATTCCTAAAATACTTCCATATTTAATCCAATTTAGGTAAACTTATATCCAAATTGAGGTAGGATTTCAATTTGGTCCAATCCCACCCAAGAATCAAACTACTTGGTCTTGGGATTGGATAGGTCGTTTGGTCAAATCTAGTTCCTGGGTGGTCCAATAGAATTGGTGGATTCACATGTCTTAGCTGAAAGTTTTAAATTAATTGAATTGCCAACATGTTGCAATTCAAAATTAGGATT
Organism: Eucalyptus sideroxylon; assembly: GCA_014182405.2. Taxonomy (NCBI): domain Eukaryota; kingdom Viridiplantae; phylum Streptophyta; class Magnoliopsida; order Myrtales; family Myrtaceae; genus Eucalyptus; species Eucalyptus sideroxylon. The sequence continues at coordinate 44,099,849 of CM024552.2, forward strand.
TCGTCCAAAATTTGCAAAGAAAACTGAGGGATGATGGGCCCATGATTTTAGGGGCAAAGGATGAGAATTCGGTGGATAATTTCCCATAAACAATGGATTCACAAATTTAAGAAAGGCCCAAGTATGCGAGAATCTTTGCAAGAAAGAAAGAAAGAAAAATAAAGAAAGAAGCAAGAGACAAAAGAAGTTGGATGAATCAGTGTAGCAATATAAAAGAAACAAAGATCTGCTTCATCATTTGGGATAAGTGATGTGTGAAAGGAGATTAGGGTTTAAGTTTACACTTTACTTCTTTAAGAAATTATATATATATAGGGTTTAAGTTTACACTTGACTTCTTTAAGAAATTATATATATATATATATATATATATATATATATATATATATATATATAAAATCGGTCCAATCTAGGTAGTCCAATTGAACGACTCAAGAAGGATGCCATATGGGAGGATCTTGCAGCATAGGTTGTCGTCGAGTGGGTCGGGGGTCGAGGAAGTGCGAGGAGATCTTGGGGGTCTAGTCTAGTAATGGTAATGATCCCATTTCAGGTTCTTGACGGGCAAATCTGTGGTAAGTCGGGCGAGGGTGCAGCACCGGGAGGGCTTGTGCTTTGGAGGGCTTGTCACTGTGCATGGATGCACCAACTGCATGGAAAGCTTCATCACGACGGGCTAAATGTGCTTATTAATGCCACCTCTACAGAGAAATGAAGAATAAAAAATCCAGCTATATCGTCCAAATTGGCATCACCGACGTCTTCTTCGTCCTTGGCCACATAGCTTGAGCTCAAGCCATGGAAGCTCGACTTTCGAGCGCACGGAGATTCTTTGTCTGTTTTCTCTATATTGCTAGATTGCCGCATTCAGAGAGTCCATGGATAATTAATATGTGATATCATAGCTCCTATGATTGTGGAGCTTTGGCTCAAGCCTAGAGCTCAAGGTCACAACAGCCATGGTCGCTTGAGAACGAGCTCACAATTGTGATTGCCATATTTCGAGCTTACAACCATGGTTACTCGAGGTGGAGCTCCCTAGCCATGTTGGCCGTGAACCTTGGACTCGTGCTTCTTGGTTGTGGTGGTCGTGAGCCTTGGGTTTGAACTCCGTGGCCATGGTGGCACGAGGGAAAAAGGAAGAAGAAAAAAAACTAGTGTAGCAAAGGAGAGAGAAGGATGAGAGGGATATTGCTTTCTTATAAGTGGGCCCGTGATGACATGTGTCGCCGCTGAATAGACTAAAATTTTGCTGACATGGCATAGCTAAGGTCCGTAATATTCTACAGCTTGTGGAAGCGAGCGCCACGTCAGCCCTGATGATGTAGCACTCTAAAGCCGAATATTTTCTTGCCAAAAGGGTCACCCAAACTTATAGAGGGGTTAAATTGAAAGCGATTAAAAAGTGTGGGGGCGAAAATAAATATAAAACGAAACAGTAGGGTACGATCACAAGAATTACACGCAAAATAGTGGACCAACAATCAATTTGAAAAGGTTTAGTGCTTTCTTCCCCAAGCGCCTACCGACGGCGGAGCGCGCAGAGAGACAGAGAGATGGTGGGCAAAGGGAGGCGGCGGAGAGAGAAGAACTACAGGGCGGCGCACGGCGGCGGCAACGCCCTCCCTCCTCCGCCCGACCCGTCCCAGGTCGACGCCCTGCCTTCGAAGCTGCGCAAGCTCATCTCCTTCGCTTCCTCCCCTCAACCTCCACCTCCCCAAGGTCCCTCTCTCTCTCTCTCTCTCTCTCTCTCTCTCTCTCTCTAGCCAACTCCGTCGTATCTCTGCCGCTTCTGTTGAGACGTGATTTTTTTTCCCCTCTTTCGTTTCTTGCTCTTCAGATGCCGCAAAGGATTCGAAAGACAGTAAAACCCAGAAGAGGAGCGAGTCGGGAGACGATAAAGTAAGAATTGGGTCTTTATCTCTTTTGCAAGTGATGTTGTCGTGGAAGTGGGTTCGGTTGAATTCAGCTTCTTTTCCTCCTAGAGAGCTGCTTTTAGATGCTGTTTCGAATCTGTTGCCGAGTATTCATTAACTCGTATCCATGTTTGTTTACTTCTTGAGATGTTGCTTTCGATAAATTTTTTCTTTTTTATCGAAGCCGTGTGTTCATTGTTCCTTGTGGTTCAATGGGTTTCAAAATGATTATCTCATTCTTGTTATGGAGTTATAAAGACAGAAGCTTCTGCTTGCTATTACCCACTTGATAAAATCGGTTTAGAAATTTCGTTATGTTTATGCGCGCTGCAATTCTAGATGAGCTCATGATTGGGGTAATTTCTTCTGTATTTGAATAGAATGTTCTCATGATTAGAGGTCGCTCCCTTTCCTCTAGCCAGCTAGTAGCGCGCTGCAATTCTAGATGAGCTCATGATTGGGATAATTTCTTCTGTATTTGAATAGAATATTCTCATGATGAGAGGTCGCTCCTTTCCTCTAGCCAGCTAGTAACTGGAACTCATGACGGAAACACTTATCCAGCGACCTTGAATGTTCTCATCCCTTCTCCTGCTGATCTGCCTGTTCTGATAATTGTTTCTCTTTCTTTTGTTCCTGCACAAGATGTTCCGGGAAGCTTGTCAAGTTCTGAATTTTAAATTTTGTTTTACAGAAACACTCTGGGAAGGGTGGGCTTGACTCAAAAGCTACTACAAGTGAAGTAGGAGTTGGTGATGAACAGTTGACTAAACCTTGGAATGACAACGATGAAATCAGTCAGAAGAATGCTGGTAAAAAGAGAAAGAGGAAAGGAAAGAGAGGGCAACCTGAAGATCTTCGATTTCAAGCAGTGGAGGAATCAAGCACTGGTTCTAGAAGGAAGGAACGAAAGAAAATGTATCCCCTGATAAGTTTTCTCTACAAACACGTTTTGCTTTTCATTTTTCCATTATTGATGGCATCTAGATTTCAGTCTCCACCTTTTGTCAATGCCTTTCTTAAGCTAGTGATGATGATAGGACATACTTGAGATTATTGCCACTAGAAGAGATTTCGCCTTTTGTAGGGATCTCGTGATTGAATAAAGATGAACGTGATGAGATGTGGCTCGTACCAGCCAGTCAATCTGCTGCTTCTGGGGGCAGATGTGAGGCAGATAAGCAATGTATTGGCACTAGAACTACTCATCCTATAACATGACATTTGCAGAAAGAGGTCATTCTCAAGGCATTGGCCATAGGGAAATTCTCATACAGTTTGGGGATGAAGGGAACCTCAGTGATAGACTTAAATGAGAGGGCTACAGCTTTTCAAGTATAAGAGTAGTTGCTTAGAAAACGGATATGTAAGAATCCATTATTGTCACTTTAGACAAAGATAAAAGTTAAATGTCATTTATGCGAGATCCCTAGTCTTGCCCAAATTAGCAATCTCTTTCCTGTGAGTTCTGCAAAATCCACATGCAGTTACTGTAAAATCTGGCTGTGCATCTAGTGAATATTTTGGATTAAATGTGACGTGAATATGCAAGAGCCGGTTGTAGTCAATTTAAACTCATATCTGGCTGGCTTCTTTGCTAAGGAGTCATGGTAGTTCCAAGATACTTTTGTTTGCATGTCTTATTCAGACTGTCTTTCTGAGTATGATCTTATCTTTGTCTGTTTAGGTATAGAGAATCCAGAAAAAAGAAACACAAGAAGGCCACTGAAAAGGATGACATAGACTTTCCTGGACATGAGAAGGTCAAATTTGGAGACATTGTTAAAGCTCCGCCCAAATTGGCCGTGATCCCTAAGGTATTTTATGTTTTGTGGTCATTTGACTAATGCTGCAGATTTTGAAAATAGTTATTTCATTCCTGTATACCCATTTAATTCCTTTCATGTCGATCTGGGTGAAGGCATTGAAGAACCCACAAAATGCATCCCAACAGCGACTTCGTTTACAGGCCATTGAGGCGTACAGAAATCGCAGAGGATGGGTATCCCGGCCCAGCGACCAACTTCCTTCGACACTAGGCTCTACACTGTCATTGTGACCGTCTTTGAGGACTATTTTGGCCATATGTTTTGGGATGATTTATGATGGTATTCTGTATTTTTCCTTTTTGATTACTATAGTGTTAGTTTTGAGATATCTAGTTGTTGTCATAGGATGTCTAGTTTCTTTTATCATAGGAGGAACCATTCTTCTTTCCCTTATTTTGTAGACATTTAACCAGGCGCTTTGGTTATACATAACAGAAAAATTTGTTCTTAGTATATAGAATTAAGAATAGGTCCGGCTCAGCCGAAGCCCATCAGCTGATTACAGATGGTATGGCAAGGATATCATGAAGTGCTGCATGGCTAATTATTAGATGAGCTTCAAAACCTTTTTAGTTCTAGGGACATATTAGCTTGTTAGCCTCTTAGAGGCTTTATAAGGATAAAATTTTATTAGCATTATCACAAAGCCTATCGAACTTATAACTCTCAAATTATATATGGAATTTAAGCAAAACACCTTAACAGTCCAATGTTTACATGCTATAGTAAGATCTTGTAGTGTACATGCTTACTTATAAGTGAACCACTAGCATCCAACATTAGAAATCCATATATTGTGATGGACCATACTTAATGATGGTCCAGTTCTTACATAGCCAATCTGGGAACAGCACGAAGATGTAAGCCATTGTCGTTGTGAAGGGTCAACATGACCTTGTAGTTTACAGGTCTAGTTTCATCAGCTAATCTGAAACAGAGGAAGCAAAGGAGAGCTATTGAAACTATTTTCATCTGGCGATAAGCGAAATCCTTCTTGAGGCAGATCCCAGGACTGGCCTGCAAATAGGAAAGTGAGAGTGTCACCTGAAGATGATTGGAATATGTACCCACGCTGCGAATATACAATTCACGAGGACTTAGGATAGAGAAACGAAAATTGAATGCAACATATTTGAAAGGTGATTCGTTTTTGGAAAATTCCGACCTTCAACCATCTTTCCGGTTTGAAATCCTCAGCATCTTCTCCCCAGATGTTATGCATTCTTCCCATTGAGTAAGCCCAGTAATATATGCCGTCCCCTTTTTTCACGTGGAAGCCAACTGGGAGAACGTCATCTGTTTCAGCACATTTTCCATTCTGTTGTGCCGAAGTATGAAAGATCAAAGTCAGCACGTAAATTCTACACAAAGCGGAATCTTGTTAAATGCATCTTCTATTTGGTTTGTGCTTGATTTGTAATTGCCAATCTGATGGATTTATAGCATCTGCATCGTTACTGATCATGTTTCCTTCGGAAGAATATCAACCCTTTTGCATGGGTTTTACATTTGAAGACAGCTTAAGAACTAGTTGCATGATCAGTTTGTTCTTTATCATTTTCTGTGATGGATTTGAGGTCCGCAATATAATACTTGCAAGTGAAAAGAAGACTACCGCTGGCACCGCATAGAGCCTTAATATCTCTGTGAGGGTGGCACGAAGATAGAGGAGTATTACCAAAAAAGTCCTAAACCTATTACGATTGTGCCAATTCAGTCATAATTTTTTTTGTCAATTTAGTCCTAAATTTTTTACAATTGTGCTAGTTTAGTCCATTCAGCCAAAATTGGCCGGCTGGTGTTGACGTGAATACCGGTCATCCGGTGAAAGCTGACATGGCAATTTTTTAATATATATTTTGAAATTTTAAATATTTTTTGAATTTTTGAATTCTTTTTTTCTTTTTTTTCCACATTCTCATTCCTTTGGCCAGCGAGGTCAGCCTTGCCAGCCAGTGGCGAGGCTCGTCCCCATTGGCCACTAGCGAAGGTGAGCCTCGCCTAGCAGCCCGCCGTTGCTAGATCTGGTGAGGCTCGGCCTCACCCAGCCAAGGCGATAGTCGACCTCGTCGGTCGCTGGTGAGGCTGTTGTCGCTAGATTTGGCAAGATCAAGCCTTGCCATCCCTTAGTGAGGAGCCTCGCTGGCCACTGGCGAGATCAACTATCGTCTTGGTTGGGCGAGGCCAAGCCTTGCTAGGTCTGGCGAGGCCTCACCCAGCCAAGGCGATGGTTGACCTCACCGATGGTCGGTGAGGCCGTTGTCGCCAGATCCGGCAAGGCTCGGCCTCACCTAGCCATGGCAAGGTTGAGCCTCGCCGTCCTGAGGAGCCTCACTGGCCACTGGTGAGGTCGACCCTTGCCTTGGATCTAGCGAGGCTTGGCCCTGCCTAGCCATGGTGAGGGTTGACCTCGCTAGTGTAGGCAAGCTCGGCTCTTGCCATGGCTGGGCGAGGCCAAGCCTTGCTAGATCTAGTGGGGCCTTGCTGTCTCTCACTTCTGGTCAACACCAGCCGACTAGAGGAAGGGGAAGGTGAAAAAATAATAATAAAAGAATAAAAATTTAAAAAAAAATTAAAAATTTAAAAAATTCGAAAAAAATATTAAAAAATTGATATGTCACCTTTTGTTGACACCGATATCCACATAAGTACTGGCCTGGCAAATTTTGGCCGGATGGACTAAACCGACACAACCGTAAAATGTTTAGGACTAAATTGGCCAATTTTTTTTTTTATTATAATTGAATTGATATAATTACAATAAGTTTATAACTTTTTTGGTAATTCTCCTCGAAGATAGTGCATTCGGTCGGGCATAGGATCAATAATTCTCTCCATGAAACAATTAGGGTTAGCTTCACTTGTTTGATCTCCCATCCCCTCCTTATTTCTTCAGCAATCTTTTGCTGCACTAGGGGGTGTCTTCAGAGCATGTAAAGGAACCATGATAAGGTATTTGTGGTAGTATCTTTTCCGGTGATCATTAAATTTAGAATTATATCCCTCAAGTACTTATCATTCATATTCTCAGGATCTTTCTCGCTCTCGAGCAAAATTCTTGAGAGAATGTCCTCCTTGTCATTCTTGTAGAAAGAAAACATGGAAAAGGAATAATCAGTTAGAAGAATTGCCTAGGAAAAAACTTGGAAGATAGTACAACTTTGTGATGAAAACAATTTTTAGATGGAGCCACAAGTTTTCTAGCCAGAATTCCTCTGAAACCTAACTGTACTTGAGCTTCTACATAATTATTTCAAAGTTATTGTTGCTAAAATCTTCCCCAACATCACATGCCCTAATGCCTCTTTCAAATTTGCATTGTGTCTTGACAAAAGAAGACCATAAACGTAAAAAATTGAATAGCTAATTGGACGCTAAGTACTCACAGCTTCACTAATAAAAGAGAAGAAGAAAGTACTCACATGCTTTCGCTGCCCCAAAAGTTGATTCCTCATGGTTCTGATAAGTTGATGCACGAAATTGTCGATGAGTGTAATGTTATTCTTAAGATGAGCTTCCGAACTTATGCTAAGAAGTCTTTTGAGCTTCCAAGATGGGTCAACTTCTCACTAAAAGGGAAGAAGTTTAGCCCAAGTGTCAAAACTTAGCATGAGGAGACGCTTAAGTAATTAAAGTTAGGAAATGAGGAGACACTTAAGTGATTAAAGTTAGGAAAGTGACTTAAATTCCAATTTTTTTTTTTTTGAAAAATTGGATACTTGAGTGCCACCTCCAACGAATCCCATAGAAAATCATACATGGTAATTTTTTTTTATTAATGTTGCTCACCTACGTGGATCGCTGGAGAGCTGACTTAGTTTTGACTCACCCAAAATGACACTATTTCCATAGATGGCCAAAATAAAAGCTCTAACTCGGCCAAAATGATGTAATCTCCCAAATTGTCTCAAATTTATACCCTAAATTGGCCAAAATCTCCATTGAAGTGCTTGAACCCTAATTATGAACCCTAATTTCAATTTACCCAAAATTCCATCATCAAATATTGGAAATGGAGAGTAGCACTTTAGTAGCACCTCAAATTCCTTCACTGAAGAGAATGAGAAGTTGAGCGATTATATTTTTTTGGGTTACCAAGTCTAAGAAGAATATCATGGAATCGAATGAATCATGGGAGAAGATTTTAGGGATGCGCCGGATATAAAGAATGGTCGAAGTGTAAATACTTCAAATCGATCGATATGAAATTCTCTCATCGAGTCACGGATGTGACATTGAACCTACTTGATGAACGACATCGATATCCATCTATGTTCATGGACAATTTGAATGATGTTGACTCAATGCCAGCTAAAACATTTAAAACATTTGAAGAATGGAATTTCAATGATGAAATTGAACGAAAGTGTTAACAAGCATTTATTATAGTGTTGTTTTGTTGTCTATCCTACATTATGATGAAATGTAAAGCACTTGAAGATGAAAAGAAATTTCTCCGGTTGCCATAGTTGAAAATGAGGAGGCAAATCTAATTGTTTTGGATGAAACATAGTTTTTTTATTTTTTGGAAGATGAGAAGAAATTTGTGTTGTTTCATAAGATTGTTGTAGCTTTGTTATTGTTCGTGTTGTCATATATATTGTGGGTTACTTCTTGTACTTATAGGGAGGTCAGTGAAAGGGAATGAATGAATGAAATGCTACTTATAGTAAATTTTTACTTGTTCTTGAATATAAATCAGTAAGAATGGATGTGTATTAGGTCAATGTGTTATGGTAGCTCTTTAACTTGAATTGAATATAAACATAAACATAAACTAGTAGCAAACATTAAATTGAATGGAGTTACCATAAGTTGAACTTAATATAAACCATCAGCTTCCCTGTTTTGTTACAAACTAGCATATACACAAGATAGACACTAGTGATTACTCGAGTGCCATAAGTTATATTTAGTGATCAATTAAGTATTAATTGTGATGAAAAAATAATCACTTAAGTGTCAAGTTATTATTAAAAGTGATTACTTAAATGTAACTCATGGTTAAAAATAAACACTTAAGTATCAATTTTTTTAGAATGTGATCAGTTAAGTGTTAATTTTTGTAGATTTTCCCTAAAAATTGCGCCAGCCACCAAGCATCACTGGTCACCACCATTGGCCACCAACCACACCAAGCAACCCAACCACCATCTTGAGCCACCACTATGCTGGTGGTGTGTTGCTATATAAGGTGCTCGTGCAAACTGAGCCTTACATCAGTACCGCTTGGTGCAAGATGTGCACATTGCACACTTATATTAAGTGCAGCACGAGCCTCCAACCCCCACCATAGATCCACCACTACCAAGCATCACTAGCCACCACCACCACCGCCAACTACACCAACACCTGATCCACCATACCACCACCTAACCACCACCATAGTTCTACCACCTAATAGCCATTGTGTCGGTGGTGGGTGTGTTGCAGAAGGTGTTGGTGCAAGTTAAGCTTTGCACCAGCATCACTTGGTGCAAGTGTGTACACTATCCACTTGCACCAGATGTAGCATGAGCTTCCAACCAAATCTCCTCAATAAATCCACCATTAGTAGACATCACTAGCCACCACCACTAGCCACACTAACATCCCAACTATCACCACAAACCCACCACCAATAGCAACAAGTGAAAGCATAATCCAAAAAAAAATGAAAAAGACAAAAATTTGACAAGCAGCAAAATCGTTCCATTGATATTAAAATTAAGTTTTACAAACTCAATGACAAACTAAAAAAAAAAAAAGAACCATACATAGCAAGTTATAAACAAAATTGACTCTTGAGCTTCACCAATCCTATCCTATCCCATTTCATCAATTAATATACACAGCGGTCCCGATTCGTGCTCATTTTGATGAATTTTTCACTTAATTTATAATTCTTGTACTATTTCTAATTGGACGTGCAACTTCTTCTTCAACCATCTCAGGATGCCAAATTTAGATGGAGCTCCAACTCTCCTATGCTGAATTGATTTAGAAGAAGCTACAACTATCTAGGTTGAACTGATTCAAATAGACCTACAACTAGGTTCTTACTCTTTTTTCTTGTTAGCCCAATCGATACCTTCTTCTTTGTTGGCGTAACCATTGATTCTTGAGTCGGGTCTTGAGAAATAAAAACCTTTGAATTTGTCCTAGGCTACAAAAAGATAAGTAAATTGTCAGCAAAATTTTGTAGCATAAATTAAATTAAATGTAGCCAATAAAACTTACATTAAGAATGACTATTCTAGTTGCTCATATGTATAAATGTCATAACTATGTTGTCTTAACCTATTCCCAATAGTTTTTCTTATTTGAAGGGGAGTGTCACTTTTAGGACTCTGTAATTTGTTGGCTCTTTTTCTTGCCTATAATTTCTTAGGCCATTCTTTTGGTCCTTTAGCTATAATAGGGGCTTCTTCAACCAATTTTTCAGTTGGGCATCTTTTAGATAGCCTTTTTGTTAGTGCCCCTTCACTTAACTTTCTTTTAGTTGTCATTCCACCTATCAGCTTTAGTGATGCCTTCTGTTGGCCCTTTTGGTGGCCCTTGTAGTGACTCTTATGATGATTCTTTTGGTGACTCTTGTGATGACCCTTGTGATAGCCTTTTAGTTGACCACTTTATTGGCAGTTTAGCTCCAACTTGCCTCTTTTGAATATGAGAAAGAGGCAAAATGCATCATAGATAACGTAAATGAAAACTAAACACAAATTATTGAACTTACTAGGTATTTTTTTTTCTTCATTGCTGAAGAATAGTCCATTGAATTGGCCCTTTAGCTATTTCGGTCAATCCTTCAGCTGGCCATCTTTTACCTTGCCTTCTTTGAATAGGCCATTCAATTTGAAGTATAGTAGGGGCTTCGACCAATCCTTCACATGTCCTTCTCATGACTTGACAAAAACATTACATACAAGACCAATTGGGATTATGTACATATTTATAATAAATCATAAAACAACATAAACATAAATTTCATGACTTATTGGGTTTCTTGTTGTTGACTGAAGAATAGTCGACTTACTTGACTCTTCTATTTGCCCTTCTTCAACTGTCCCTTTACTAAGCCCTTCGGCTGGCCTCAATTGTTCTCACTACTTCCTCAATGACAACCTTTAGTATTGTACCTTGCTACGTGGCAATAACAGTATATTATCTTTGCACATGTCCTACTCATCCTTTGTTGACCCCAAACTTCTCCCTCTGCCATTATTCGTCTTCATTTTGGCCTTCTCATTTTTTTCTTCAGTAGCAAAGGTTGAGGCATTTCATGATCTATTGGTTCCTAGAACTTGCTAATTCTAATTGGTTGCATCATGAATTGGTAAGAAGTAAGATATTTCGATTTTTTGTATCAATAATCAATGTAATCCTCTGCATTATGGCCCCTCAACTAGATAACACATATGACATGTGCACGGAATTCCACTTAGTTGTCATACTTTACATAAACATTTCGTTGTATATAAATAGACAACATACTTATCGGAACATTTTCTTATCTCAAATCCTTCATCCCCATTCCAAATGGGATGACTATACCTACTTGTAGCCAAATTCTCATCCGATTTCTTGACAATCTTAGGACCACATTGCCTAGTCCACTTTGTAACCTTATCTCTTTGTTTGTGCAATCGATTCATAACCATAACTTGTATATTTTCAAGTATCGAGATGATTGGTTTGCATCCAGCATCTATTATCTTCCCATTGAATACTTCTTATATGTTGTTGTCGATGTTATTGTATTTGAATTTTTCTTTAAAAATGCTTTTCGGTTCTGTTTGGAGTAGCATAGCAGAACTTTCCTTTGTCAATTGAAGTAGTCATTCTTTGGCCATCCTAAAGTCAGCCAAGTTTGTATTATTTGCTAATTGCCAAAATTATGATTGCAGCTTATCTCTTTTATAGGTTTTTGCCCAATTTTTGTAAATGTGCCGTGCACACATTTAGGGCGCGCATGACAAATTTCTGTTTCTCGATTTCTCTGTTTCTCTGTTTCCCGGAACAAGTTTGGAACAGAAATCCGTTTGGTAACGCAATTTGATTTCTCTATTTCTGAACCAGATTTCTATTTCAGAAATAGAGAAATTGAAGAAATCGAAGCTGAAATTTTTAACTTCTCGATTCTGAAATAAAAATCAGAAACTGAAATCAAACCATATAAGAGAACATTGTAATTTCTTGCTAACTTAATTTACTCATAACCACAACTTCCCAAATTATTGCTAATTTTCTTTTTCTTATTTTGCTCGTGTTTTTTTTTTTTTTTTGCATTTTTTTTTTTTAATAATTTCCTCTTTAAGATGAAAGGCAATCGGATAGGTCCCCAATTTTAAAAAATGACCAAAGTTTTTAAATGCTTAATTAAAAACAATTGGGCTCTTTCCTCATAGAAAAGGCACGCGCATGGCCAGTTGAAGAAAAAGTTCTTACGTAATAGATGAATAAAAACGTGCCTAAAAATTTAACATTATTTTTTAAGGATTCAAAATTCTTGCAAAATCAAAATGATTAGATTGTTACACAATCTTGAATTTTAATTCGAAGGCAAGAGATTCAAGAGAATCTCTCTTTTGCTATGCAAGGGCCATTAAAGGTTCATTGAGCAATAATAAAGAAATTAGGGATGAGTAACTAGACTGATTCAATTTGAGAATAAAAATAAACTAACCTTTCCTCGATTGGTTCCTAACCATAAAAGGTATAATTCTCATATATTCATTTACACCATTAATTTTATTTTGTTGATAATCTTGTATAATACTAGTTTTTGATAAAATGACAAGGTTGTATAAGCGCCATTGATGACACCCATATTCATGCTTTTGCAGTACTTATCTGAACCTACGCAGGATGAACTTGCAAATGATACATTGACCGAGAAGGGAAATCAAATAAATACGTTTAGGAAAACAATTGCTAATAAAATGGCAATGGAAAATAATATGCCGGGAATTTCATGAAATTGTATTTTCAACTTTTGTAATGTATTAGTATTATTTCGACTATTATTTTGTATTTGAGGATTTTCTATGTTGTTTTAGTATTATTTTGATTATTATTTTGTATTTGAGGATTTCCTATATTGTTATTTAATCAATTTCTATTCCTAGAAATAGAAATTTTGTTCTGTTATCAAACGGATTTCTGTTTCAGAAATAGAAATTTTGAGTCGTTATCAAACGGGTTTTTTTGCTCAAAAACTTGTCCGGGGAATAGAAATTAAGAAATTGATTTTTAGCTAGAAATCAATTTCTGTTTCAGAAATTTTGTCATGCACAGATGTTCGGCATAGAGTAACAATTCAGCTACTACCATAACTAGTCCCTACAATAATTCAAAATAAAAAATGTAAGCAAATAATATGTTGATATTATAAAGCAAATAATTGACCAAATTTTTCAAAAAGCAAACAATACATTTTGTTGGTTGTTCATGAACGCCCACCATTCCCCATTTGTTATTTTTAAGTCAGTCATTGGATTTTTCAAGAACTAGGATCAATTGTCCTTGTTCTCTACCCTCACAGTAGCCTAAGCTAGTGGGAACATTTGATTATTCGCATTTCTTCCAATCGCGGCTAACAATTCTCCCTTGCACAAGCTCTTTAAAAAACAGCTGTTCAATCCTAAAATCCGTCTACAATCAGCTAAAAATCTCCATCTGCATGCATAGAAGTGCACATAGAACTTATCGAACTTGGTTGCACTATTAGGAAGTGTCATTACCACGACCCTTATATATACTTTACTTGAAAGGTTTTGCAGTCTACGCTCCCAAGCATAATCCCACGTTTGCCCATATTCCTTACCATACTGATTAATGAGTATCCTTATCACTTTTTACTTTTATTTTTTACACTGATTCCTGGATACATTGATGTTGACACACTCCTTAACTAGCATCCTAAAGTTAGTACTTTTTATCTCGGGCATCAACTTGATCAAATCGAAGAAATGCTTGCACAACCATGCACTTATTACCCTTCTGTTTTTAAAATTAATGGAACAAGTATGTTCCTTTTGGTAGGCTCTAATTTGGGATGATTCACTCTTCCTAACAAACGCACCGTAGATCTTCCATAGACAATTTTGCTGCAAATACATAACTCTTATAATGGTCTTAGTGTTTCTAATGAAGTCGATTTTCTTTGTGTAACAATGGAATTCTTTAGTATAGCTTTCTTAAATTGTTTTGTATTTTTGAATTTCATACCTATTGACAAAGTAGGAGAAGCAAACGATGGATCATAGGAATGAAACTTACTTTTCCTTTTACACACAACTCATTGATCTTCTTAAAGCTTGTTCTAGGAAGTAACATTCTTGATGCTTTCTTTATAATCAATCTCATCGCTAGCAACACTAGCATCTGCAAGGCTTTCACCCCTATTTGGAATTTCATCAATTACCTATAAATCTGCAAACCTATTTAACAAAAACTCCCTTTGCTTATTATTATTATTATTATTATTATTATTATTATTATTATTATTATTATTATTATTATTATTATTATTATTATTATTATTATTATTATTATTATTATTATTATTATTATTATTATTATTATTATTATTATTATTATTATTATTATTATTATTATTATTATTATTATTATTATTATTATTATTATTATTATTATTATTATTATTATTATTATTATTATTATTATTATTATTATTATTATTATTATTATTATTATTATTATTACTATGCAAGCTTCTCGTCGTCGTCATCATCATTTAAGAAATTTTCAACAAATAACCCTTCATTGTCATCATCATCATTTGATTAAGCTATTTTCCAATCTAATTTAGTGATTGTGACATTACCTATGTCACCATCACTTTGGTGAATTGTATCTATGTCCCTCTCCTTCCCATCCTATCTATCTTACCCTTTTTTTTTTTATCCCTAACCTTAATACTAGCTTAAATACCATATCCTCTTTCTCCCTACTTGGGTGCTCTATCCATCATCATCTTCGTCCTTACTATTGCTATTATACTCAACGTATACTTTTGTCTTTTTGCCAAGAAGATAATGGTACAAGACATCCCTAAAACTATTATCATCTTTTAAGATTTTCAAACCATTTCTCAAGCTTTTCCTAGGAATATCATACAACAACTTCTGTACTTTACAAAGTAAATAGGTCACTATATTCCTAATAAATCTAATATAAGATGTCTTCTTTATATTGACAAAGATAGTGCCTCATTTCCCCCTCATACTCCCACTTATCTTCTCCTATCATAAAATTCCCACCATAGTAAAAAATGATAGCAACATAATCCTTATCATATATCATTTCTGCAACCAAGGAGGAAAAAAACAATTAACTTTTCGGACCACATTTACAAAAGACAATAGAAAATTGCATATGAAGGTCTCTACACTTTCATAGACTTTATTAAAGAAAAGAAGGAAGAAGGAAGAGATGCACATGTCAGACTATTTACTAGAAAGATGCTCCCACGACAAACAGAGGTCTCCACATTGATAGCTACTTTGATTATGTTGTCTTCCCTTAAAATATTGACCAACAAAAAGAAGTCCTCATAATAAGCATGAGTCCCTACAACACCCATTTCAACATTTTAATTTTAAAAAATGCCCAGAAGCCCCTACGACAACCACTCTAAACCCTAAAAATCGCCTTTGCACATCACATTTCACATTTGACCCCTTAAAATCACCATCACACATCACAATACCATATTTGAGCTCTAAATCACACATCATAGTAGCATATGGCCCATAATTCCCCCCCCCGTCGAGCCTTATATTGTGAGGTTGAGCCCTAAATTGCCAATCTGAACCCCCATTAAGGTTCTAGCACTACATTTGAGCCATATATCTCACATCAAAATGCCTTCCAAGCCCCATATTTCCCAGCCAATCCCCACATTTCCTAGCCATGCCATTTTCGATTGGAGTCCTAATAGACGAGTTCGAGCCCTAATTTCACCATAGGGGAGGGGGAGAAGAAAAGAAACTTGAGCGAATGATGATGGTAAACTACAACGACGACTGACAACAAGGAGCAACGACCGCCTCAGTGAGCGTGAATGGCAACTGTGAATGGTGATGGAGAGAAGGACGTCAAATTTGGTGTGAACGCGAGTGTGAATGGAGAGAAGTGGCGACGACCAAATCTGACTAATTCAAAAAATAAGCTAAATGGTGTCATTTAGCACCAAGAAAAAATGACATTGTTTAGGTTAGCCAAGCTAGTGTGGATGGGACGACGTTGTTTTCATTGTCCATGTGTGCTTTTAAAAAAAAATATATATTTGCCACCTTAGTAAAGCATGTTGCTGGAAAATGCCATGTATGTAATTTGGTTAGCTTTTCTTGCGCTCGGCCTTTAATTGATCCATTTTGATCTAATTTGGATATTTAAGCGTTACTTTCCTAACTTTGGCACTAAAGTGTCCATTCATATCAAGTTTTGATACTTTAGGTGTCCGGCACTCTCGCCAGTAGTTTAGTGCATTTGCCTTATCAAATGATTTAATGAAGGCTTTTCCCTCTTTGCTTGATCCCTCTAAGCAATTTAGTTCCACACCAAATCCAACCTTGAAGATGGAATCCAAAGTGCATCTCATCAATATATCCTTCAGACATGATGTAAGACAATACCATAAAGGTGCTTTAGTAACCATTCTATTTTCAAAAACAATTTTCTTTCGGAAATAATTCTTTTTTATTATATTCCCTAGAACAATTTCTGAGCAAATAAAAGCATTTGGCAACTACTTAAATTTTTTGTTGTTGGAATAAAAATACGTTTGGTAGGACTATTAATTTTTTTTTAATTTTTTAAATATTATTATTATTTTCTTATTTTTCTCTTCTTTTTTTAATTTTATTTTTTTATCTTCTTCTTCCTCCTTTGTGGTTAGTCGCCAGCCGTTGCGAGGTTTGACAAGTTTGTTGAAGGCTCGCTTGGCCATTGCAAGGCTCAGCCTCGTGCCACTTGGGTGAGGTTGAGCTTCGCTTGGCTAGGCGAGGCTCATCCTCCCCTAGATTCAATGAGTTGGCCGGACCTCTCCTAATTGGTTGTTGGTGAAGTCAACGGCGGCCGTGAAATGGCTAGTGATCGACTGGGAGTAAGAAGAAGAGAGAAGGATAAAAGAAGAAAAGAAAAAAGAAAAATAGGTTGGGTTTGATTTTGTAATTATTATCGGGAACAAAAAAAGTAACATTTTTCTACTTTTTGATTATCAAATGGAATTATGTTCCAAATTTATTTTTGGGAACAACAAATAGAATCAATTAACATTTAGCCTATTAATAAACAGGGCATAAGCAAACCAATGTACAATGTTCCGATTAGGAGGAAGCATGTTGAATCACTCAAACTAGGGAATTGCCTAGACCGGATTGGACCGGACAGTTGATTTAGTCGATTCTTGATTCCATAAAAATGGAACAAGTGATTGTTGGTTCGTTCCTGGTTTTTGGGGAATTGAATCGGACTCGACTAACGAACTAGACCGGCTCTTTTTTTTTTTTTAAATTAAAAATATACATTTTTAATTTTTTAAAATAGCCATAAAAACTAAAAATAGTAACAACTCCAGTATTTTTCTTAAGTTTTTTTTTTTTTTTTTGCTAAGTAATCAGTTCCATGGGACCAATCCTTGGTCCTAGAACTGTCTTGTCCAATTCCTGATCCTAAAAATTGTGAACCAGTCCTTCCAGTTCAGTTCTCAGTTCTTGGGTGGAACCGGACTGGATCGAGAACCAATCACCCCTAGTTTCGATACCTTCTTTTGTACCGTAAAAGGCCATTATCAGGAAATGTTCTTTCTTCTACTCTTATGGTTCCCCCCCTCTCTTTCTCTCTCAAAAACTGTTTGGGTGGAGAATAAGGAAGACTGACGAATACTGCGTGATGGTTGCTACTATCGTCGAGTGACCACAATGGTTTTTGTCTATCCTAGGTTCTCTTCGAGACTAGCTATTTCCAACTCTTTAGATTGCGTACACATCCAATCATTTTTCAGACATGGTTAGAATATCTGTCAAATCCGGATGACCGACTTTAGCATATTTTGATATTCTACTGCAGATATGCAGTCCTTATGTTCGATTCCATTCGGCTTATCTTCCTTTCATAGTGGTTTTGTTCATTGTGGAGATCTCACAATTCAAAAGTTGAAACTACTCACTTGCATATCGAATCCCTCGGAAGCAGCTGATAACTCCTCCAATACCTCGACTAGCTTCGCAGCATTCTTCCTGAACACGCAACAACTAAAACCTCTGAGCACCCTCGTCGCAAACTCAGAGCTTGCGACCTTTCTCTGTTTTTTCCACTTCTCTCCATCCACCACGAAAATCCCCTCCCCGAGCAAATCCTTCATTATGTCTATGTTGTACTTGCCCTTCGTGTACTTATCGAGGTTGGTCTTTAATACGTGAAAAAGTGCCAAGAAAGTCATAAACCTTTTGTATTTGTGTCAATTTAGTCCTAAACCTTTTTTTTATTATACCAATTTAGTCCTAAACCTTTTTATTTAGTATCGATTCAATCTTTTCCGGTCAATTTTGGCCAGATCTTGCTGATTGGATGCTAGCTAGCTAACATGGCCTAATTGGTGCTGATATGAACAAATTTTAATAATATTTTAATATTTTTGAATTTTGTTATTTTTGTTTTATTTTTCTTTTTTTCCCTCCCCTCCTCTAGCCGGCGAGGTCGACCTCGCTGGACCTCGTCGGATTTGGCGAGGGTCAAGCCTCGCCCATGGCTGGCGAGGGTGAGCCTTGCGATTTGCTGCGATCCGGTGAGGTCAAGCCTCACCGGCCATGGGGAGGCTCGACCTCGCCAGCTTGGCGCTAGGTTGCCCTTGCGGCCTAGGCGGGCAAGGTGACCGGTGAGGTTCGGCGAGGTCACCTCACTAGCCGTCACCTCTAGTTGGTCGTAGAGGTCCGGCAACCAATTGGAGGAGGGGAGGGAAAAAAAAAAAAAAAATAAAAGAAAATTTAAATTTAAAAATTTAAAAATATTATGATATTATTAAAATTCATCCACGTTAGTAGTGATCAGGCCATGTTAGCTGGCCAGCGTTTAGTTAGCAAAATTCGGCCAAAATTGACCGGAAAGAATTGAATTGGCACTAAGTAAAAACGTTTAGGACTAGATTGGCACAAAAAAAGGGTCTAGGACTAGATTTGCACAAATACAAAAGGTTTAGGACTTTTTAAGCACTTTTCCCCTTTAATATGTGCTCGATATTTCTCACATCGGTTGTGTGGATCTCGCTCCCGTCCAGCGTGAGGAGACAGAATGTTGGAGATCTCCTCCCTAGTCCGGGCACGTAGTCGTAGAGCTGGTTGAAGTAGATGAGTTGAGCGAAGGCCATCCCGCGAACGGGCACATGCTTAGAGCTACAGAGGGACTTGCCGGCAAAGGTTTTCAGTAGGAGAAGCACAAAGGCGATGAAGAGCAACTAAAATGAGCGCCGTGGAGTAGAGCATTGCGGAAACGATGTTCATGTCCCTTTGTGTGTGCGCGTGCGCGCGTGTGAAGATGATGGAAGGTAACGAGGATGGAGATCAAGTAGATGATATCCTTGCATAGGTGTCTCAAGACTCTTGACTTTGTGCATTTGTTTACTTAGCATTTGTAGGTTTTAATGATGTGGCAAGAAAGATTAAATTAGTGTTTGTGATTGAGATGTGGATAGTGGGAAGCGGAGATTACGCACGCGTAGGAACTGATGGGCAAGTTTTGGTTTGATCTGTGTGTTGTGGGGGAAGTTTGAGAACTTGGAAGTGATCGGCGAGGCGAGCTGGCCAGTGAAATAATTATTAAAAATAAAATAAAATAAAATAAAATATTATAAAAATTGTTTATGCTAGCGTCAACTAGACCGTTGGCCATGTTAGTGCTAGCTGGCCAAAAATGTCAATGCCAACTGGTCAAAATTGTTCACGTTAGTGTTAGCGAATAGTTGGCTGTGTAAACACCAACTGGCCAAAATTGTTCACTTTAGTGTCGGCCGAATAGTTGGCCATATGAACGCCAGCTGGCCAAAATTGTTCACATTAGCATTAGTAAGATAGTTGGCCATGTTAGTGTCAGCCGATAAAAAAAATGTCAGTGCCAACCAACTAAAATTGTTCACGTTAGCATTAGTCAGACAATTGGCTATGTCAATGCCAACTAGCCAAAATTGATCAAATAGACTAAATTGGCAAAAATATAAAAGATTTATGACTGAATTGATAAAAAAAATTATAACTAAATTGACATAATTATAATAGGTTTAAGATTTTCTTGATAATTCTCCCCACAAAATTAGGAAAATGAATTCCAGCTTTCTCAATAGATGAAAATCATTTCCCAACCATAACAGCTCTCCTAACAAATGCTCACTTCTTATATTTTTCAACATTTGTTATTTCAAATGAAATTTAAACACTTCAAAAAGTTTTCAAACACGCATTTTCAGTATCATTAAACAAATGAAAATTATCAATTTTTTAAATGATTTTTACAAAAACCTTTATCGTTAATTTTTTACATGAAACAAACACATCCTAAGGAGAACCACCCAACAAGAGAGTTAATTTTCTGGAGTTTCTCGAGTCATGCGTTATGCTACTAAAACTAAACCTCATAATATGGTTTTTATCCTTTTTGGCTGATCCCCTCTCCTGCCTGTCAGAGGTGAGATCGTACAAAAAATGCTCTTCAACTTCTACGGTTTCTCTTCTAACTAGGTGAACTTGAACCAACTTCAAAGTTGGCATTATGACAATGAAAGATAAATAGGATTCTTCATGCATCTTTTTGCATGAGAGATTCAAGATCGGATTAATAAAAAAAAAATATATATATATCTTTTCATTTCACAGTAATCATATCTAATTTTATCTCGGTACATCAAAATAGTAACAAACATTACAAATGAATATTATAAGCATCGAAAGTCAACTGATAACATCCTTTGGTCGATAGATGATTTAAAGGAAAAAAATCAGCTAAAATAAACCGAGAATTGGTGCTTCCCATGCGGCACATGAGTATTGCAAACTTTCTTGCTGACCTTTTCTTCACCACGCGCGAAAAGGGCCATCAAAACCGACTGAGGGCTGACATCGTAAGCAATTAGAAAGTACAGGGGTCAATCTAAAATAAAGGAAACAGTAGGGACTGTCGCCGGAATTACACCCAAAACACAGGACCAACAATCAAGTTTATCATTTTTGAGAGAGAGAGAGAGAGAGAGAGAGGGGAAGTGAACGCGATGGTGGGAAGAGGGAGGAGGACGCGGCGGCTTACGGCATCTGGTGAATATCTGGGATGGAATCCTCAGTCAAATATGCAAGAGCTAGCGGACAGTCGATTTAGACTCGTCTCTGCCGTGCTTCTTTTGCTAGCGAGTCATGGTAGTTCCAAGATGATTTCTTTGCATATACCTCATCCAGACCGTCTTTCTGAGTATGATCTTAGATTTGTCCATTTAGGTATAGAGAATCAAGAAAAAGAAACTTGAGAAGGCCAATGATGAGAATAGCATGGACTTTACCGGAGATGAGAAGGTCAAATTTGGAGAGGTTGTGGAAGCTCTTGCCCGAATTGGCCGCGATTCCTAAAGTAGTGTCCCATGTTTTGCTGGTCAATCGACTAATGGTGCAGATTCCGAAATTAGTTGTTCCATTCCCCTTACACATTTAATTTGTTTCGTTTTCATTTGGGTGAAGGCATTGAAGACCCCGCAAAATGCATCCCAACAGCAACTTTGTTTACTGTCAATTGAGGCATACCGAAATCGCAAAGGATGGACAATAACGTCCGGCAGCCAACTTCCTTTGACAATAGCTTCTTCATTATGATCGTGACCTTCCTTAGAACACTACTTTGGCCATATATTTTAAAGCAAATTATGATGGCATTCTGTATCAGTTTCGAGAGATTTAGTTTTGTCATGGGAAATCTCATTTCTTTCATCACAGGAGGAGAACCATTCTTCTTTCCCTAAATTTGTGATAGTTTAGACATTTAACCAAGTGCTTTACTACACATAATAGCAAAACCTGTTCTCAGTATATATTCTTACGAATAGGTCCAACTCAGCCGAAGCCAATTAGCTGATTATCAGATTGGTATGTCAATGATATAATTAATTGCTGGATAGCTGATTATTGGATGAGCTTGAAAACCGTCTTTAGTTCTAGCCTTCTAGGGACATATCAGCTTATTAGCCCCTCAGAGGCTTTACAAAAATAAGATTTTATTGGCATTGTCACAGAGCCTGACGAACTTACATTAAAGACTGAATATAAGCAAAACACCTCATTGTTCCAATCTTACATGCAATTATAACATCATGAGGTGCATGCTTGCTTATCAGTGGAAACTGCTAGCATCCAACGTTAGAAATCCATATGATGCGATGGACCATACTCAACGATAGTCCAACTCTTATTTAGCCAATCTGGGAACAGCATGAAGAGGTAAGCCATTGTTGATGTGAAGCGTGAACATGACCTTGTAGGTTACGGGTCTAGCTTCGTCAGCTAATCTGAAACGGAAGAAGCGAAGGAGAGCTATTGAAACTATTTTCATCTGGCGGTAAGCGAAATCCTTCCCAAGGCAGATCCTAGGACCAGCCTGCAAATAGGAAATTAGGAGTGTCACTGTAGATGCTTAGAATATGTACACACACTCTGGGCATTCAATTCACAAGGACTTGGGATAAAGAAACGAACATGGAACGCAACAAATTTGAAAGGTGATTCATTTTGGAAAATTCCATCCTTCAACCATCTTTCAGGTTTGAAATCCTTGGCATCTTCTCCCCATAAGTTATGCATTCTTGCCATTGAGTAAGCCAAGTAATTAACGTTGTCCCCCTTTTTCACGTGGAAGCCATCTGGGAGAACGTCATCTGTCTCAGCACATCTTCCGTCCTGTTGTGCAGGAGTGTGAAAGATCAAAGTTAGCATGTACAGATACAAAAGCCAAAGCTTGTTAAATGGGTGTTCTCTTTGGCTTGTGCTTGATTCTAATTGCCAATCTGATGGATTTCTAGCATCTGCTGGGTTGCTGATCATGTTTTGTTCAGAAGAATATTAACTCTTTCCCGTGGCAATTGACATTTGAATACGAATTAGAACTAGCTGCAAGATCGCAATGCAGTCAGAGTAGCACTAGCATCTGTTCATGAATTTAGAGATGAATGAAAAGCAAGCATTTGATTTGGGATGGAAAAATGTGAGATGTGATTCATGGAAATGAAAGGATTCCCAGTCATGCACTTAAGCAAAGTTTTTAGTCTGTCATAAATACACTCATCGTAGCTTCTAAAGTCAGGAAAATTATGATGTCTTGTGGTGCAACTCCAATGGCGATTTACTCAGAACCGTTATGATTGGCTCTCTCCAAGCTCCAATGTTCTGCTGATGAATTGATTTGAGTTCATAATATCTCAAGTTAATTTATTTTTTATTTTTTGTTCTCTTCTGGGATCAGTCGGGGGTCGGGGGGTTGAACTTCAATTCTTACAAGTGGAGTAAATTACCAGCGGAAGTGCAGGGTACAGCCTCAAAGTCTCTGTGAGTGTGGCATGAAGGTAGTGCATTTGGCCAAGCACCGGATCAGTTATTCTTTCCACGAATTCATCTGGGTTAGCTTCACTTGCCTGATCTCCAATCACTTCCTTTATTTCGTCGACAATCTTTTGCTGCACCAGGGGGTTTTTACAGAGCATGTAGAGGAACCATGATAAGGTATTTGCACTAGTGTCTTTTCCCGCAATCATGAAATTCAGAATTATATCCCTCAAGTACTTCTCGTTCATATTCTTGGGATCTTTCTCGCACTCGAGCAAAAATCTGGAGAGAATGTCCTCCTTGTCATTCTTGTAGGAAAAAGATGGGAAAAGAAAACATCAACCAGGGAGAATTGCCAAAGAAAAATCCTCTAAAAAGTAGTATAACTTTGTCATGAAAACAATCTTTAGATGGTGCCACGAGTTTTTCTTTTCAGAATTCTTCCTCTGAAAATAGTTCTTCAGCTTCTACAGAATCCTTCCAGTGTTCTTGTTATTAAAATCTTCCGCAGCATCACATGCCATAATGCCTCTTCCTAATTTGAGTAGTGGCTTGACAAAAAAATTGAACAGCTAAACGTACACTAAGTACTTACAATTTACACATTTACAGATTTACTAATAAAATTTTAAAAAGTACTCACCTGTTCTCGCTGCACTGCGAGTTGATTCCTCTTAATCTTGATAAGTTGATGCACAAAATTGTCCATGAGGTTAATGGCATTCCTAAGACAAGCTTCTGAACCGATGTTGAGAAGTCTTTTGAGTTCCCAAGAAGGATCAATGTATCGCCAGTAGGTTAGTGCATTTGCCTCATCAAAAGCTTTCATGAAGACTCTTCCCTCTTTGCTTGATCCTTCCAAGCAGTTCAAATCCACACCGAATCCAACTTTAAAGATGGAATCCAAAGTGCACCTCATCAATATATCCTACACACAAGATTTAAGAAAATATGATGAGCAAACAAATGTACAGTGTCCTCTCACCCTCTTTGCTACTGTAAAGACCATTATCAGGAAATGTCCTTTTTTGTACTGTTATGGTTGCCATATATATATATATCTCAAATTGTTTGGGTGGAGGCTGAGGAGGACTGACAACTACCACATGGTCACTCCTATCGTTGAGTGACCCCAACAGTTTTCGTCTATCCTAGTTTCTCTTCGAGACTAGCTATATCTAATCCTCTTTAGATTGCATGCATATCCAATCATTTTCAGACAAAGGTACATATCTATTAAATCCGGATGACCAACTTTAGTATAGTTCGATATTCTGTCGGAAATATGCAGTCTTTTCCGTTCACCTTATGTTTCTTTCAGAGTGGTTTTGATCATCGTGGAGTTCTCGCCATTCAAAAATTGAAACTGCTCACCTGCATGTCGAATCCCTCTGAAGCAGCCGATAGCTCCTCCACGACCTTGACCAGCTTCGCAGCATTCTTCCTGAACACGCAACAACTAAAATCTCTGAGCACCCTTGTCGCAAACTCAAAGCTCGCGACCTTCCTTTGCTTCTTCCACTTCTCTCCATCCACCACGAAAATCCCCTCCCCGAACCAATCCTTCAGTATATCTATGTCAAACTTTCCCTTCGTGTAATTATCAAAGTTGGTCTTTACTATGTGCTCAATGTTCCTTGGATCAGTTGTGTAGATCTGACTCCGGTCTGGTGCGAGGAGCCGGAACGTCGGAGATCTCCTCGCGACTTCAGTCAGGTAGTCGTAGAGCCAGTTGAAGTTGAAGAGTTGAGCGAAGACTGTCCCACGAACGGGCGGATACTTAGAGTCCCAGAGGGACTTGCCGGTGAAGGTTCTCAGGAGGAGGAGCGCACAGGCGAGGAAGAGAACAACTGGAACGAGCGCCGTGGAGTAGAGCAGCAGGACATAATATTGATGTCCATTTTTGTGTGTGAAGAAGATGGAAGGTAACGAGGATGAAGAAAAAGAAGATGATATCCTTGCCTTGGTTCACGTCTCAAGACTCTTTTGACTTTATCCATTTGTTTACTTAGCATATATGTAGGTTTTAATGATGTGGCAAGAAAGATTAAATTAGTGCTTGTGATTGAGATGTGGTTAGTTGGGAAGCAGAGATTACGCACGCGTAGGAAATGATGGGCAAGCTTTGGTTTGATCTGTGTGTTGTGGGGAAAGTGTGAGATCTTGGAAGTGGTCGGCGAGGCGAGCCGGCCAACAAAATAATTATTAAAAAATCAAATAAAAATATTATTAAAAATTTATTCACATTAGCATTAGCTAGACAATTGGCCATGTCGACACCGGTTGGTAAAAAATGTCAATACTAGCCGGCCAAAATTTTTCACATTAGCGGTAGCTGAACAATTGGCCATGTCAATGCCAATTGGCCAAAATTGTTAACGTTAAACAATTGGCCATATCAATTGATTAGATGGATTAAAAGGATATAAATACAAAAAGTTTAGGATTGAATTGACACAATTATAATAAATGTAAGACTTTTTAGATAATTCTCCCTATAAAATTAGGAGAAGGAATTCCTACTTTCTCAAAAGATGAAATCATTTCCCAAACATAACAACTCTCTTAACAAATGCTCACTTCTTACCTTTTTCATTGTCAGTTATTTTAAATGAGATTTAAATACTCGAAAATATTTTCAAATAATACCTTTTCAATATATCATTGAATAAATGAAAATTATCAATTTTTTTAGATGATTTCCACAAAAACCTTTATCATAAATTTTTAACCGGAACAGACACATCCTAAGAAGGAACCACCCCACGAGAGAGTTAATTTTCTGGAGTTTCTTGAGTCATGGTTAAGCTATTAAAACTAAACTTCTTAATATGATTGTTTTCCTTTTTTGCTGATCCCCTGCCCCGCCTGGGAGATGCGAGATCGTACAAAGAATGCTTTTCAAGGGTTTCACTTCCAACTAGGTGAACTTGAACCACTTCGAAGTTGATATTATCACCATGGATAAAAAATACAAATATCTTTTCATTTGACGGTATTCATATTTAATTTTATCTAGGCACGTTGAGATAGTGACAAGCATTACGAAATCACATTGTAAGCATCGAAAGTCAAGTGACAACATCCTTTGGTTAATAGATGATTTAGAGGGGAAAAAAATCAGCTAAATAAACCAAGAATCGGTGCTTTCTATGTGGCACATGAGTATTATAGAACAAACTTTCTTGCTCACCTATTCTTCACCACGCGCAAAAGGGCCACCAAAACTGACTGAGGGTTGACATTGTAAGCAATTAGAAAGTATGGGGGTCAATCTAAAATAAATGAAACAGTAGGGACTTTCGCCGGAATTACACCCAAAACACAGGACCAACAATCAATTTTCTCATTTTTGAGAGAGAGAGGGGAAGAGAGCGCGATGGTGGGAAGAGGGAGGAGGACGCGGCGGCTCACGGCATCTCGTGAATATTTGGGATGGAATCCCTAGTCAAATATGCAAGAGCTGGCAGATGGTCGATTTAGACTCGTGTCTGCCTTGCTTCTTTTGCTAGCGAGTCATGGACTCATGGTAGTTCCACGATGATTTGCTTTGCATATACCTCTTCCAGACCGTCTTTCTGAGTATGATCTCAGATTTGTCTATTTAGGTATAGAGAATCAAGAAAAAAGAAACATGAGAAAGCCAATGATGAGAATGGCATGGACTTTACCGGAGATGAGAAAGTCAAATTTGGAGAGGTTGTCGAAGCTCTTGCCCGAATTGGCCGCGATTCCTAAAATAGTGTCCCATGTTTTGTTGGTCAATCGACTAATGGTGCAGATTCCGAAATTAGTTGTTCCATTCCCCCTTACCTATTTAATTTGGACACTCGGACCCCTGGAGTGCCAAAAGTTGGCTCAAAAGGACACTTAAGTGTCAAAAGTTACGAAAGTGACATTTAAATACTAAAATCGAAACAAAATAAATCACTTAAGTGTTAATCCGGCCAAAACGCTGACGTTCAATTTTCCTGCAAAACAAGTACAAAACAGCATCATTTTGGTGCCAATTTGGTAAAAAATAAATATAAATATTTAATTAATTTAATTTAAAACTAAATTTATTTAAAATTTTAAAAATACAAATACAAATATTTAAAAATTTAAAATTTTAAAAAATTAAAAGAAAAAGGGAGGCAGCTCCACCTCCCCTTTTTTTTAAATTTTTTAAATTTTTTAATATTTGTATTTTTATTTTTAAATGTTTTTCGTTTTAAATTAAATTAAATTAATTTTTAATTTAATTTTTTACCACGTCGCATCAAAACGACGTCGTTTTTGCATTGTCTGGCCATGTCAGCGTGCAAAACAACGCTGTTTTGCACTTATTTTGTCAGAAATTGCGCACGTTGGCACACTTAAGTGATCCATTTTTTTTCAATTTTAGCACTTAAGTATCACTTTCGTAACTTTTGGCACTTAAGTGTCCATTTGTGCCAACTTTTGGCACTTGAAGCATACTTTTGCTATTTAATTTGTTTCATTTTCATTTGGGTGAAGGCATTGAAGACCCCGCAAAATGCATCCCAACAGCAACTTTGTTTACAGCAATTGAGGCATACCGAAATCGCAAAGGATGGACAATCAGGTCCGGCAGCCAACTTCATTTGACAATAGCTTCTTCATTATGATCGTGACCTTCCTTAGAACACTATTTTGGCCATATATTTTAAAGCAAATTATGATGGCATCCTGTATCAGTTTCGAGAGATTTAGTTTCTGTCATGGGATATCTCATTTCTTTCATCACAGGAGGAGAACCATTCTTCTTTCCCTAAATTTGTGATAGTTTAGACATTTAACCAAGTGCTTTACTACACATAACAGCAAAACCTGTTCTCAGTATGTATTCTTACGAATAGGTCCAGCTCCGCCGAAGCCAATTAGCTGATTTACAGATTGGTATGACAATGATATAATTAATGTTTGGGTGGAGGCTGAGGAGGACTGACAACTACCACACGTGGTCACTCCTATCGTTGAGTGACCCCAACAGTTTTCGTCTGTTCTAGGTTTCTCTTCGAGACTAGCATTATCTAATCCTCTTTAGATTGCATACATATCCAATCATTTTCAGGCAAAGGTACATATCTATCAAATCCGGATGACCAACTGTAGTATATTTCGATATTCTGTCGGAAATATGCAGTCTTTATGTTCGATTCCATTCACCTTATGTTTCTTTCAGAGTGGTTTTGATCATCGTGGAGTTCTCGCCATCCAAAACTGAAACTACTCACTTGCATATCGAATCCCTCTGAAGCAGCCGATAGCTCCTCCACGATCTTGACCAGCTTCACGGCATTCTTCCTGAACACGCAACGACTAAAATCTCTGAGCACCCTCGCCACAAACTCAAAGCTCGCGACCTTCCTCTACTTCTTCCACTTCTCTCCATCCACCACAAAAATCCCCTCTCCAGACAAATCCTTCATTATATGGATGTCATACTTTCCCTTCGTGTACTTACTGAAGTTGGTCTTTAATATGTGCTCAATGTTCCTCGTATCAGCTGTGTAGATCTGACTCTGGTCCGGCGCGAGGAGACAAAACGTCGCAGATCTCCTCCCGAATCCGGTCACGTAATCGTAGAGCCGGCTGAACTAGACGATTTGACTGAAGACCGTTCTGCGAATGGCCGGATACTTAGAGTTACGGAGGGACTTGCCGGTGAAGGTGTTCAGGAGGAGGAGTGCACAGACGAGAACGACTGGAACGAGGGCCATGGAGTAGAGCATCACGGACATGATATTGATGTCCTTCTTTTTGTGCGAAGAAGATGGATGGTAACGAGGATGAAGATAAAGTAGATGATATCCTTGCCTTGGTTCACGCCTCAAGACTCTTTTGATTTTGTCCATTTGTTTACTTGGCATGTGAGGTTTTAGTGATGTGGAAGGAAAGAGTAAATTAGTGTTTGTGATTGAGATGTGGTTAGTTGGGAAGTATAGATTACGCATAGCAATTGATGGGCAACTTCCAGTTTGACTCGTGTGCTGTTGGGGAAGTTCGAGATCTCGGAAGTGGCTGGTGCCAGGTGGGGTGAGCCTCGCCATTGGCTAGCGCGACTAACCTTGCCTGATCTGGCCTGGAAGAAGAAAGTAAGACGGAAAAAAAGAAGAAGAAAGAAATAAAAAAGTAAAACATTAATTAAAATTCGAAATAAATAAAATATTAACAAAAAATTGTCTACATTAGCGTCGGTCGGACGGCTGGTGCCGGTTGGTGTTCATGTCAATGCCAGTTGGTTAAATTTGACTGGATGGACTGAATTAACATAAATACAAAATGTTTAGAATTGAATTGACAAAAAAAAAATTAGAACCAAATTGCATAATTGTAATAAGTTTAAGACTTTTTTTATAATTATATCCTTAAAATTAGGAAAACAAACCAAAAATAAAAATTCCTACTTTCTCAATAAATGAAATCATTTCCCAAGCATGGCATGTCTCTTCCCAAATGCTCACTTCTTACTTTCTTCAATGTTTGTTATTTCAAATGAGATTTAAACATTCAATAATGTTTTCAAACATACCTTTTTAATATGCCACCAAATAAATGAAAATTATCAATTTTCTTTGGAATCAATTTCCACGAAAACCTTTGTCTTAAATTTTTACACGAAACAAACACATTCTAAGTATGAACCGCCCAATAAGAGAGAATTAATTTTCAGGATTTTCTCGAGTCATGTGTTAAGCTACTAAAACTAAATCAACTAAACCTCATAATATGATTGTTTCCCTTTTTGCTCCCCCGCTCTGTCATGCTTATTATCGGCGATGTTGTTCTAAAATGCATTTCAACTTCTAGGGTTCCACTTCTAACTAGGTGAACTTAAACCACTCCAAAGCTGGTATTATTTCAATGGATGATAAATGGTATTCTCTACGCATCTTTTTGCTTGAGAGATTCAAGATCGCATGAATGATAAACATAAATATCATATCATTAGACGATATTTATATCTAACTTTAACTGGACATGTTGAGATACTGACAAACATTACATATTCACATTGTAAGCATTGGAGACGAAAGTCATCAACGACATCCTTCGGTTAATAGATGATTTAGAGGGAAAAAAATCAGCTAAAATAAACCAGGAATCGGCGGCTCCTATGCGGCACATGAATGTTATAAGACAAACTTTATCACTCACCTTTTCTTCCCCATGCCCAAAGGGGACACCAAAACCAACTGAGGGGTGACATCGAAAGCAATTAGAAAGTATGGTTGTCATAAAATAAATGAAAAAGTAGGGACTGTCGTCATAATTACGCACAAAACACACGACCAACAATCAGTTTTCTCATTTTTCGGGGGAGAGAGAGTGTGTGATGGCGGGGAAAGGGCGGAGGCGGAGAGAGAACGACACGGCGGCTCACGGTGGGGCCACCGCCCTCCCTCCTCCATTGGACGCCTCTCTGGTCGACGACGCATTACCTTTCCGAGCTTCTCATCTCCTCCACTTCCAATCGACCTCCGCGTGTTGCATTCAATTCTCACGTCATTGATGGCGCCTTGATTTCAATTTCCACGTTTTGTCACCGCCCCTTTCAAGCTAATGATGATGGTAGCATATACATACTCGAGATCGTTGCCGCTGGAAGAGATTTCGCTCTTTTGTAGGGATCTTGGTGTTGAATAAAGGCGAAAAACGATCAAATGCGTGGCTTGTTCCAGCAGGAGGTCGTTCTGCTACTTCTTTGGGAGATCCATTCTTGTAAATGTCTAAAACAAGAGCAATCAAAGTGAGTTCTAGAATGACAGAAGGTTCAGTGAAGCAATGTACCTGCCTGGAACCCGTCATCATATAATGCAGCCTTCGGAGAAAGAGCTCGTTTTCATTTGGCTTTGGCCAGTGGGAAATTCTTGTACAGTTTAGGAATGACCGTTGAAACCTTGGTGACAGGCTTAAATGAGAGGTGTCACATCCTAAAACCATCAAGAATGGGGATGACATGGCTGTTCTTTTTACTCAAAGGACGCGGCCTTAAACCACCAAAAACGCATCTCTCCAAAAGTCCTCTTGTTGCTATCACTTTTGTACTACTTATTGCTAGCTGAAGAACTTGAAAAGATTGGAAAAAAAATAGAGGGATGAGTAATCACAGCTTAGTGAATAGTGCATATCTCTTCTAAGTAAATTGAGCACCCCACTATACACTTTATAAAACCAAATCATAACTCATTTAACCCAAATCTACAATATAATACATATACTAGACAAAAATATGTTATATTGCTTAATTTGTTAAATCAATAATATCATAACAACTATCAATGGTCCAATCCCTTAATTAATTTCATTAATTCACACGTCAATGATCCATTTCATTACATGCCAAGTATTGATGGTTTATTCCATTGATCTATCTCATATGAAACCACATGCCGATGGTCCATCCATCGACCAACCCTTTGCTTAATATTAAACCATGGTCACGACACAACACTTAGTGACAATGCAACCACGATTCCCTCTTTGGCAAGGTCTCTACCCATTATTAGCATGTGGTTCGGCCCACAAGGATATTTTAAACTAGCATGTGCATACCCACAAGCCTCTCATTGGGCTCTCAAACCAATTATATAACCTTTCGTAACTCCGTTCCTTTGATAGAAATATTTTTTTTTTCGGAAAATATTTCTCATATCATTTCATAGAATAAATTCACAATAAAGACCTTGATCCATTTCATAACCTAATTTTGCAAACCAAACCGAATCAACTTTTGCAACTCAATTTATCAAACAAAATGTGTTTCTTAGAGCATTTCACGAATCCATACCCATAAATTTTGGCAATTCTTTCACAAAACATTTGATCGAGGTATTTACAAATAATCATTTCAAGTTATTTCAAACAATGCCTTTTTCAATTCCTCACAAATCCAAACATATAACATGTAACAAAAGAATTATTTTCATAAAGAATTTCCTCAATCCATTGCAAAATGATCAACTCATAAGCCATTTCCAAAAATGTTTTACCATGCCATTTCAAAATCAAAAAGGTAGTAATGCTTGACTTGACTTTTATGCAACAAAGAAATAGTCCCACTGACTTGGATATGCCCTAAACCAAATAACAAGACTCACTTAAATCAACGAACTCACACTCTATCATATAAGCAAAAAGTAGTGCCAAAATCAAGTAAAATGCCATCTCAACTAACAATTAGACTAAATTATGAATAAAACAACACCTACATGTTGAAAAAAATCGCACATCTAAAGTGATTATTCAAGTCATCCACAATTCAGAGCTTAAGCGCAAAACTTGATCATGCCATAACTTTCTCCACCTTATAATCAATAGAAAGTTCTTTCAACATGCTACAATTAACCGTTCCAAAATCAAGCCAAAAGGCGACAAAATACGGCCCCAAAATTGCTAGATAGACATTGTTTATCATATGTGGGAAACTTTGAGTTTTTGTTTTCGGCAAAATGTAATAAAATCCTACAGTTCCACGACATTCTAAACTATCATAAACACACACACACGCGTAGCTTAATGACTCAAAAATAGGATTTTGCGGCTCAAATTTCACATAATTTTGAATTTCTAGCACTAAATCCAAAACTACTTTGATTGGATGAACGAGGGTGTGCGCACACTTGGGTGTTGCTAAATGAAGTTGATTTGGGTTGGTGAGATACCGTGTCATATGCCTGCAAAACCCCTTTCTTTCTTTCCTTTTCTTGCTTTTCTTTTATCTCGTTTCTTTCCCCTTTCTTTTTGCGCTCATGAGAGCTCACACCCTCTTCATTTTATTTTGTTGAACGTCCCCTTTTCTTCTCCTTTTGTTGACTAGGTCAAACATCTTTTTTTTCCATTTTTTTCTTTCTTTTGCTTGTGTACCCCACCTTCATTTTATTTTTCTTACTTGCTCCAAAATATCCAAATATTACAAGAGGGGCCGAATCTCTTCAAGTATAAGAGCAATTCCTTAGAAAAGGAATATGTTAGAATCAATTACCGTCACTTTAGACACAGATTTTGTCACACACCAAAACCAACATGAACAGGGGTGACACGGCCGTCCTTTCATCCAAAGGAAGTAGCTTCAATGCTCTCAAAATCCAACTCTTGAAAGTCCCTCATTACTATCGATCTTGTATTACTTATCATTAGTTGAGGAACCAATTCCCACTAGGAAATGATGGCCAATAAGATGGAAATTCAAACATTTTTTATCCCATTCTTTATTGTCAATATTTCCTTAAAAGTAAAATGACAATGCATTTTAACCTAGGGAAACTTTCCACTTTTGTAAGTGCAAAGGTTTCTCTTACCTTTAATCTCTTCAAACAGTATGGCTACCCAATATACGTTACTAGCATCGGTTTGGAGGATTCTCTTCCTAGTGCATGATATTTGCAATGGGGGAAAATCTATATAACTTCTTTTAACTCTACAATTGCTTTGGTTTGAGCTATACTCTAAGGTGAATGATTCTTTTTATAATCAATTGTATGGAATCAACAATTTTGTAATGTTAGGAACAAAATTTGTAAGATAATTGATTATCCTAAGAAATTACTGAACTTGCTTTGTCATGAAATTTTATTCTAAAAGTTTCAACAATTCTGAGCAATGTGCGACATTGGATAGTATGTACTTTTGTTAAGGTGCATACTAAAAATTTAATTTTTATCTAGCTAATGTTCATTTTTCTTTGAGAAAGCGTGATTCTATATTTTTCACGATATTTACAAACTGATTGAGGAGTCGGCAGTGAAATTCTTTATCAAGGTTGCAATGTAAGATATCATCAACGTAAATTGCTGCACTTAGCAAGATTGGCTGAAAGATATGGCATGTGGTCTTTTGGAATAAGGAATGGGCTATTTTAAGGCCAAAAAGGAGGACCTTCCATTGGAAATACTGGTTTAGAATGCAGAACTTTGTCTTGGGTTTGTCTACAAGATGAATGCCCAATTGCCAAAATCCAGCTTAGGTCAAATTTGGAATAGATGTGGGCTTTGGATAGTCCAGTAAAACAAGAATTTCAAAAGAGCAATGTGAGTTTTCATCCTGAAGGAAAATGTTGAGCGGCTAATAATTTATCACTAGTCACATCTTCCCTCGATTTTACTTGGATAGTTTATTGACATTAAAAGTTTTGTAGATCTATTGGGAATTTGAGATTTTAATAAGGCATTGATGTAGTAATTCTGAGCATTCCTTTTGAGTAGCAACAAGATGTTTTGGGTCTATTCCTATGTGACTCGCCTTGGTGAGATTTATGCCTTCATTCTTTTTAAAGGGAGGCAAGCAAAGAACTCTAGATTTTTTCACAAAAGATGGGGACACTTTTGAGATAAGTCAAAGTGAGATTCTGAACATGATCCTAGCAATTTTGCATGATTGGATCTA
Source organism: Eucalyptus sideroxylon (assembly GCA_014182405.2). Taxonomy (NCBI): domain Eukaryota; kingdom Viridiplantae; phylum Streptophyta; class Magnoliopsida; order Myrtales; family Myrtaceae; genus Eucalyptus; species Eucalyptus sideroxylon. The sequence continues at coordinate 44,134,556 of CM024552.2, forward strand.
GCAGACTCATTTAAATGGAAAAGAACCGTTAAATATTGACAAATCTAGGAATAATTTGGAGTTAAAGAAATTGAGTCATAACATCTCAATCAATGATCAAATCTTTGTTGGGAAGACTAGATCCTAAAATTTTTGTAGTTATAGAACACTGAGAAAAGAGCTGGATAGTTATTGGTGTGGTTCATATATTTGTAGAAAAGATATCTCTTGAGGCATAATTGAAATATCAAACATAGGAAGTTCAGTATTCTTTAGGAAGAACCTTAGTGTCTAGAATCGAAGAACTAGTACCATTATCTATAAGAGCAATGATTATGATTGGTTTAGCAAACTTTAAGGTGAAATTTTTACAAAAAAATTGGGACAATGAACTTAACTAGAATATATAATGGGGTCTTGTTCTAAAGAGATGAAAGATATATGAAAAAATGTTTTTAGAGTCTGAATCAAAATCAGTTTCACTAGAAGTTTGATAGCAAGAAATAACACAAAGAATTTGTTCAAATGGGTTTTCATCAATGGAAAATAATGACTCAACATCATCATTTTCGGGTGATATACCAATTTCTATTTTAATATGGTGTATTAAGTGATTCTGACCTTTTTTTCTCTCGGGAGAAATTTTTGGTGAAATGATCCATTTTGTTATGGATGAAGCATCTAATTGATTTGTTGCAGTATGATCATCTTTCTTTCTTTGCAGGAATCATCATTTCTTCTTTCTTCGAGGGTACTTAGGTCCATGCTTGGGCCTTCCAATTTTGTACTTTTTTGAAATGCTTCTTTTTTTTTTTGGAATATTTTCCACAAGTGCCATCATAATATTTTTTAGAGTATTTGATCTTTAGATGTTGGCGTGAGTAGACACTATTAAGCTCTCGATTGTCTCTGAAGTAAGTTTTTATCATTTAATGTCTAAGACATAGATCATTGAGGCAAAGATGGATTTCTTGTTGTATTTCTCCAAAGGGAATATCCACAATTCTTCTTTGTTTGTTGAGAAATGATCTCTTAACTTGTTGGGAGAGCTCTCTAGGAATAGATGTTAGGAATACCTGCTTTAGGTTTGCATTAGCTCTAAAGCTATAAAAGATTTTGATCATTTCTCAATAATGTTTGTCAAGATGTTTTCTTTTTCTTTTTTCGGAGAGAGCAGTATTTTCTTTTAAAATACTCTCCTTTCAAGCTCATGGAGATTAATGGGTGGGTTTACAAACAAAAAGTAGTAGATAAAAGGCAATAGCTTGGCCAAAATCTATAAAGAGCATAAATTGAACTTGGTCTTGCTCTAGAACTGATTTCTCCAAAGGGAATATCCACAATTCTTCTTTGTTTGTTGAGAAATGATCTCTTAACTTGTTGGGAGAGCTCTCTAGGAGTAGACGTTAGGAAAACCTGCTTCAGGTTTGCATTAGCTCTAAAGATATAAAAGAGTTTGATCATTTCTCAATAACGTTTGTCAAGATGTTTTTTTTTTTTTTTTTTTTTTTGGAGAGAGCAGTATTTTCTTTTAAAATACTCTCTTTTCAAGCTCATGGAGATTAATGGGTGGGTTTACAAACAAAAAAGTAGTAGATAAAAGGCAATAGCTTGGCCAAAATCTATAAAGAGCAGAAATTGAACTTGGTCTTGCTCTAGAACTGATTGCCACTAGTGTTTAAGACCATGTTTGGTAATCGACTAAATAGTAAAAGTTTATATTCTTTTGTTTTTTAGAGTAGTTGTAAAGACCTAAATTTTCAGATTTTGCTTTCAATTAAATAGATTGGGCATTTCATCAACGCGCCTATAGTGCTATTATTCGAGCTAATCACTCATGAGATAACTAAACTATCTAAGAGAGCAATTAAGGGATTCTAAACTCAATAGACTTGAGAATTTGACCATGAATTGACTACTCGACCGTGTTGATCTCCAAGGGTCATTACGATACTATCGAAATCGATTAGAGACCGGAGATAGGTCGAATCGATAGAGCTATGTGATTAGTGTGTGGTGATTCCACCTGATTACAAAATTCTCATCGATTAACACTAGATCGATTTTTCTGTCGTTTTGGGTATATTGTGCCCGTATTTAAAATCTCGAGATTTTCACAACAATCGAGAGTCACTAATGTATCGAAAATGTATCTTGCGGCTTGAAAATAATCGACCACAAGTCAATTGCACTAAAAATTCCTAAAAACTACCCGGTAAGTTAAGTCACGCTAAAATCGCGTCAAACTGAAATTAATTGCAAATTTGAATCCGATTTCAGAAATTAAAAGTTCTATCATGTCACAATTTATTTTAGGAACGTTGACTAATCCTCCGAAGAATTTTTGGAGAGTTCAAGATTTTTATGGAAAATTGTCTCGGACGATTTGGAAAATAACGGAAATTTGGATGGGCCAAATTAAATAGATTTTTGGCCTCCTTATCGAGATATTTGATGAAGGGGACTCGCAGAAATCTTGGGGATTTCTTCTTCATCAAAAATTGGACACCAAATTGGGGAAATTTGGTGAGGAATTGAAGCTCAAGTGTGAAATTCGGATCTTAGGAAGAGGGCTGGAATTTTGGCTTCAAATTTGATTTAATTGTGGGTTAAATTGCTAGAAATAAATAGGGGACAAAGCAATTAAGGGGATGAATAAAGATGTCTGACTTTAAGCTCTCCAAGCTTGTCAAGCACGCCGCAAGCTGCCCCTCCTCCTTCAGCTTTTTCCTTCTCCCCTTCGACGCCGACTCCATCCGTTTCTGCTTTGCTTTTCGTTTTTGTTCATTTCTTCCTTCAAAGCAGCTCCGTCATTCCTCTCTCTCTCTCTCTCTCTCTCTCTCTCTCTCTCTCCGTCAGCACCTACTTCCCTTTCCCTCCTTCTTGATCTCGCTTCTTTGCTCTACCACCACCACTTGTCTCTCTCTCCAACCAAAGCCATCCTAGCTGCCACGTCCCAGTCAATGGCCACCGATCCTTCTCTTCCTCAGTTTCCTTCGATTTCCTTAGCTTCTACCAACGTCCCCATCGACGAGCCCACGATCACTCCCTCTCTGCTCCATTTTCTCTACTGCCAGCACGCCCGGTCAACTCCAGCCCCACCGAAGCCTCATTATTGACCCTTGTAGAGCCTGCGTGCACCAGCTACCACCTTTATCCGTGTCTTCAACCGTACTCCAATCAACCTTCGCCCACTGAAACCCCATCGTTGACCAAAGCAGCTCCTCTCGACTTCGCGTTTTAGCCCCGGATGCAGGGTGGCAGCCAACCGTCCGTGACACCACCCACCGAAGCTACTGCTTGATCTCTTCAGCCCATCTCCACCAAAGCCAGCCCATTACCAGCCCATGAGCCCAGCCCACAATTCGGCCAGAATCAACTCAGCAGCCCACCAATTTCCAGCCCATAGCTCAGCCTACAGGAGTTTCATTCCAGCCCATGAATTTCATCCGTTGTAGCATGTAGAATTAGCCTAGGCCATGCATCTCAACCCATCAGTTAAGCTCAGCCAAGCCCACCAATTTCTAGCCGAGAGTTTCTGTTGTGGGCTTGCAAGGTTTTTCGACCCAGCCCAAGTTCCCCTCGGCATTGTCGTGGGCCCAAGCTTCGACTGTCGTTGCGCCATCGTCGCGGTAAACCGGTTTTTGCACTAAACTAGTGAGTTTATGCAATAAATTCTATTTAGTAGGCTAATAACATTTAAGGGGTGTTTAGATTAATTTAAGATTAGATTAGTGTAGCTTTAGTTTATTTAATTAATTTAGGTTAGTTAGATTAGTGAATTAAGTGGTTAGAGCTTAAAATTAGTTAGCCTATTAGGTAGCCTTATAGTTAGAATGGTTAGGATAATTTAATTAGTTCAATAGGTGGTTAGATTAGCAATTTTTGGCCTAAGTTTATATTTTTTTGTATTTAAATTGATTGATTTAATTAATTTTAGTAATTAATTAATTATTAAATATTTTCCGAAAATTAGACCGGGATAGCCGATAACCAGAATTTCGTGCTAATTGCAATGGTGTATTCAATTTATGCAATTGGATGATAATTTGTGCAAATTGATTGCTTATTGAAATTTTGAGTATTTAATTCCAAAATTTGTGAATTTCGATATTTATTAAAAAAATCTCGAGTGTCGAGTTTTAACATTAAAAATAGTTTTATATACTATATAAAATAGTGGGATTTTTAAAAAAAAAATATTATGAATTTTCCATATTCAATTTGACCGTGTACTTACACATGACTATTTTTACCGGGTATTTTAATACGAATAAAATAGGCCAAGATCACTATTTTAATTGAGACATATGAGTGCAATGCATAATGTCCTGGGCCGAGACTGAATGGTCATGTGTTGGTTAAGAGAACCTGTCCCCGAACTCTATCGAATGGACATTACCCTATACGGGTTACCCACTCATTGGGTTTCGGATCGCAGTAAATTCTGAACCTATGCTCCTTCGGAAAAGCCGTCTTTGAGAAATGTAGCCGTACTCAATGGGGAGGAAACGATGCTTGGTTATGCCATTAGACCGTCGAACTTCAAGTAGGCTGTACCTTAGAAGGGTGAAATTGACAATTGGAATGCATGATTATTGGAGTTTGATGCGCCTAATTATGAGACAAAACTGTGTGGCATGGTATGTGACGTGTCATAATGGTTTGGTATTATAATTGGGACCCCGTGATTTATACAGTTGAGTGAGACATTTCAATTGTTGCATGCATCGATTTTATGCATGATGTATGTGAACTGTGCTAACCTGCATGATATATTTGAGACGAGGTAAGTCTCTATGGTTGTATGATTGTGTGATTAGGATGATGTTAGGCATATTACCCTCCTAATCGAGGTTTAGAGTGTGAACTCGCTGAGATTTATATCTCACCCCGTCATTGGCTCGATTTTCAGGGCTGTAGAGTGGAAGGTCTGGAGCCGAGTTGAGGTGACTTGAAGAGTAGGTTAGATAGGATAGCCTTTTTTTTTTTGAACTAGTCTTTTGTAGGCTTGTGGTTATTGACTTTTGTATATGACTTAATGTATATATAAAAACCTGTTTTGTTTGTGAATTTATTGTCCTACTTTTCTATTTCGAGATGGTTACTGTTAGGAGATTTATTATTCGCTTTTGCATGTGCAATAAAATGAAAGGATCGACAACTCGTCCTAGGAAGTTGCAAATTTTATCGACCACCGAGGAATGGGCGCGCTCTCGAGGATTAGGGCATGATAATAGTTTTGGAATAGAATTGTGTTTGGTAAAATTTGTGTTCTCGGAACAAATTTATATTTTTTTTGTTCAAGAAAATAGGTTTGGGACAGAATCAAGAATAATAATAAATAAATAAATAAAAAGTTTATTTTGTTCTCGAGAACGATTCTAGAATCAAGCCCATATTTTCTCTTTGTATTTTCTTTTTTCTTGTTCCCTTTTCTTCTTCTTCATCTATTACCACCATTGCAATTGCCATCAACTGTTGTCCACCATTTGCCACCCACTACCACCGATCACCGGCAACTCCTCCATCAAGCTCGTTAGAGGCAAGCCCAACCACTAGTGAGGCAAGCCTCGCCCAACCTCGACGAGCCCCCTTGGCACTGGTGAGGCTCGGCCTCGCCAAATCCCCGCCAACAGCTAGGCAAGCTTGACTTCACTAGATCTGGTGAGGCTGAGCCTCGCCTAGCTACCAACGAGGCTCGGCCTACGAGGGTCGGTGACGCTTCGGTGAGGTCGTTGGCCCTCGTTTGGCCGGTCGTCGGTCATCCCAAAGTTGGCGATTGGCCACTTGAAGAAGAAGAATAGGAGAAAGAAAGGAAAATAAGAAAATAAGAAAAAAAAGTAAAAAAAAAAAAGGGGAAAAAGTAATTAAAAGAAAATGATTTGAAGTGGAAATTTTGAGTACAGTACCAAACGCAATTCTATTCTGGGAATTGAAATTTTGGACAGTTACTAAATATCTTAAAATGCTTAGAAATTGTACCTAAGAACATAATAAAAAAGAATCATTTATGATCATAAATTGTTCCTAGGAACATAAGCGTTACCAAACTCGCCCTAAGACTACTTGTAAACTTTGTGACAAATACAAAAAGGACATCATACTTGTTTTGATTGGCGAGAGCTCTAGTGTTTAGCCAATAATAGAATTCTTCAAATTTTGCTGGCTATTTGGAATAGGGGTATCATCAAGGGTGAAAAATTATTTGGAGAAAACAGGAATTTTGGATGGGTTATTTGGTTGAATAACTTATGGTTTAGAAGGATTTGAGTCCATTTTTTGATCCGGAGGATCAACCACGAACATTGAAGAAGTAGCTGGTACAATGAGAATGGATTCAAGAACAAGGATGGAAAAAAAGGAGGAGGATGAAAAAGATATCGAATCTGTTCTAGCCTAATTTTGAATCGATCAAAAGAATTGGATTTGGAAAATGTTGAATCTGATCAAGAGCCTAAATCTAATCTTTCGGGACAATAGGATCAAGTTGTCTTTCCTCTTGATTGCTCAGATCTCTTAGGAATAATTCCAGTGGGTTGAATATTATCATTTGATCTAGTTTCTCCTTTGTAGAAGTCGAGGATTCCTTGAGAATCTTTTCTTTCCCCTTTTCTTTCCTTAGCTTATTCGTTTCTCTAAGGCGATTTTGCAACTCTATCACATCAATGTTACTTCGGTTAGAGAAAGTTCTTACGATTGTAACAAAGATTGAAGTATTTGGGGGTGAAAAAGAAGACTCAATTCTTGACAAGGTAAGGAATGGATTAGAAGGTTTGAATTTTTTTTTTTCAATGAACTAAATTTGCATTTTGAGTTTTTCTATTTTAGCCTTTGGGCTTTCAGATGATGATATCTTAGGTGTTGTTTATATTCCAAAGTGTAAAGCATTTTTTAGAAATCTGAAAGCATTTTCTTGGTAGTTTTATCATATCTCTTGATATCTTTTTGTACTTCAACAATTTTGGAGTCAATCATTTTTGAAAACATTGTTGTGTGTTAGAAGAGTTCTTGATTGCTAATTCAAGACAGTTTCAGCAACAAGAGTTCTCTTTTTCCTTTTATGTTCGTCCACATCAATTAGAGCATGTATCTTTAGGATGTGATGGTACCTCTCTTGTGGATCAATAAATTTTTCTGTGGTGGGGAAAAAAAGCCTAGAACTTTCCCAGACAAGAGAGGGAAAATCTGCTTCTTGGAACATGGAAATAGAGGAATTAGCCTTCTTTTCTTGGTTGGGTGGTGTTTCATTTGGATGTGCAAGTGGGTATGAGTGTTTCTTTGTCCACTTAAGGATTGACTTGTAAAATGGAGAAATAGCTGATTTTTTATGAGGGGGTGAAGAAGAAGGTGAAGGTGGCAAAGCTAGTAATGATGAAGCATATGATGCTAGTAGAGATAGAGCATAAGAAACCATGAACTAGATTTCTGTTTAAATACCTTTGATATACACTATCCTTTAATTTACAAGGTTTTCACCTGGGCCTTATAGTCAAGTCCACCTCATCAGGAGAATTTGTATAATAAGAACACTGGCAAAATGGATCCCAACAATTGTCTATTCCATTGATTTATCTCATATAAAACCACATGTCAATGGTCCATTCCAACGACTCATATTACAAATCACACGTCGATAGTTCATTCCATCAATTAAACCCAAATTATATGTTAATGGTCCACTTCATTGATTAAACTCATATTACATGTCAATGATCCACTCCATTGATTAATCTATTGCTCAATATCAAACTATAGTCATGACACAATACCTGATGGCAAGGTAACCAAGATTCCCCATTGGTAATATCTCCACTTATTTTTAGCTGGTGACTTGACTCATAATGACATCTATGTGCATACCCATCAGCCCCTTATTGGGCTCACAACAATATTGAGCATCAATACTAATCTAGAACAACGCTATCCATAATTCACAAAACCAACTTCATAAATCATTTCATATATCACCAAAAGCTTTCGAAATTCAATTCATCCGCTAGAAATGCTTTTCTTAAAATATTCTCAAATAATTTCTAGACTCCTCTCATAAACCGGTTTTTACAAACTGAATTACATCAAATGCATATCATAAAACATTTCACAAATTGTATTTCTATAATATTCAATAAACCATTTCAAAATTAAGAGCTTTTTGTAGAAAGGTTTCACGAACCCATAATATATAATATTTCTCAACTTCATTCCTCAAACAAAATAAGTTTCCACTAATCATTTGTTACACCATTCACAACTACCAAAATGTAGCATACGCCCGATCCAAATTTTATTTAACAACTATACTTATTCATATCTCATAACATATCAGATCTTTATAATTTTGAAAACATGAATCTACAAATTCTAAGGAAAGATAGCACTACTCACCTAGGAGAACCGAAAATCAACATGTAATGGTTACTCAAGCCAATGCACTTGTATTCTTATCAATTAATCAAAAACAATATCAAAACCAAGTAATATGCTACGCTCTAACTAACCTCGACAAAACTATACTTATTTGTCGATAAAACGACACCTATGCGCTAATAAACCATATATTCAAAAGCCATCCATAATGCGGATCTTAACCACGTAATTTGGTCACATCATAACTTTTTCACCGAACCTCCCTTCAAACGTTCTTATAGTTTATAGGAAGCTCTTTCAACATACTAGAAGGACCCTAACTTGATCATTCCAAAATCAAGCTGAAAACTGACAGGATAAGGCTCCGAAGTTGCTGGATGCACACCGTTCATCACGCTCAAGAAATTTTGAAATTTTGTTTCTGGCAAACCGTAAGCTCAAATCAAGATCCGAGAAATTTTGAAATTTTGTTTCGGGCAAACCGTAAGCTCAAATCAAGATCCGTAAAATGCTACAGTTCCAAAACCCCCTATACTATCGTGTCTATAAAAATAAGTAGCTCAACGACTAAAAATCAGACTTTACCGCATAAATCTCCAATAATTCCAAATTTCAAGCCCTAATTGCAATGATTCGTCAAATAGATGATTAGAGACATCGATCACTTATGAACATTACAAAACGGAGTTGACTCGGCTTGATGAAGCATCCAAATCGTGAGTGTGGCAAAAATTTTCCCTTCCTCCTTTCTTATTTCTTCTTTCTCTTCTGTTCTTTTTTTCTCTTTCTTTCCTCCTTTTCTTCTGCCTGTGCGCTCACTCTCTCTTTTAAAGCCGAAGTCCACTCTCCTTTTTCTTTTTCTTTTTTTTCCTTTCTTTTCTTTCCATCCCTCTCTCTCTCCTTTTTCTTCAACCTTTTCTCCCGAGTGGGCTCTCGGTCTTCCGATGCCGAACGTGCCCCTTTCTTTTCTCTTCTTGTTGACGTTTTAACCTTGTCTTATCTTCTTCTTTTTTCGTCATTTTCCCTCTTTTTGACTTTTCAAACCCATATTTTACAGATTTCTGCTTTAAGAAGAGTAGAATTATTTTGGAACTAAAGAAGATAAAAGTCTTACAATGTCATTTACGCGAGATCCCTAGCCTTGCCGAGAATAGTAATCTGTTTCTTGCGAGTTTTTCAAAATTCGCATGCGGTAACAATTTATACCTGTTGAATTTGGCCTGTGTATAGTCAATTTAGACTCATATCCGACTTGCTTCTTTGCTAAGGAGTCATGATATTTCTAAGATGCTTTTGTTTGCATATATCTTACTCAGACTATCTTTCCGAGTATGATCTTATATTTGTCTGTTTAAATATAGAGAATCAAGAAAAAAGAAACACAAGAAGGCCAACGATAAGGATGACATGGACTTTCCTGGACACGAGAAGGTCAAATTTGGAGACATTGTTGAAGCTCCACCGAAATTGGCTGTGATCCCTAAAGTAATATTCTATGTTCAGTGGTCAAGTGCCTAATGCTGCAGATTTTGAAAGTAGTTATTTCATTCCTGCTTACCCATTTAATTCTTTATATGTTGATTTGGGTGAAGCCATTGCAGAGCCCGCAAAATGCATCTCAACAGCGGCTTCTTTTACAGGCCATTGAGGCATACAGAAATCGCAGAGGATGGGCATCCCGGCCCGGCAGCCAACTTCCTTCAACAATAGGCTCTTCATTGACATTGTGACCTTCTTTCAGGACAGTATTTTGGCCATATGTTTTTGGCGTGATTTATGATGGTATTCCGTATTTTTCTTTATGGTTACTGCAGTGCTAGTTTTGAGATATCTAGTTGTTGTCACAAGATGTCTCGTTTCTTTTATCATAGGAGGAACCATTCTTTCCCTTATTTTGTAGACATTTAACCAAGTTCTTCGGTTATACATAACAGGAAAGCTTGTTCTTAGTACATAGACTTAAGAATAGGTCCGGCTCAGTCAATGCCAACTAGCTGATTAACAGATTGGTATGGCAATGACATCAAGAAGCGCTGGATGGCTGATTATTAAATGAGCTTCAAAACCATTTCAGCTCTAGGGACGTACTAGCTTGTTAGCCTCTCAGTGGCTTAACAAGGATAAGATTCTATTAGCATCATCTCAAAGCCTGTTGAACTTATAACTCACATATTACATACAGAATTCAAGCAAAGGACCTTAATATTCCAATGTTTACATGCAATAGTACAATCTTGTAGTGTACATGCTTACTTATAAGTGAAAACCACTAGCATTTAACATTAGAATCTGTCTGTCGTGATGGACCATACTCAATGATAGTCCAGTTCTTATTGAGCCAATCTGGGAACAGCATGAAGATGTAAGCCATTGTTGATGTGAAGGGTGAACATGACCTTGTAGGTTACAGGTCTAGTTTCATCAGCTAATCTGAAACGGAAGAAGCGAAGGAGAGCTATTGAAATTATTTTCATCTGGCGATAAGCGAAATCCTTCCCAAGGCAGATCCTAGGACCGGCCTGCAAATAGAAAAATAAGAGTGTGACTTGAAGATGCTTGGGATAGGTACCCCCTCCCTTTGAATATTGAATTTATGAGGACTTAGGACAGAGCAACAAACGTTGAATGCAACAAATTTGAAAGGTGATTCGTTTTGGAAAATTCCATCCTTCAGCCATCTTTCTGGCCTGAAATCCTCAGCATCTTCTCCCCAGATGTTATGCATTCTTCCCATTGAGTAAGCCAAGTAATATACGCCGTCCCCTTTTTTCACATGGAAACCATCTGGGAGAACGTCATCTGTTTCAGCACATCTTCCATCCTGTTGTGCAGAAGTAGGAAAGATCAAAGTTAGCATGTATTGCTACATAAAGCCGAATCCTGTTAAATGCGTCTTCCCTTTGGCTTTTGCTTGATTTGTAACTGCCAATCTGATGGATTTATAGCATCTGCATAGTAAATTGATCCTGTTTTCTTCAGAAGAATATTGACCCTTTTGCGTGGGATTTTACATTTGAATACAACCTTGGAACTAGTTGCATGATCACCCAGTCAAAGGGCTACATCAGTATTTGTTCATGAATTTAGAGATGAATGAAAAGCTAGCATTTGATCTATGATGGAAGTATTTGACCTGCATAGTTTTCATCAATACATCTCAATAATGCATCGTAGGTTCAAGCTTCACGATGTGCTGATGTATTGATTTGAGTTCAGAATATCTCATTCTCAGTTTGAACTTCTTTATCTTTTCCTGTGATGGGTTAGAGGTCCGAACTTTAATTCTTGCAGGTGAACAGAAGATTACCACTGGAACTGCAGGATAGAGCCTCAATGTCTCTGTGAGCGTGGCATGAAGATGGTGCATTTGGTCGAGCACAGGATCAGTAATTCTTTCCACGAAACAATCAGGATTAGCTTCACTTGCTTGATCTCCCATTACTTCCTCTATTTCATCGGCAATCTTTTGCTGCACTAGGGGGTGTTTGCAGAGCGTGTAGAGGAACCATGATAAGGTATTTGCACTAGTATCTTTTCCAGCAATCATGAAATTCAGAATTATATCCCTCAAGTACTTCTCATTCATATTCTCAGGATCTTTCTCGCTCTCGAGCAAAAATCTTGAGAGAATGTCCTCCTTGTCATTCTTGTAGGAAGAAAATTTGGAAAAGGAATAATCAGCCAAAGAAATTGCCTAGGAATAAACCTATAAAATAGTACAACTTCATGATGAAAACAATTTTGTGATGAAAACAATCTTTAGATGGCGCCACGAGTTTTTCTAGCCAGAATTCCTCTGAAACCAGACTGTACTTGAGCTTCTACAGAATTCTTTCAGAGTTATTATTCCCCAACATCAAATGCCCTAATGCCTCTTCCGAATTTGCATTGTGTCTTGACAGTAGAAGGGCGTAAATTTAAAGAATCGAATAGCTAAATGTACACAAGTACTCACACCTTCACTTGAAAAAAAAAAAAAAAAAAAAAAAGGAAGAAGAAAGTACTCACATGCTCTTGCTGCGCAGGCAGTTGATTCCTCTTGGTTCTGATGAGTTGATGCACGAAATTGTCGATGAGTCTAATGTTATTCCTGAGACGAGCTTCTGAACCGATGTTGAGAAGTCTTTTGAGCTTCCAAGAGGGAATCAACATATCGCCAGTAGATTAGTGCATTTGCCTCATCAAATGCTTTCATGAAGACTCTTCCCTCTTTGCTTGATCCTTCCAAGCAGTTCAATTCAGCGCCAAATCCAACTTTGAAGATGGAATCCAAAGTGCATCTCATCAATATGTCCTTCAGACACGATATAAGACAATACGATAAGTAAACTAAGGTACGATGGTCTGTCACCCTGTCTCTATTTTAAAGACCATTACTAGCAAATGTTCTTTCTTCTATTGTTAAGTTAGCCATCTCTCTCTCTCTCCAAATCCAACTTTGAAGATGGAATCCAAAGTGCATCTCATCAATATGTCCTTCAGACACGATATAAGACAATACGATAAGTAAACTAAGGTACGATGGTCTGTCACCCTGTCTCTATTTTAAAGACCATTACCAGCAAATGTTCTTTCTTCTACTGTTAAGGTAGCCATCTCTCTCTCTCTCTTCAAACTGTTTTGGTGGAGAATCAGGACTGTGGTCCCTACTATGGAGAATGAGGAGGTTTCTTTTCAAGACTAGCTATTTCTAACTCTTTAGATTGCATACGTGTCTAATCATATTTCAGACATAGTTACAATATCTGTCAAATCCGGATGACCAACTTGAGCTCATTTTGATAATTTATTGCAGATATGCAGTACTTATGTTCGATTCCATTCGGCTTATCTTTCTTTCACAGTGGTTTTGATCCTTGAAACTACTCACCTGCATATCGAATCCCTCAGAAGCAGCGGATAATTCCTCCACGACCTTGACCAGCTTCGCAGCATTCTTCCTGAACACACAGCAGCTAAAATCTCTGAGCACCTCGTTGCAAACTCAAAGCTTGCGACCTTCCTCTGCTTCTTCCACTTGTCTCCATCCACCGCGAAAATCCCCTCCCCAAACAAGTCCTTGGCTATATCTATGTTATACTCTCCCTTGGTGTACTCATGGAACTTGGTCTTCAATATATGCTCGACGTTCCTTGGATCGACCGTGTAAATCTCACTCTGGTCTGGCGCGAGGAGGCGGAATGTTGGGGATCTCCTTGCGACTCTGTTTTGGTAGTCATAGAGCCGGTTGAAGTAGACGAGTTGACCGAAGACAGTCCCGTGAACGGGCGGATACTTAGAGCATCGGAGGGACTTGCCGGTGAAGGTTTTCAGGAGGAGGAGCGCAAAGGCGATGGAGAGAGCAACCGCAATGAGCGCCGTGGAGTAGAGCATCGAAGACGCGATGCTGATGTCCATTTTTAATTTTTTGGTGAAGAAGATGGAATGCAATGAGGATGATGATCAATTAGATGATATCCTTGCCTAGGTTTATGTCTCAAGGTTCTTGACTTTGTCCATTTGTTTACTTAGCATTTATAGGTTTTAATAATGTGGAAGGAGAGTAAATTAATGTTTGTGATTGAGATGTGCTTAGGTGTTAAGTAGAGATTATGCGTAGGAATTGATGTGCAAGTTCTGTTTTTATCTGCGTTGAGGAGAAATCGACAAGTCAGGAGGCTCACCACTCTTTTGGCTCCAAGTGCTTGATAAATGAGATCATGAGAGACGAAGTTATATTAATCATGATGAAGGGAAGCTTCTATTATCGTAAACAAAAGCATAGGAATATAAACCATGAAATCTTTGTTTTCTTTTATGGAAACTTAACTTGACATAAAAGATATATGCATTATAATTACGTTTAGGAACCACCGTGAAATTCTTGGGGAGAGCCTTTGCCTCTATCCTTTACGTAAATGCAAAAGATCATAGATTAAAGGGTCTTCATAAAACGCAAATAGCGTCATTTGCTTTAGACTAAGGGTTTTCCTTAAAGCAAATTTTATTTTTAAAGAAAGGAGAACGGAGAGGATCAACTAGTAAAAGCAATTGGAGCCGGCGAGGGCCAAACCGTCAAAAAGGCCAGGTGAGGTCCATTAGAGGTAGAGATTTGAGGCGATGTCGATCAGATTTGAGCTTGCAATCGACATCATGCTATCAGTCTGCACAGGAAGGTGAGGTTGAGTGTGAGAGTAAAATTGGAATTTAGATAATTTAGTGAGGGCAAAGCTGAAAGAATTCATTAACCTTCAAAGTAGCAATTTGAAAAAAATATGGATAATGGAGTCGCACTGAGCTAAACAACTTTAAATGAGTCATAAATAGTATTCTTTACGCATCTCTTTCTTGAGAGATTCGAGATAGAATAAATAAAAAGTATAAATATTATCTTATTCGACGGTATCTATAAAAAAATTTTAACTAGGCTGTTGGGATAGTGACAAACATTCACATTGTAAGCATCAGAGATGAACGTCAATGACATCCTTCGGTTAATAGATGATTAAAACTCCATTTATCTTACAGAAAACAACTTTGGATAAAATATTTTATAGGCTTTTATGAGTTTGTTTTGCAAAAAAAAAAAAAATGAATTGGTTGAGAAAAACATTTTCCATTAAAAAAAAGGTCTTCTAACATATGGGAAAATACTTACCACTTTATCTTCTTTCTTTCACTTTTAAATCAAGCTTTTTTTTTTTTTTACCAAACACTTTTTCCTTTTATTTTTTTATTAAAATCACATTTATAATTATTTGGAATTTTTCCTTTCCTTTTTTTCCTTCTTCTTTAATCAGTTGCCGACCACAACAACAATCGGTGACTTGCCATAGGTAAGTTCGAGCCCTGCCTAGCTCGTCAAATATGGTGAGGCTAGAGCTCATTGGCTACAAGCGACCTAGCCTTCTGGATCAAACGGGGCTCAAACACGTCGATATCTTAGAAGCTAGAGTCTACTCGAGCTCACTGGTGGCCGATTGTTGGTTGTCATTGTGGTCAGCTGTGGAAGAAGAAGAAAAGAAGAAAAATCCTATTTCCCCATACCTTTTTACTTTGGTTATGGAGGTCCTATCTAGAATCTTAAGGAGGTCCTCTTCCAAGCCGGAATTTAAATTCTTCTAGCGATGCAAGGCGACAATTCTCTCACATCTTTTCTTTGCAGACGATGTTTTCCTATTTAGTGAGGAAGACCTGACTTCGGTAAGTCTCCTTAAAGAGGCCATCCAACTCTTCTCGGCTTGGAGTGGCTTGTGCCCAAAACCTTCCAAGAGCAAAATCTTTTTGGCTGGTGGATCGCCTACTTTAAGGACTCAGATCCTCCTCCACCTCGACTTCCAGGAAGGCAATCTACCGGTACAATACCTAGGGGTTCCTATCATTACCGCTAGGCTTAGCAAAGCGGACTGTTGTATCCTTATTAATCGTATTACCGCGAGGGTACAATCTTGGACTTATCACTTTCTCTCTTTTGTTGGCCGGCTTCAGCTTATCAGGTCAGTCCATCATGCTATCCAAGCCTACTGGGTGAGAGTTTTTATTTTACCTATAACCGTGTTGAAACAAATTGAGAAAGTATGTAGGCAATTCCTATGGAAAGGCCCGGAACTAGGGAGAGCGGGTGCTAAGGTTGCTTGGGGTGAAGTGTGCCTACCAAAAGAGGAAAGAGGCATTGGCATCAGGAGGCTTAGGGATTGCAATAAGACTAATATGCTGAAACATATTTGGCTGCTATTTTCAAACAAGGAAGCCTTGTAGTGCAAGTGGATCCATTCCATGTTTTTAAAATTAAGGAATTTTTGGGTTGCTAAGAAACCCACCTATTGTTCTTGGGTTTGGAAAAAAAAAATCCTATCCTTCATAAGCAAGGTTCGTAATGCATTCTATTGGAGGATTGGAGATGGCCTCTCTACCTCCTTATGGTTTGACAACTGGCACCCTAGGGGCCCCCTAAACTTAATTTTTTCGGACTCATTCATCTACAGTTCAAGGCTTTCTAAGCAAGCAACAGTGGCTAATCTCTTCTCTAATGATGGGCAACCTCTCAAGTTCGTGCTTGAGTCTTGGGATCATCCCCTCCCGAGCCTCTCTCAGAATTTGGATTGCTTTTGCTAGAGAGAGAATTCATCAGGACGCTTCACTGTTGCGATGGCTTGGGAGACCTACAGGCAGAAGAGGACTTAGGTCATTTGGCATACGTTCGTCTAGAACAACGAAATTATACCACGTTATCAAGTAAACCTTTGGCTTATAGCTAAGCGCAGGCTGCCCACCCAAACTCGTTTATTGTCGCATGGTAGACTAGATAGTGGTGCTTGTGCCTTCTACAACGATGTATCGGATTCTATTGACCATCTGTTTTTTGGGTGTCGTGTCACGGCCGGGGTTGCCTTCTTTTGGGCGGCCAAATGCAATCTGCCTTGGCATAATAGGGCTTGGAAGGATAATCTCCGTTGGGCTACCACCACGCTTATGGGAAAGGAGTTTTATAAGTGCATAGCTCGCTTCTCCTTCGAAGCGTTATGTCATATTATTTGGAACAACAGGAACAACATTCTCTTTAGAGAACATCCTCTTTCTGTCTCGGCTATGAAGAACCATCTCTTTAAAGTGGTCATAGATAAGCCGATCACTGTTAGGAATGTTGAGGATAACATTAGGAATAGAAGGCTGCAGCAAAGCTGGGACATTGATACAGTCATCTTTTCTGGGGAGCGCTAATTCCCTTCCTTTCATCCTGAGGATGGTTCTCTACCTACCGGAGTGCATTTTCTATCTATTTGCCGGTTGTTCATGCCGTGCTTTTCCTTTCTAATTGTTAGTGGGTTGCCGTGACTATGGCTTTTATATCCTGGCATCTTTCCACTCATTATGATCTGTTGTTTTGAGTGTAGGTTTTGATGCTGTGATCTTTTTGTTCAATTGATCTTTCCTCAATATATTTATTACCTTTCACAAAAAAAAAAAAAAAAAGAAGAAGAAGAAAGAAATGCAAAAATAAAATAATTAAAAATTGATTTAAAAAATAAAATAAAATAAAAATATTAAAAGGAGTGTACAAAGGAAAAGATTTTCCTTAACAAACAAGGGAAAATATCTTTCACTTCATTTCAGGTTTCAGTTGAACATAAAAAAATAATTATTTTTCTGAAAAATGGCTTCCTAAAAAATACTTTTTTTGAAATGTCTGTATTGTTTTTGCGAAATAAATGGGGCCTTAAAGAGCTAAAATAAATCAAGAGTCGGTGGTCCCGATGCAATGTTATAGGACAGACTTTGTTGCTTACCTTTTCTTCGCCATGCCCGAAAGGGCCACCAAAACCGACTGAGGGGTGACATGGAAAGCAATTAGAAACTATGGGGGTCAATCTCAAATGAATGAAACATTGGGGACCATCACGGAAATTACACGGAAAACACAGGACCAACAATCAATTTTCTCATTTTTGAGAGAGAGAGACGGTGGGAAAATGGAGGAGGTGGAGAGCGGAGAACGACACGCTCACGGTGGGGCCACCACCCTCCCTCCTCCACCCCGACGCCTCCCAGGCCGACGACGCATTGCCTTTCCAAGCTTCTCATCTCCTTCACTCCTTCTCGACCTCTGAGTGTGGCATGCGATGATGGTAGTATGTACACACTCGAGATCGTCATTTCGGCGAACATGATGAAATGTGTGGCTCGTACCAGCAGGAGGTCGTTCTGCTACTTCTGTTGGGAGATCTATTCTTGTAATGTCTAAAGCAAGAACGAGAGATTGAGTTCTAGAATGACAGAAGGTTCAGGAAGCAATGTACTTGCGCTGGAACGCGTCATGGTATAATTACAGCATTCGGATAAAGCGGTCGTTTTCACTTGGCATTGGCCATTATGTAATTCTCCTACAGTATAGGAATCACGGTCGGAAAAGGGACATGTTGGAAATAATTGCTGTCTTTTTAGACAGATTTCTGCTTTAGAAAAAGTGTAATCTTTTTGGAACTACAGGAGATAAAAGTACTTCAATGTCGTTTACGTGAGATCCCTAGTCTTGCCCAAAATAGCAGTCTCTTTTGCCGTGAGTTCTGCAAAATTGGCAAGCAGTAACAATCTGTACCTGTTGAATCGGGCCTGTGCATGTAGTGAATATTTGGGATGAAATCCATAGTCAAAAGTGCAAGAGCTAGTAGATACATGGCAGGGAATCATGTTAGTTCCAAGATGAGCTCTTTGCATTTACCTCTTCCAGACTGTCTTCCTGAGTATGATCTTAGATTTGTCTATTTAGGCATACAGAATCAAGGAAAAAGAAACAGAAGAAGGCCAGTGCTGAGAATGGCGTGTACTTTTCGAGAGATGAGAAGGTCAAATTTGGAGAGGCTGTCTGAAGCTCTGCTCAAATTGGCCATGATCCCTAAAGTAGTGTTCTATGTTTTGCTGGTCAATCGACTAATGGTGTAGATTCTGAAATTAGCTGTTTCATTCCCCCCCCCCTTGCCCATTTAATTCGTTTCATTTTGATTTGGGTGAAGGCATGAAGACCCCGCAAAATGTATCCAACAGCAACTTTGTTTACTGGCCATTGAGGTGTAGCAAAATCGCTAAGTATGGGCAGCCAGGCCCAGCAGACGACTTCCTTTGAAAATAGGTTCTTCATTATCATTGTGACCTTCTTTAGAGCACTACTTTGGCCATATGTTTTTAGGCAAATCATAATGGTATTCTGTATTTCTAATTTGGCTTATTATAATGTTAGTTTTGAGAGATCTAGTTTTGTCATGGGATATCTAATTCCTTGCATTGCAGGAGGAGAACCATTCTTCTTTGCCTAATTTTGTGATAGTTTTTTTCATTTAACCAAATGCTTTACTCCACATAACAGGAAAACTTGTTCTCAGTATATATTCTTATGAATATTCTAGCTCAGCCGAAGCCAATTACCTGATTATCAGATTGGTATGTCAATGATATAATAAATTGCCCGATGGCTGATTATTGAATGAGCTGGAAAGCCATTTTAGTTCTAGGGACATATCAGCTTGTTGGCCTCTCAGAGGCTTTATGAAAATAAGATTTTATTGGCATTGTCACAAAGCCTGATGAATTTATATTACACACGGAATATAAGCAAAACACATTAATATTCCAATCTTTATATCCAGTAGTAAGATCATGGAGTGCACATGCTTACTTATCAGTGAAAACTGCTAGCATCCACCATTAGAAATCCATGTCTCGATGCACTATACTCAACGATGGTCCAACTCTTACTTAAGCCAATCTGGGAACAGCATGAAGATGTAAGCCATTGTCAATGTGAAGGGTGAACATGACCTTGTAGGTCACAGGTCTAGTTTCATCAGCTAATCTGAAACGGAAGAAGTGAAGGAGAGCTACTGAAACTATTTTCATCTGGCGGTAAGCGAAATCCTTTCCAAGGCAGATCCTAGGACCAGCCTGCAAATAGGAAAGTAGGTTTGTCACTGAAGATGCTTGGTATATGTACACACACTTTGAACATTCAATTCATGAGGACTTGGGATAAAGAAACGAACATGGAACGCAACAAATTTGAAAGGTGATTCATTTTGGAAAATTCCATCCTTCAACCATCTTTCAGGTTTGAAATCCTCAGCATCTTCTCCCCAGACGTTATGCATTCTTGCCATTGAATAAGCCAAGTAAGTAACGGTGTCCCCTGTTTTCACGTGGAAGCCATCTGGGAGAATATCATCTGTCTCGGCACATCTGCTATCCTGTTGTGCAGAAGTGTGAAAGATTGAAGTTAGCATGTATTGCTACAAAAGCTGAAGCTTGTTAAATGCATGTTCTCTTTGGCTTGTGCTTGCTTTGTAATTGCCAATCTGATGGATTTCTAGCATCTTCTGTGTTGCTGATCATGTTTTGTTCAGAAGAATATTGACTCTTTTGGGAGGCATTTGACATTTGAATACAATTTAAGGACTAGTTGCATGACGGCAATGCTGTAAGGGTAGCACTAGTATTTGTACATGAATTTAGAGATGAGTGAAAAGCTAGCATTTGATTTGTGGTGGAAAAATGTGAGCTCTATAGTTGTTTAATGGGAATTAAAGGATTCCTGAACATGCACTTAAGCAAAATTTTCAGTCTGTCATAAATACACTTGGATGATGCATCGTAGCTTCTAAAGTCTGGAAAATCATGATGTCTTGTGGTGCAAATCCAGTGGCGATTTACTCAGACCCATTGTGATTCAATGATGTGTTGATGAATTTATTTGAGTTCATAATATCTCGAGTTAATTTTGAACTTTTTGTTTTCTTTTTCTGTGATCAGTTTCGGATTTGAACTTCAAATCTTACAAGTACACAGTAGATTACCTGTGGGACTGCAGGATACAGCCTCAAAGTCTCTGTGAGTGTGGCATGAAGGTAGTGCATTTGGCCAAGCACCGGATCAGTTATCCTTTCCACGAATTCATCTGGGTTAGCTTCACTTGCCTGATCTCCAATAACTTCCTTTATTTCGTCCACAATCTTTTGCTGCACCAGGGGGTTTTTACAGAGCATGTAGAGGAACCATGATAAGGTACTTGCACTAGTATCTTTTCCCGCGATCATGAAATTCAGAATTATATCCCTCAAGTACTGCTCCTTCATATTCTTGGGATCTTTCTTCTGCTCGAGCAAAAATCTCGAGAGAATGTCCTCCTTGTCATTCTTGTAGGAAAAAAATGGGAAAATGAAACATCAGCCGGGGGAATTGCCAAACAAAAAACCTGGAAAGTTGTATGACTCTTTCGTGAAAACAATCTTAAGATGGCGCCACAAGTTCTTCTATTCAGAATTCTTCCTCTCAAAATGGTTCTTGAGCTTCTACGGGATTCTTCCATTGTTCTTGTTATTAAAATTTTCCACAACATCACATGCTATAATGCCTCTTCCTAATTTGAGTAGTGGCTTGACGAAAGAAGAGCACAAACTTCAAAAAATCGAACAGCTAAATGCACACTAAGTACTTACAATTTACACGTTCACTAATAAAATTTTAAAAAGAACTCACCCGTTCTCACTGGGCTGCGAGTTGATTCCTCTTGATCTTTATAAGTTGATGCACAAAATTGTCGATGAGTTTAATGTCATTCCTAAGACGAGCTTCTGAACAGATGTTGAGAAGTCTTTTGAGTTCCCAAGAAGGATCGATATATCGCCAGTAGGTTAGTGCATTTGCCTCATCAAAAGCTTTCATGAAGGCCTTTCCCTCTTTGCTTGAACCTTCCAAGCAATTCAATTCCACACCGAATCCAACTTTGAAGATGGAATCCAAAGTGCACCTCGTCAATATATCCTACACACAAGATTTAAGACAATATGATGAGCAAACTAATGCACAATATCCTGTTTCCTTCTTTTCTACTGTAACGACCATCGTAAGGATATGTTCTTCCTTCTACTGTTATGGTTGCCATCTCTCTCTCTCTCTCTCAAATTGTTTGGGTGGAGGCCGAGGAGGACTGATGACTACCACGCGATGGTCGCTCCTATTGTCGGGTGACCCCAACAGTTTTCGTCTACCCTAGGTTTCTCTTCAAGACTGTTGTAATTATGGTTAAAATTATGGTTAATGGATCAATGAAAGCCAATAAATTAAGATACATTTTTTCTGTTCACGTATCTCTTTTTGGATTCATGAATTTCCTATAGTTTTATGTTCACGTATCTATTGAATTCATGAATTTCCTAGATTCATGTATCGTTTAGTTCATGTATTTATTGAATTCATGAATCTCTTGAATTCATGTATCTTTGGATACATGAATCTCTTGGATTCACGTATCTCTTTATTCATGAATCTCGTAGATACACGTATCTATTTAATTCATGTATCTCTTTAGTACATGAACTAAAAATCCTTTTAAATAGATGGGAGCATAGAGCTTCATAAGGGGTGTTGATTTTTGGTTTTGGTTTTTCTAAATCCATTCCAAAAAGACTTTGATATACTTTTCTACATTTATGTTTTTCCTGAATGTGCTGGTTCAATTGAACGGTTCGACTGAGTCCTATTTGCATAATGCTAATCCAAATAAGTTCGAGGTGTTGTATCTTGGGAGGCATAGTTCGTGAATTTGCAGAGCACCATTGACAGGAACTAATCGCTTTAAGGAGATTCGGTTATCCGTACCTCACCTCCAATTTTATGTTATTTTTCAATGATATCTTATTTTATTCTTCCCCAAGAGTTGTAAGTTTACATAAAAAGAAGGATATTATATAACCGTTATCATCTTCTTTACATTGATGTTCTGATTACAACAAATAAAGTGTATTCTCTGGATATTAATTTCCAACAAAGACTAGCTATATTTAATCCTCTTTAGATTGCATACATATCCAATCATTTTCAGAAAAAGCTACATATCTATCAAATCCGGATGACCAATTTCATTATATTTCGATATTCTGTCAGAAATATGCGGTCTTTATGTTTGATTCCGTTCACCTTATGTCTCTTTCAGAGTGGTTTTGATCATCGTGGAGTTCTCGCCATTCAAAAATTGAAACTACTCACTTGCATATCGAATCCCTCTGAAGCAGCCGATAGCTCCTCCACGACCTTGACCAGCTTCGCAGCATTCTTCCTGAACACGCAACAGCTAAAATCTCTGAGCACCCTCGTCGCAAACTCAAAGCCGGCGACCTTCCTCTGTTTCTTCCACTTCTCTCCGTCCACCGCGAAAATCCCCTCCCCAAGCAAATCCTTCATTATATCTATGTCATACTTTCCCTTCGTGTACTTAACGAAGTTGGTCTTCAATATGTGCTCGACGTTCCTTGGATCCGTTGTGTAAATGGCACTCTGGTACAGCGCGAGGAGCCGGAACGTCGGAGATCTCCTCGCAACTCCGGTCAGGTAGTCGTAGAGCCGGTTGAAGTAGACGAGTTGAACGAAGACCGTCCCTCGAACGGGCGGATACTTAGAGCTCCGGAGGGACTTGCCGGTGAAGGTTTTCAAGAGGAGGAGAGCCAAGGCGATGGAGAGGGCGACTGGTACCAGTGCTGCGGAGTAGAGCACCGTCGACACGATGTTTATGCCCATTTTTTTTCTCTGGTAAAGAAGCTAGACGGCAACGAGGATGAAGAGCACCGTCGACGCGATGTTGATTTCCTTGCGTTGATTTATGGCTTAAGGCTCTCGACTTTGTCCAGCTCTTTAGAATATAATAATGGAGGAATTGATGTGCATGTTCAGGTTTTATCTGTTTTTTTGGTAAGGATGAAGAGCACCGTCAACACGATGTTGATGTCCTTGCGTTGATTTATGGCTTAAGGCTCGACTTTATCCATTTGTATCACTTAGCTCTTCAGAATATAATAATGGAGGAATTGATGTGCATGTTCAGGTTTTATCTGTTTTTTTGGTAAGGACGAAGAGCACCGTCGACACGATGTTGATGTCCTTGCGTTGATTTATGGCTTGAGGCTCTTGACTTTGTCCATTTGCATCACTTAGCTCTTTAGAATATAATAATGGAGGAATTGATGTGCATGTTCAGGTTTTATCTGTTCTTTTGGTAAGGAATTTTTTTTTGGTAAGGTTCAGGTTTTATCTGTTTGTTGTGGAGGAAGTCAAAGTACTCAGATGGCCTGCCACTCTTGGTGGTGAAGCTTCAAGCTTCATTTATCTTAATCAAAGTATATAAATATAAACCCTGAATTTCTTTCCTTTTTTGTTATGGAAAATTTACTGGCCATAAAACTATACACATAAAACATTTGGGCAATATTCAATTAGGTATCCGTTTGTTTTGTGCAAACTAAATTATATGGAAAACATTTTCCTATAAACGAAGGTTTCTTTCATTTTGCGAAAATATTTAGTCATAAACTGTTATTAATGAAAACATTTTTTTAATGATTAATTATTTCAAGTGATATAGGCGATTAAGTTTTTTTCTAAATCATTCATTTTTTTATAAAAGGAATGGACCTATGTTATTAGACTAAACCAATTAAATGACATAATATGGTTATTTTCCTTATTTTCCCTCCCTTTATCATGCCTACTATGGTCAAGATCATAGAAGGAATGTGTTTCTACCTCTACTAGGGTTTTATTTCTAGGTAGGTGAACTTGAACCGCACAAAAGCTAGTATCATTTCAATGAGTGATAAATAGTATTCTTTACAAGTCATTTTGCTCAAGAGATTCAAGGTCGGATGAATGGAAACTATGAAAGATCATTTCATTCGAATGTATTTTCATTTGATTTTAGCCGGACGTGTCGAGATAGGCATGAGATGGAAGTCAACGGAGATAATCTTTGGTTTAATAAATTATTAGAGGAAAAAAATCATTTAAAATAAACCAAGATATGGCGTTGCCTACGTGGCACATGAATATTATAAAACAAACTTCGTTGCTCACGGTTTCTTCCCCCCTTTGAAATGCCCAAAAGGGTCCCCAACACTGACCAAGGGGTGCAATCGAAAGAGATTAGAAAGTACAAGGCTAACTTTAATATAAAATGAAACAGTTGGGACTTTCACTAGAATTACACGCAAATCACAGGATTACGTGTGATTAAGATGTGGTTAGTTGGGAAGCAGAGATTTCGCACGCATAGGAAATGATGGGCAAGCTTTGGTTTGATTTGTGTGTTGTGGGGCAAGTTTGAGACCTTGGAAGTGGTCAGCGAGGGGAGCCGACCAACAAAATAATTATTAAAAGATCAAATAAAAAAATTTATTAAAAATTTATTCATGTTAGCATCAGCTAGACAATTGGCCATGTTGATGCTACTCGGTCAAAAATGTCAACACTAGCCAACCAAAATTAAAAGGGACATTGGGTTATAGAAGCATGCTGAGTTAATGAAAAGGACTCTAGGCTACAGAAGTACGCCGGGTCAATATAAATGAATTCCGGGCTACGGAAGCACGTCGAATCTATTAAAAGGGACATCGGGTTACGGAAGCATGCCGAGTCAATATAAAGGACACCGAGCTACGGAAGCACGCCGGGTCAATGAAAGGGGCTTTGGGCTACAAAAGCACACCGAATCGATGAAAAGAACACCGGGCTACGGAAGCACGTCGAGTTAGTGAAAGGACTCTAGACTATAGAAGCACACCAGATCAATGAAAAGGGCTTTGGGCTACAAAAGCACGCCGGATTTCAAGGCTTCAAGGAGCAACTTGAACGTCAAGTATTACTCGGTCTTCAAGGAAATATTACCTGTCAGATATGATTAGAGCAAAACTAATATGCATTCATTAAAGATGTAGACAATTTGAGCTACTCTAGGATGCACATTTCAAAGTTTAGTGGGGTTTTCACCCATTCAATCAAGGTTTATGCATTATAACTTTACCATATTTGCATAACCCAAATTTCCATTGGAAAGAATTTTCATTCAAGACAATGACATAGATTTCTACTAAATGAAAGATTTTCAATTAGAAATGACTTTCATTTACTCTCATTTAGAATAGCTATTTTATAAGAATTACTTTATTATATCTGTCACGCCCTGATCCTCGGACATGTGTCCATCATTGCATGGTCGATTAAATAGCAACGTCCCAAGATGCATCGCCGACCGATTCATTTTATATACACATGCTGAAGCAATTAAATAATCCCCAGGCAATAAAACAATGAGATAGAAAAGTAGGGACATATTTTTCGAATATGAAAGCCATAACCATACTTTTATACAAGCAAACCTCATAGTATATAATACAATACTATTCACAAGAGTTGATCTATTATACAATAGTTCAAGACCCGAGGTTTGTAAAACAAGGTGAGGTCTCAGTCCTCATCCGGGTCATACTCAGAATCATCTTCTGGATCCTCCTCTGATTCTTCTTCAATTTCTTCCTCTTCAATCTCTTCTTCTTCGGGCTCCTCATCTGGGTCTTCCATATCCAGATCCTCCTCTGATTCCCCTTCCATGGGCTCATCTTTAGGCTCTTCCCACTCCTAATCCTCCTCCAATCCCTCCTATTGCTCAACTATCTCCCATTCTTCTTCACTTCAGTTAGCACACCCGGCCGAGTATATTGGTGACTCAAGATCGCCCTTGAGCTTAGGATCTTTAGTATTCACTATCGATCCATCCTTAGGGTCTGTCATCCCCATCCTGAATGCTGCCTCCAGCACGTACAGCGACACATCACCTTCAGGGATGGGACCCTCTCTTCGCCCATTATGGTAGTAATGATACCATGATCGATACTCATGGGGCACCAGATGGTTCCTACTTACATCCACCCAAACCTTTATTTCTACCAAGACATACTCCAATCCCTTTGGGTGGGGGTGTATCGGGAAGTGGTATGCTACCTTAGAGATCTCCTCGGGGATACCAAAATGCATAGGGGGACAAGGAGGTGGAGGTGTACCCATCTAGGGGCCTGAAATGGTTATATAATAACTAGTGAGACAACGTATCAACGACCCCTTAAGACTCAATTAGGAAACCAATACACCTTAGGGCTACCTAAGCACCACACGAGTTAAAGGACTTACATTAGCCTCAGTTTCCTTCCTGCATGTCAGTATATTTCAAATATACAGCAATCACATCAATTCTCGACCTAGTCGATTTCATGTCAAATGGACCATTCCTCGATCATTCCATTCCATACTGTCCATTCTCCAAGATAACCTACCAAGTTACTGCGCCAGTATATTACACAGTTCATTCTTCGAGATGGCACATTAAGTCACCGAGCCACTATAATATATTATTCATTCTCCAAAATAACCTATCGGGTTACCGAGATAGTATATTATAATATTTATTTTCCGAAATGACATATAAAGTCACCGAGTATATAAAACATAACGTCCATTCTCTAAAATGACATGTTGAGTCACCGAACCGTTATGGCATACCGTCCATTCTCCGAAATGACATAGAGAGTCACCGAGCTGGTATAATATATTATCTTTTCTCCAAAATAACCTATAGGGTCACCGAGCTAATATTGCATACCATCCATTCTTCGAAATGACATATAAAGTTACCAAGCCGGCATAATATAACAATCAGATCGTGCAATCGATTTGCCATTTTTATCATTTCCAATAAAAATACACGTGTTTGGGTACACGATTGGCCTTAGCCAAAATACAAGATTTTTACTTTTGAACCTTCCACTATATTCAGTAGTTCCAAAATAGGTTTCTGGCGCTATAGACCGACGCCTGGTAATTTTTTCCATTAATTACCAAAATTAACCCACCGACACAATTTCACTCAATTTGCACAATTAGAGACTCAAATAAATAAACAGAGAGTACCACTGCGGTTTGCACAAATTTCGGTCGCTGTCTATCTGGGTTTAATCTTCGAAAGACAATTAATTAATTAATTAATTACAAAATTAATTATTAAAGAGCAATAAATCCAACTTAGGCCCGTAATGCCTAATTGGACTCCAAAATGGACTCGGAAAAATCCCGAGGTTCGTGCAGTAAATATCAGAGCATATTTCCTTACTAATTACACTAACTATTTGCCTAACATGCATAGGTACATTCCTAATTTAATTATTCTAATATAATATATCCACATAATTACACTTAATTAAATATAATCAACCCTTAAGCATCATTAGTCTACTAAGTAAGGATTAGTGAGTAAAACTCAAATCGGGCCTAGAAGCCACTGTGATACCCACTAATTCAGCAACTGATTTGAGCTGCAAAAACAAGGGAAACAAAGTTACAATGGGCGGCAAGGCTCAAGATAGGCAACGAGGACGGTCTCAGGTCCAAACTATGACAAATTGATGGTGGAGGAGGCTCCGGTGGTGGCTGACACGATTGGATAGCAACCTGGAATGGCTGAAACAACAAGCTGGACGGCGATGAGGCGCGGCAAGGGGCGAACGGTGCACAAGCGGCTCTCGCAGGCAAACGGCGTGCGACGGCGACGAGCGGTGTTCCAAGCATTCTGACAGTTCCTTGCTGTCTTCCTTGGCTGTGGTGTGCAAAATGGAGGGGTAGAGCGGATGAGGAGGCTGGTTGGCTTGTGGAGGAGGAGAGAAAAGATCTAAGGAACTAAAGGGCTACACCACTTGCTTAATTTCCATTCAAATGTCCCCCTTGACCATTCCAAGCCAAATGTGGTTCCTTGGCTGTTATTGAGCTACCAATGCATGTTCAACAACTCATGAGATGGTCTAAAATGCTAGGGGAAAGGGGGGCACACGAATTTACATGGTTTCCCCTCAAATTAGACACATAATCTCACCTGATTCCATCTCATTTGGTCCTAATAAATTCAATCGACCCTCTATCGATCAAATCGATATTTTTCCTCACCCATATATCCATCATGCTTCCCAAATTCACGATAAAAAATAATCCCTAGCATTTTCTACATGAAAACGGTCATATGTTGACTTTTTCCCAAAAAGTTTCAGGTTGAAGAAAAATCTTCTGAAATTGAGTCGACACTCCTATAATTTATTGTGACATGACAGAGTCTTCAATTTCTAAAATCAGACTCGAATTCGTGGTTAATTTCCACTTGGCGCGTTTTTAGCATGATATAGGCTATCGGGTAACTTTCAAAAAAAAATTAAATGCAAATGACCCGTGGTCGATTTTCTTTGAGCCACATTGAACTCACTCGATTCATTGGCCACTCTCGGTTGTCATGAGAATCTCGATAACTCAAATACGAACACAAGGTGCCAAAATAATAAGAAAATCAGGTTAGTGCCGGCCGACGGGAATTTTCCAACTTATTGGTGTTACCCACGATTAGCCACATATATCTATCGAACCAGCCTATCTCTGATTTCAAATCTATTTTATACTGTGCTGTAATGACCTTTCAAGATGGATATGGTCCAGAAGCCGATTCCTAATCGAATTATCAAGTCTATTGCCTTAAAATTCCTTAATGATTTTCCCAGATAGTCTAGTTATCTCGAAAGTCATCAGCTCTGAGAATAGCCTTATAGGCATGTCAATGAAATGCCCGATTTATTCAGTAGAAAACATGACTGAAAATCTAGGATGTCACAATATCGACAAGGGTCCGAGTATTCTCGCAAGCAGTACAAGGTGGAACAGGGCCCGTAATTAGGGGTGATCGGTTCCCAGTTCGATCCAGTTTCAAGGTGGAACCGGGAACCGGACCGGGAGAATCGGTTCCCAATTTTGGGAACCGTGGACCGAACCATTTGGTCCTAGGATCGGGAACCGGACCGAACCATCGGTTCCAGTCCGGTCCAACAGAATCGACACTTTCTTTTTTCACTAAAGAACGACCATTCACTAAAGAACAATCATGCTCCAAACCGATCAATTTAATTCGGTTCCCGAGCAATCTAATAAAACTACTCACACAAGTTCCCACGTGCAAAATATACAAACTTCACTTGCATGAATATCAATCATAGTTTATGTATTTCACGTTTAATTTTAAGTATAAAAGCCATGAACAATTTGATTAAAAGTTATCTTGGCTTAGGTTTTATAGACAATCTCTCTTCTATGCTTTGAATGTTTAGTCGATATGGGACTTTTTTAGGCTTGAAGTGCCTTGTCATTTGCAAGTGAGGGGAGCACGAGAGAGAGTGTGAGCATGAGGAACTCCTAGAGGGTTGTCCTACGATCAAGGGAAAGATGAGTACCCATCGGTCTAACTCAAAGAGCGAGAATGGTTACAAAGACAGATGAATCTGCAAAAAGCATAGTTATGGCGAGACCCATGATAGCATGGGAAGCTACACAATTCGTGGAAATGGAGAATATGCATGGGAGGGCATGAAGATCAACTAGAAATGCTCTCTTAGTCTCAAGCAGACAGGTCACTCTTTTCTAAACATCTGAGAGTGACACCTACGTAAAATTTTAGTTGCTAGGATTTTGCAATTCACAAAGTATTGTCCATACACTGACATGTAGCATGAGCAAAGAACAACGAAGATGAAACTAACAAGTAAGTTTTCTCTATAAATAAAGAGTAACAACAAGAGCTTTGGTGGTCTCTTGGCCACATAAGAGGTTATTACCTCAATTGCAATTTCGGTTGTAATAAGTTTAATATGTAATATTCATATATTATATGTGTTTATATATTATATGTATCTAGATTATATATAAAAAAAAAAAATTTCCGGTCCGGTCCTAGTTCGGGTGGTTTCCGTTGCACACCTCTACCCATAATGTAGGCTTGGCTAATGGCTTAACAAAAGGACTCTTTGAGTCAAGGCAATTGAAAGAACAACTCCGCAATCATCTCCGAGTTTACAAGTCAAGAACCCTGCAAAATGAGAGAGAAATAATCTTGCTCGCACTTTTTAGAGTGATGCTTATAAACATATGAACTCCCATGTTAATTCAAATGCCCTAATCTGAAGAGACTTTGTAAGGATGTAACATAGGTTGGGTTTCATGGGTTGAGAAACAAAAAGATCATTAAGCTCAAAATATGTGTAAAGGGTGAGAGTTGATGATCATCTTGGCATTGCCACCAATTTTTTTTTCATCATCAGGGATTGTCTTCATAAAACGCCCAATTGATTGTAAAAACTCAATATTCGAGTTCTTTGAGTATTACTCCATTAGAGATACAACATTTTTACAATTGATAGTTCTTATCTAGACTCTCTTTTTCCATTTATAGGCATTAGATTACTTTTACCATGCATATTGTTTTTTCATGCCCCTAGTTCTCATTCATTTTTTCTTCACTTCTTTTTTTGTGGGCATTGGCCTTACTTTTACCAAGCACACTGCTTTTTCATGCCCCTTAATTCTATCAAATGACCATATGGTGTTTTTTAACATTTGGACTTTTGAGAAGTCTTCGTCTTTTGTCGGTATTCCAGACCATACTCTTTGAACAATTGTTTTTTGCATTGCCCCAATGTGGGGGATAATCACCAACTAGGTTTGGAAAAATGAAATTGCAGGTTCAAGTGAGCTATGCAAATGATATAAGTATGTAGGATAAAGAAAGAAATATTATTCATCATTTTAAGGCACTTAAATTACCACATGAATTCAATGTAATAACACGACTTGAAGATTGATGCAAGTGAAAGCAAGAAAAATCTTTTCATTTTCATCACCTAATGATGCTATCTTATCTCCCATTTGCCCCGATGTGGGGTGGTTCTTGACAGGGGTAATTTTAAAAAAAAAAAAATCTCCATAAATGTATAAGGCTCAAAAAGATTAAGCAATGGATCACCAGTAGTATTTGAGATAGAAAAATAAATTACCCCTCATCATTTCGGTCATCATACCTTTCGCAGGAAAACTCTTTATCTTGTAGATATGGAACTTTCTACACTCATCTCACAAATGTATAAGTAGGGGACTGTGTATAGGATAAGGCTTACTCTTCATTGTCCTGACACGTCTCATTCAGCATTCTTAAGCATTAATGCCACTCCAGTGAATTGTTTATCTTGACAAATCTCCACATGAAATTGGTGAGTTTAATAGGCAAACTACTATGGAAATTCTCTTTTCTAAAGAGTCCAGCAACTTTAAGCATGAAAAGCTTTTGTGACTTCAAACAGACAATTTACTATACTAAAAAATGCTCTCATAAGTATGAAAAACATGATTTCCAATGTTCATTCAAGGAATTGTCCCACGAAATGACTCTCTCAGCAATGGGTATCCTTGGATTGCCCTTATCGAAAGGGAACAAACACACAAATTGATCAATCGAGGCTAAAAATTCGATCTTTGATTTGATGAATTCTTACTTTTGCCCATGCACAAAACAGCGTGCATGAATAGGATACTATGTGACATCAAAGTAAATGCACATGGAATATTCATTTTGGTTTGGGTGGAGATTCTGTCTCAGTCGAGTCCCTACCAAAATCTGTCATACCCCCAATTTGTCCTCTGCAAGGAAAAGAACAAAGTGTCATTTCCCAAAATTAATTATGATCAAGAACGAGACGTACCTCTTCCACTAGAGAATGATGTACTTGCCCCTTATTTTCTTATTAATGTGCAAGAATGAAAATTCCGTCAAGCATGGAAATGTAAAACACTTTGCTTGGCTCTTCAAGATTTATATTTCAAGTGGTATCGAGATGTGATCCATATTAACTTTTTAGAACTGTGTTTTCAATCTTGTTGAGTAACAGTTGAGCCAATTGATCTATCATTGCAACCCGATGTGCCTTTTCCAAATGCTTCCTCATCAGGCCAAGAAAATAATGCTCATGAATCATGTATGCTTGAGTTCTTCACCCTCCTTGGTCCTCAGGAAAATGAGATGATTCAAAAGTCTCTTGGCTTTCTTCTTCAGATCGCAATCTCTCACTCATTTTGATATGCCCTTTTAACTCTCGACCGTGTATGGAAGGGTGAGCGGGATCACTCCATAATCACCTATTTCGAGAAAATGAACACACATATAAGCACAAGGTGGAATAGAGAATCGGTCCATGACAACAATTTGATTGATTTTTTCATTTTCATTTCTTTTTTCATTTATATGAAAAATTCGTACAATAAGGGAATTGTGACACCCCGAACCCTTTGCAGGTCGTCACCAGCGCCAATGTTACTCCTTATTACCTTTCTCCTTAGAAGATGCGTCGTAATTCATAGACACATTTTTTTTAAACAGAACGGTCTCAGCGTGACTCATTAGTGGAAGCAAATTAAAACATCACGTCTCTCCCCCTACCAACCATGATACAAATACACACCACTAAACATCAGGATTTTATAAACAAGTGACGACACTTTATTTACATATTCTTTCAGGATGGGACTTCTTTTCGGGTCGATAAATAACAAGGAAAAGCTAGGTTTGCCATGTCCAGCCTAAAACCTCAAAAAGATCCTCGACCCTCTACATCACATGCGTACGACCTCCCATCATATGTGTCAGCTACTAACTCCCAAAAAAACACAACCCCTACTCGTCATGCTCAGGCCTCACACCCAATCCGGTGCGTTAGGCGGTGGCGGTAGCAGCATCCCTCCCATCACCCCATTATGACGAACGTAGACAGAAACAAACTCCTGAACGACTGGGCCCCCAGCCAGGCTTATGTCGTACATGACAAGACAGCGCATGCGTATGTAGGTGAGTCCATGCACGGAAGGACAGCCGAACTCCTCACACTCTACCTCAACGTCGGACGGTAACCCGTAAAATGTACCTCGCGCGACGGCAGGAAGCGACATACTGGCTAATCTGAAATGTTATCCCCAAAAGGGGTGAGTACAACCACTCAGCGGATAAGGAATCCAATAACAATTCAATGCATCATACAAATCATACATGCATTGCAGGCGTTACTTACCTTGAAACCATGCGCATATTATCATGCATCATTATCATAATCATAACACGTACAAGTGCGTCATCATATCAAGTATGTATATCACCATATCATATCATCATCATCATCATCATCATCATCATCATGCATATCATCATGCATATCATTATGCATGTCTTCATTATCATGCATATCATCATGCCACATCATCATCCTCATCATCGGGCATACCATTATGCATATTTTCATTATCATGCATATCATCATTTTATTTATCTCCTTGGGCAAAGACCTTCGAGGCTTCCGACATTCAGCCTCCCAAGCCACCGGGCATCCAGCCCCCCACATTCCGGCATCTTGCATCTCAACTAGCATCACGAGGCATTCCCTTCGGGCAGAAACCTCCAACAGGGCTTCCGGCATTTACACTCCCTGGCCGAGCATCTCGCACCTCAATCTTGGCATCGCGAGGCATTTCCCTTTGGGCAGAAACCTCCGACAGGGCTTCCGGCCCCCCACATTCCGGGCATCTTGAATCTCTCCAGGGAATTCCGGCAATGCATCACTATACATTCCGGCCTCATCCTCCACCACAACCACTTCCTCATTTTTCATCATCCACATTTACCAATATTTTGATCTCAATTTAACATGGCACATGTCATGACATCAAACAAGTCATACTTAACATAGCATTCACACATGCATCACAATTCAATGTCATACATACACGAATATCTCATCGTACATGCAACAATGTATAATTATTTATTAATAAATTCAATGGAATTTATGGCCAATAAAATAATCCATTTTATTATTATTATTATTATTATTATTATTATTATTATTATTATTATTATTATTATTATTATTATTATTATTATTATTATTATTATTATTATTATTATTATTTTATTTTTTAAAAATAAATATTAAATTCAATATCTACAAATTCCCAAAATTATAAAAATTCAAGCAATCATTAAACAAACCAATAGGATGACAATTTTATGCAAAATTCATGGCTAAATTGAATTTCACACAATTTCACAATTTTCACAAAACAGCACATAATACTCGGATAAACCAGAATGCACAGTTTTCGAAGAAATTAAATTAAAATATCCATACGGTATCCAAAAATTATGAAATTTTACAGAGTGATAGCCAAGACATTTTCGTACAACTTTCACGAAGAACTCCAAGCCATATTCTTTTTATATTATTTTATACAACCTCACAAAGCTTCTGGACCCATTACTGCATCGTCCAGTGTACATATCACCGAAATATTGAGATTTCACCTACCTATTCTCTTTAATTTTCTCTGAAATTTTGATATGTTATACATCAAGATATGCTCTACAAGTTTCATGAATAGATCTAAGTCAAATAACCAGAGTATAGTCATCATCTATGTCCATGAAGTCTCGGGTATCTCAGAATACATCACCAGAATCATCATCTTCAAGATCTAGTCGATTTACTAGGCTTTACCTGTTCATTTAACTTCAAATTTGAGTATGTTGTATTTTAAGATGTCTCCTACAATTTTCATGAAGAAATCGAAGTGATATTCTCATCACAAACCAACATGCAACCACGAATCCAGCAAGAGGTCAGTAAAAACTCTTCAGATCTGAGGTCTCCGTAGAATAAGACTTTAACCCCTCAAATGTCCATCATTTTCCACGAAATTTCAGTATGTTGTAGCTCAAGATGTGAGCTACAACTCTTATGAAGAAATCGAAGTCAAAATCGGACTCTAAACACACATGCAAGCTCAAACAAGTTACTGACTCACACGATCCGAGCAAGAACAGTCACACCATTCACACACAACTAATCCATGCTCCGGTTTTTCTCATCTAACACCCAAAAGCTCAACATGCAAACGACATACAAGCATGCAAGAGAAGCTAGAGGACTCCCACTTGGCTCTAGACCGGTTGGTCAGCAACACACGGTGGCGATCAAGGCGAACGGACGGCAAGCGACGGTGACTCCCTCCTTCCTCTCTCTCGGCCGCTCCTCCCTCTCGCACGATCTCTCTCTCTCTCTCTCTCGCACAACTCTCTCTCTCACTCTCTCTTTGGGCGAGCAAATGGCCGGCCACCCTTCTCTCTCTCCGCTTCTTATACCCCTAAACTCTCATGATTGGTAATGATTGCTTTGCCTTAACCATGGCCAATGCATGGCCTTCCCCTTTGCCACTTGTCATATTGAATTTTGAATTGGGTTTGGGCTTCTTGGGCTTAGGTCATCCGGCCACTTCTTGGGCCTCCTCTTGGGCTGGTCAACAGCCCACTTGTGGGCTTCAATGAGCCGGCCAACTTGGCCCATTAAAGTTCCACTCTTGGGCTTAAGGCCCAATCGAATTTTGACCCTCTTTTTCCCTTTTTTTTTTTTTTTTTTTTTTGAATTCCTTCTATAAATATTTTTCAATTTCAATTTTCATCTTGGCCAAAGTCTTAGGGCATTTTGCTTATTGAAATTTAATTTATAAAGTACATGGCCAAGCATAAATTATTAATCTATCGAATTTAAATTTCCACACTCATATGCACAAATCATCTAATTAAAAGGCTAATGGCTAAAGCATAAGCCATGGAAAATTTTATCACCTAATTAGAGACTTTAACACACCTTATGGCTTGTCATAGAATTTTGGGATGCCACAGGAATTTCCTAAAAAAAGAAAAAGAAAAATAGACATCCTAACAAAACTAAATTACCTAAACATGAACTAGGAAATGCCAAAATTTGAAACTCCCTAATAAGAACAATAAAGACATGAATTGAAAACAAATTCTCCAAAGTTTTTTTTTATTATTATTTTCCAAATGATTAATTGTATGGCAATTTCCTCATTTCATTCTTAATTGAAAAATGAATTAAATTAATGATTGATCTAGATTATCATGGAGGGACCAAAAGTATGACAAAGTAAGTAAATTGCATAGTATAGGGATAGAAGACTTAATTCACCAAGGAAACTCGATGGCAACCACATAGACATGCACATGAAATGTGAAACTCAATTTCTACTCTAGACAGGCTTAGCAAAGGGAAGCCACATCCTACTAGTCACAAGCGTGCGGACTAAGTCGGGTCCTCATGACTTCGGCTTGGTCAAAGAGTTAATCTAGGTCACGGGCATGCGGACTAAGGTGGGTACTTTTGACACCAAAAAAAAAAAAAAAAACTTCGGGATTGAGATGGGTGACTTATACTGCGGGCATGTGGTTGAAATGGTATCCATCTCAATACTATCCTAGATGATCCTATGCGGCCCAGGTCCAACGGCTTGTTGTGTGTGCAAAAGTGTAGTGTAAATGCATAAGCATGCATGAC
Source organism: Eucalyptus sideroxylon (assembly GCA_014182405.2). Taxonomy (NCBI): domain Eukaryota; kingdom Viridiplantae; phylum Streptophyta; class Magnoliopsida; order Myrtales; family Myrtaceae; genus Eucalyptus; species Eucalyptus sideroxylon. The sequence goes on from CM024552.2 coordinate 44,171,500, forward strand.
AGTTTATATTAAGTAACACTTCATAAATGAAAGTAAACCATACATCCCTACACCTCTCTATAAAACAAAGATCAGCAAACATTTCCCTTGATACCTCCCATTTTGCAAGAATATTTAAACCTTAAATGTTAGGGGTGTACCTAGAATCTTCGCTGCCAAACAATTTTTTTTCAAAAGAAGAGAAAATTGGCTTAAGTCCACAAAGAGTTTTAACTCAAGTCTCCAGTAGAGTTGCCAAGCTGTCGCGACCAAATTTTGGGTGAACCACCTAGGATTTGGCTAATAGATTATTAAGCCTAAACTTAGTTTGAATTCTCCCAAGCTCATACCAATTCACGAATTAAGTTCAAGTTCTTAACATGCCATTGTTTTTTCAATTAGGAGTTGCAACTAATCTATTTTCGGTGACTCGATTAGAAACCCAAGTAAAGTAATGAAGATTTACTTTACTCTAATTATGAATTCGAGAACTTGGTTACATTAGATTTCTCTAACGCACTTTCGATACCTTTCTCTTTTATTTTAAAAAATGTTTTGCAAGTAGCTTAAATTGATTTTAATTTATCTTTCTAACATGTGAAGTTATCATGCGAGTGCATAAACCACCAATTTAACACACAGATAAAATAATAAATAAATTGCAAGACTTACCCTAGGGTATCGAAAGCATCTGTAATATTAAATCAGAATTCACATCAGTAGTCTTAGATATGATTTTTAATTAACATGCAATTATTTTTTTCACTTATTTAATGAGAATCATGCTTTATGCAATGCATGCTACTAATCTAACATGAAATGAAATGAAATGACGTGACAATATGACCTAAGCTATATGACGAAAATAAAATATAAGTATGCAGTCTATCCTAAAGAATGAAATTGATTTATTCAAATACAATTTTTGGGTATTCTCCATGAAATTTGAAATTAGAAAAAAACTAAAATTATCTATGTAGGTTAAGATATCATCCAATTTGTATTAGGAATTAGGTTAAGCCAAATTCTAATTTAAACTAGAACATTATCTTACCAAGTAATCCTAAAATGAAACCTATCTAGGAGAAATCATATAAACCTATAATTAATTAAAAAATAAACAAATAATCTTACCATAACATGCAATGACGTGCAAAGAATGCCATAATTCTAGTTTTTTTTCTTTTCCTTTTTTATGAAATTCGAAATTAAAATTGACACATAATTAAACATGCAATTAAAAAAAAACTAACATCCTAAATGATTTTTTTTTTTTTTTGGATTTTCATTTTTCAAAAATTCGAAATAAATGAATTCCCTATGCAAAATAACCTTAAAACAATAAACATAATCTAACTCAAAATTTTTGGATTTTTTTTTTACGAAAACAAAATCGATTAAACGACACAACAGTAAATCAGCAACATAAGATTAATATTCATAAATTGACGAATCACGCGCATGGAATCGAATTGGTCAATTTTAAATAAAACTGAGAACCGAATCTCGAGCATAAGATCAGATTGGCGATTTTTCGTGCGATTACGAGTTGGATTTTGGATGTGAAAATCGGACTGTCAATCCCTAATTTAGAAGGCTCATCGAGTTGCGAATATCATGACATATCCAGGTTTTTTAATCGGATACATCAAGGAATACTTCGGATAAAAAAACAAAGTATTAAAAAAAAAATCACCTAATTTAAATTTTCTCCAAATCCGGGTTTAACAAACGACGTCTCGTGGATCGCGATGGGGCTCGACGTGGCTCAAGGACGGGTGGCCGTGATAGTGGACAGCGGAGGGTGATGGGTCGCCGTCGATCGGAGCTCCGGCAAGGGGGGCAGCAAGCACGGACTAGCAGCGGGCAGAGGAAGACACGGCAACAGCAGCGGCGTCGCTCGGATGGAGAGCTCGGAGCGGCGTGCAGGGGGCCGGCGCTCGGACGACGGGCAGCGAGCTGCTGTGGTGGTAGCGACGACGAGCAGATCGCGGGCGGAGCAGCGAGGCAGCAGCGGCGAGGCGGACGGGGGTCACGGGATCTGCAGGTTGCAAGCGAGGCAGATGGGCTGAGGGCGGAGGCGCAGCAGGCGAGGCGGACGGGAGCAGCAGCGGCGAGCAGTGGCGTCTGCGGAGGGGGGCGGGGGCTCGCGAGTGCTGCAGCGGTGGCGGTCGTCGGCGACGGAGCTGCACGGGACGAGCGCCGGGCGGTTGCGGACGGGCGAGCGGCTGCTGCGTCAGCGCTCGGGTGGAGGGACAGACGCGGGCCGGCGCGGGCTCGCGGGTGAGGCGGTGGCGCAAGCTCGCGGGTGCGGGGGAGCTCCGGCGGTGACAGGCAGAGGCAGCGTCGCGACTTCGGGCGCGCGGAGCAGCGGTGGCCAGCAGAGGAGGGCTCGAGGTTTGCTGGTGGAGCGGCGGTGAGGCACGGTGGTGCGACGCGGAGGTGCGGCGCAGTGGGGCGACAGCAGCGGTCACCGGCGGGGAAGGCACACGAAGAAGAAGAACAATGCTCTGTTCTGTCTCCTCTTTTTTTCCTTATTTTTGTTCTTTTCTTTTCTGCTGCCCTGTCGCACACGTCCTCTCTCTCTCTCTCTCTCTCTCTCTTCTCTCTGCAGCCCCCTCTCCACTGTACTTTCAGCAGAAGCAAAAACCCAACTTTTTGGGCTTTCTTTGACTCAAAAGCCAAGGCAAACCCCCAAAGGACGAAAATAGAAACCCCACCTTATTTTTTCATGATTGCTCCTCTCTTTTTCACGAACGGTGGCCGTGTGTTTCTATTGTGGTGCCTCCCTCCTTTATGTAGTGTACCAACTTATTTATAGGTGAGCGAACTAGAGTTTTAAATCAACGTACACGCAGTATTTCTTCACTATTTTATCACATATTGATAAAGATTCAAGATCGTGATAGAAATTTTCTCAATTCCTAAATCTTACAAAGATGAGTTCGTAATATTTTTTTATCACACTTGCTCTATCCAATGATATTGAAAAATCTCCATCATATCCCAGAAAATTTTAAATTACTATTTCTCACAAGATAATTTTTTGTCATAAAAGAAAACAGGATTTGACCAATTTGCTTCATTTATGGGCTTAGTCTAACCTGTCAATTTAAAGCTCAAAACTATCAATTCGAACTCAACTGTCATTAGTCCAATGCAAATGCAAATTAAAAATAAAATGCACCTAAAATTATATACTATGTAATTAATTAATTAATTTTAATTTTTAAGACAATACGATAAGCAAACTAAGGTACGATGGTCTGTCACGCTGTCTCTATTTTAAAGACCATTACCAGCAAATGTTCTTTCTTCTACTGTTAAGGTAGCCATCTCTCTCTCTCTCTCTCTTCAAACTGTTTTGGTGAAGAATGAGGAGGACTGACGACTACCACGAGATGGTCCCTACTATGGAGAATGAAGAGGTTTCTTTTCAAGACTAGCTATTTCTAACTCTTTAGATTGCATACGTGTCTAATCATATTTCAGACATAGTTACAATATCTGTCAAATCCGGATGACCAACTTGAGCTTATTTTGATAATTTATTGCAGATATGCAGTACTTATGTTCGATTCCATTCGGCTTATCTTTCTTTCACAGTGGTTTTGATCCTTGAAACTACTCACCTGCATATCGAATCCCTCAGAAGCAGCGGATAATTCCTCCACGACCTTGACCAGCTTCGAAGCATTCTTTCTGAACACAGAGCAGCTAAAATCTCTGAGCACCCTCGTTGCAAACTCAAAGCTTGCGACCTTCCTCTGCTTCTTCCACTTGTCTCCGTCCACCGCGAAAATCCCCACCCCAAACAAGTCCTTGACTATATCTATGTTATACTCTCCCTTGGGGTACTCATCGAACTTGGTCTTCAATATATGCTCGACGTTCCTTGGATCGACTGTGTAAATCTCATTCTGGTCTGGCGCGAGGAGGCGGAATGTTGGGGATCTCCTTGCGACTCTGTTTTGGTAGTCATAGAGCCGGTTGAAGTAGACGAGTTGACCGAAGACAGTCCCGTGAACGGGCGGATACTTAGAGCATCGGAGGGACTTGCCGGTGAAGGTTTTCAGGAGGAGGAGCGCAAAGGCGATGGAGAGAGCAACCGCAATGAGCGCCGTGGAGTAGAGCATCGAAGACGCGATGCTGATGTCCATTTTTAATTTTTTGGTGAAGAAGATGGAATGCAATGAGGATGATGATCAATTAGAAGATATCCTTGCCTAGGTTTATGTCTCAAGGTTCTTGACTTTGTCCATTTGTTTACTTAGCATTTATAGGTTTTAATAATGTGGAAGGAGAGTAAATTAATGTTTGTGATTGAGATGTGCTTAGGTGTTAAGTAGAGATTATGCGTAGGAATTGATGTGCAAGTTCTGTTTTTATCTGTGTTCAGGGGAAATCGGGAAGTCAGGAGGCTCGCCACTCTTTTGGCTCCAAGTTGCTTGATAAATGAGATCATGAGAGACGAAGTTATATTAATCATGATGAAGGGAAGCTTCTATTATCGTAAACAAAAGTATAGGAATATAAATCATGAAATCTTTGCTTTATTTTACGGAAACTTAACTTGACATAAAAGCTATATGCATTATAATTACGTTTGGGAACCACCGTGAAATTCTTGGGGAGAGCCTTTGCTTCTAGCCTTTACGTAAATGCAAAAGAATATATATTAAACGGTCTTCATAAAACGCAAATGGTTTTATTTGCTTTAGACTAAGTTTTCCTTAAAGCAAATTTTGTTGTAAAGGAAGGAGAATGGAGAGGATCTAAACCCACTAATAAAAGCAATCGGAGCCGGCGAAAGCTGAACCGTCAAGAAGGCCAAGTGAGGGCCATCAAAGGTAGATTTGAGCTTGCAGCCCACGTTACGCTATCAGGTCTGCACGGGAAGGTGAGGGTGCGGGTGAGAGTAAAATTGGAATTTAGATAATTTAGTTAGTGCAAAGCTGAAAAAATGTATTAACCTTGAAAGTAGTTTTCTGAAAATATAAAATGTGAATAATGGGTGGGAGTTGCACTGAACTAAATGACTTTGAAAACGCCATATTTGGGCTCAAAGGCCTTTGAAATGTGTCTCCAAACACCTCAATTTTGGTACAAGAATCTTTGGAAAAGGTGAACCAAAAGCACCATAGGGAGGAACCTTCCAACAAGAGAGTTAATTTTCAAGAGTTTATCGCTTATCATAGGCAGGATCATATAAGAATGTATTTCAACTTCTTAGATTTCATTTCTAACTAGGTGAGTATGAATCAATCCAAAGTTGTTGAAATTATTTAAATGAATGATAAATAGTACTCTTTACACACCTCTTTCTCAAGAGATTCAAGATTGAATAAATAAAAAATATAAATATCATCCTATTTGACATTGTCTATATCTAATTTTAACTAGGCACATTGGGATAGTGACAAACATGTCACATTCACATTGTAAGCATAAGAGACAAAAGTCAATATTTTTTCATATTTTCTTTCATTCATTTTGCAAAAAATGAATTGATTGGATAAAATATTTTCCATTGATGAAAATAGTCTTCTAATATAGGGGAATTTTTTTTTTTTTTTTTGGTTTCTCCTCTTTCTTTCTTTATCCTCTTTCTTTTTTTTCATTTTTTTTTTTTTTTTATTTTTAAAATTTTTCTTTATCATTGTGTCAAGTTTCAGCCGAATATAAAAAAATGTTATCATTTTCTTAGAAAACGACTTTCTTAAAATGCTGCATTTTTTTGCAAAAAAAAATGAAGCCTTAGAGAAGGCTAAATAAAAAAACCAAGAATCGGTAGTTCCGATGCGGCACCTGAATGTCATAGGACAAACTTTGTTGCTCACCTTTTTTTTTCACCATGCCCAAAAGGGCCATCAAAACCGACTGTCGACCGAGGGGTGAAATAAAAAGCAATTAGAAAGTATGGGGGTCAATCTCAAATGAATGAAACATTGGAGACCATGGCCGGAATTACACGTAAAACACAGGACCAACAATCAATTCTCTCATTTTTCAGAGAGAGAGAGCGACGGCGGGGAAAAGGGAGGAGGCGGAGAGAGGAGAACGACGAGGCGGCTCACGGTGGGGTCACCGCCCTCCCTCCTCAACCTCGACGCCTCCCAGGCCGACGACGCATTGCCTTTCCAAGCTTCTCATCTCCTTCACTCCTTCTCGACCTCCGAGCGTGGCATGCGATTTTCCGCATCATGGATGGCGCCTTGATTGACTTCAGTCTCCATGTTTCGTCAACACCCCTTTCAAGCAAGTGATGATGGTATTATGTACACACTCGAGATCGACATTTGGGCGAACATGATGAAATGTGTGGCTCGTACCGGCAGGAGGTCGTTCTGCTACTTTTGTTGGGAGATCTATTCTTGTAATGTCTAAAGCAAGAACGAGAGATTTGAGTTCTAGAATGACAGAAGGTTCAGTGAAGCAATGTACTTGCGCTGGAACCCGTCATGGTATAATCACAGCATTCGGAGAAAGCGGTCGTTTTCACTTGGCATTGGCCATTAGGTAATTCTCCTACAGTGTAGGAATCACGGTCGGAAAAGGGGTATGTTGGAATCAATTGCTGTCATTTTAGACACAGATTTCTGCTTTAGTAAAAGTGAAACTTTTTGGAACTACAGGAGATAAAAGTATTTCAATGTCATTTATGTGAGATCCCTAGTCTTGCCCAAAATAGCATTCTCTTTGCCGCAAGTTCTGCAAAATCTGCGAGCAGTAACAATCTGTACCCGTAGAATCAGGCCTGTGCATGTAGTGAATATTTGGGATGGAATCCACAGTCAAATATGCAAGAGCTAGTAGATACATGGTAGGGAGTCATGGTAGTTCCAAGGTGATCTTTTTTGCATTTACCTCATCCAGACTGTCTTTCTGAGTGTCATCTTAGATTTGTCTATTTAGGCATAGAGAATCAAGGAAAAAGAATCACAAGAAGGCCAGTGCTATTAATGGCATGAACTTTCCTGGAGATGAGAAGGTCAAATTTGGAGAGGTTGTCAAAGCTCTTGCCCGAGTTGGCCACAATTCCTAAAGTAGTGTTCCATGTTTTGCTGGTCAATTGACTAATAGCGCAGATTCCGAAATTATTTGTTTCATTCCCCCTTACCCATTTAATTTGTTTCATCTTCATTTAGGTGAAGGCATTGAAGACCCCGCAAAATGCATCCCAACAGCAACTTTGTTTACTGGCAATTGAGGCATACCGAAATTGCAAAGGATGGACAATCAGGTCAGGCAGCCAACTTCCTTTGACAATAGCTTCTTCATTATGATCGTGACCTTCTTTAGAACACTACTTTGGCCATATAATTTAAAGCAAGTCATCCTGTATTAGTTTTGAGAGATCTACTTTTGTCATAGGATGTCTCATTTCTTTCATCACAGGAGGAAAACCATTCTTCTTTCCCTAAATTTGTGATAGTTTAGACATTTAACCAAGTGCTTACTATACATAACAGCAAAACCCGTTCTCAGTATGTACTCTTATGAATAGGTCCAGCTCAGCCGAAGCCAATTAGCTGATTATCAGATTGGCATGTCAATGATATAATGAATTGCTGGATGGCTGATTATTGGATGAGCTTGAAAACCATTTTTAGTTCTAGGGACATATCAGCTTGTTAGCCCCTCAAAGGCTTTACGAAAATAAGATTTTATTGGCATTGTCACAAAGCCTGACGAACTTATATTACATATGGAATATAAGCAAAACACATCAATGTTCCAATCATTAAATGCAATAGTAAGAGGATGCAGTGTGCATGCTTCCTTATCAGTGGAAACTGCTAGCATCCAACATTAGAAATCCATATGTCACGATGGACCATACTCAACGATAGTCCAGCCCTTATTTAGCCAATCTGGGAACAGCATGAAGAGGTAAGCCATTGTCGATGTGAAGGGTGAACATGACCTTGTAGGTTACAGGTCTAGTTTCGTCAGCTAATCTGAAACGGAAGAAGTGAAGGAGAGCTACTGAAACTATTTTCATCTGGCGGTAAGCGAAATCCTTCCCGAGGCAGATCCTAGGACCAGCCTGCAAATAGGAAAGTAGGAGTGTCACTGGAAATGCTTGGAATATGTACACACACTCTGGATATTCAATTCATGAGGACTGAGGATATAGAAATGAACATGGAATGCAACAAATTTGAAAGGTGATTCATTTTGGAAAATTCCATCCTTCAACCATCTTTCAGGTTTGAAATCCTCGGCATCTTCTCCCCAGATGTTATGCATTCTTCCCATTGAGTAAGCCAAGTAATTGATGTTGTCCCCCTTTTTCACATGGAAGCCATCTGGGAGAACATCATCTGTCTCAGCACATCTTCCATCCTGTTGTGCAGAAGTGTGAAAGATCAAAGTTAGCATGTATTGGTACAAAAGCCAAAGCTTGTTAAATGTGTGTTTTCTTTGGCTTGTGCTTGCTTTGTAATTGCCAATCTGATGGGATTTCTAGCATCTGCTGGATTGCTGATCTTGTTTTGTTCAGAAGAATATTGACTCTTTGGCATGGCATTTGACATTTGAACACGAATTAAGGACTAGTTGCAAGATCGCAATGCAGTCGGGGTAACACTAGTATCTGTTCATGAATTTAGAGATGAATGAAAAGATAGCATCTGATTTTTGATGAAAAAATGTGACCTGTATACTTGATTAATGGAAATGAAAGGATTCCTGGGCGTGCACTTAAGCAAAATTTTTAGTCTATCATAGATACACTTGGATGATGCATCATAGCTTCTAAAGTCAGGAAAATTGTGATGTCTTGTGGTGCCACTCCAATGGCAATTTACTCAGACCCATTATGATTGGCTGTCTCCTAGCTCTAATTTTCTGCTGATGAATTAATTTGAGTTCATAATATCTCAAGTTAATTTTGAACTTTTTGTCTTCTTTTTCTGTGATCAGTTAGGGGTTTGAACTCCAATTCGTACAAGTGAACAGTAAATTAGAGGGACTGCAGGATACAGCCTCAAAGTCTCTGTGAGTGTGGCATGAAGGTAGTGCATTCGGCCAAGCACCGGATCAGTAATTCTTTCCACGAATTCATCTGGGTTAGCTTCACTTGCCAGATATCCAGTCACTTCCTTTATTTCGTCGACAATCTTTTGCTGCACCAGGGGGTTTTTACAGAGCATGTAGAGGAACCATGATAAGGTACTTGCACTAGTATCTTTTCCCGCAATCATGAAATTCAGAATTATATCCCTCAAGTACTTCTCGTTCATATTCTTGGGATCTTTCTCGCACTCGAGCAAAAATCTCGAGAGAATATCCTCCTTGTCATTCTTGTAGGAAAAAGATAGGAAAAGAAAACATCAGCCAGGGGAATTGCCAAAGAAAAATCCTCTGGAAAGTAGTATGACTGTCTTGAAAACAATCTTTAGATGTTGCCACAAGTTTTTCTATTCAGAATTCTTCCTCTGAAAATAGTTCTTGAGCTTCTACAGAATTCTTCCAGTGTTCTTTTATTAAAATCTTCCGCAACATCACATGCCATAATGGCTCTTCCTTATTTGAATAGTGGCTTGACAAAAGAAGAGCGTGAACTTCAAAAAATTGAACAGCTAAACGCACACTAAGTACTGCCAAGTGCCAATTTACACATTTACTAATAAAATTTGAAAAAGTACTCACCTGTTCTCGCTGCGCTGCGAGCTGATTCCTCTTGATCTTGATAAGTTGATGCACGAAACTGTCGATGAGTTTAATGTTATTCCTAAGGCGAGCTTCTGAACCGATGCTGAGAAGTCTTTTGAGTTCCCAAGAGGGATCGATATATCTCCAGTAGGTTAGTTCATTTGCCTCATCAAAAGCTTTCATGAAGGCTCTTCCCTCTTTGCTTGATCCTTCCAAGCAATTCAATTCCACACCGAATCCAACTTTGAAGATGGAATCCAAAGTGCACCTCATCAATATATCCTACAGACAGGATTTAAGACGATAATGAGCAAGTTAATGGACAGTGTCCTGTTACCTTCTTTTCTACTGTGAAGACAATTATCAGGAAATGTCCTTTCTTCTACTGTTATGGTTGCCATCTCTCTCTCTCTCTCTCTCAAGTTGTTTGGGTGGAGGCTGAGGAGGACTGACAACTACTACGCGATGATCGCTCCTATCGTCGAGTGACCCCAACAGTTTTCGTCTATCCTAGGTTTCTCTTCAAGACTACCTATATCTGATCCTCTTTAGATTGCATACATATGCAGTCATCGTCAGACAAAGCTACATATCTATCAAATCCGGATGACCAATTTCAGTATATTTCGATATTCTATAGGAAATATGCAGTCTTTATGTTTGATTCCATTCACCTTATGTTTCTTTCAAAGTGGTTTTGATCATCGCGGAGTTCTCGCCGTTCAAAAATTGAAACTACTTACTTGCATATCGAATCCCTCTGAAGCAGCCGATAGCTCCTCCACGACCTTGATCAGCTTCGCAGCATTCTTCCTGAACACGCAACAGCTAAAATCTCTGAGCACCTTCGTCGCAAACTCAAAGCTCGCGACCTTCCTCTGCTTCTTCCACTTCTCTCCATCCACCACGAAGATTCCCTCCCCGAACAAATCCTTCATTATATCTATGTCATACTTTCCCTTCGTGTACTTATCGAAGTTGGTCTTCAATATGTGCTCGACATTCCTTGGATCGGCTGTGTACATCTCACTCTGGTGCGGTGCAAGGAGCCGGAACGTCGGAGATCTCCTCGCGACTCCAGTCAGGTAGTCGTAGAGCCGGTTGAAGTAGACGAGTTGAACGAAGACCGTCCCACGAACGGGCGGATACTTAGAGCTCCGGAGGGACTTTCCAGTGAAGGTTTTCAGGAGGAGGAGAGCGAAGGCGATGGAGAGAGCGACGGGAACGAGTGCTGCGGAGTAGAGCACCGTCGACACGATGTTGATGCCCATTTTCTTCTTCTTTTTCCTGGTAAAGAAGCTGGAAGGTAACGAGGATGAAGATCAAAGCAGATGATGTCCTTGCGTTGATTTATGGCTCGAGGCTCTTGACTTTGTCCATTTGTTTCACTTAGCTCTTTAGAATATAATAATGTAGGAATTGATGTGCATGTTCTGATTTTATATGTTTGTTGTGGGGGAAGTCAAGCACTCAGATGGCCTGCCACGTGGTGAAGCTTCAAGCTTCGTTTATCTTAATCAAAGTATATAAATATAAACCTTGAATTTCTTTTCTTTTTTGTAAGGGAAAATTTACTGGGCATAAAACTATACGCATCGAATTACATTTGGGCATGTTCAATCATGCATCCATTTGTTTCGCACAATTTAAATTATATGAAAAACATTTTCCTATTATAGGCACGAGATGGAAGTCAAGGGAGATAATCTTTGGTTTAATAAACTATTAAAGGATAACGAGGATGAAGATCAAAGCAGATGATGTCCTTGCGTTGATTTACGGCTCGAGGCTCTTGACTTTGTCCATTTATTGCACTTAGCTCTTTAGAATATAATAATGTAGGAATCGATGTGCATGTTCCGGTTTGATCTGTTTGTTATGGGGCAAGTCAAGCACTCAGATGGCCTGCCATCTAGTGAAGCTTCAAGCTTCGTTTATCTTAAACAAAGTATATAAATATAAACCCTGAATTTATTTTCTTTTTTGTTATGGAAAATTTACTGGGCATAAAACTATACGCATTGAATTACATTTGGGCATGTTCAATCATGCATCCATTTGTTTCGCACAATTTAAATTATATGAAAAACATTTTCCTAAAAACGATGGCTTCTTTCGTCTAGGAAAATGTTTAGTCATGCACTATTATTGATAATGAAAAATATTTTTCATTGACTAATTATTTCAAGCAATATAAGTGATTAGAATTTTTTTTAATTATTAATTTTTCGTAAAACAGATGGACCTATGTTATTAGACTAAACCAATTAAACGACATCATATGGTTATTTTCCTTGTTTTTCCTTCCCCCTATCATGCCTACTATTGTCAAGATCATACAAGAATGTATTTTATTTCTAGGTAGGTAAACTTGAACCGCACGAAAGCTAGTAACATTTCAATGAGTGATAAATATTATTATTATTTACGCGTCATTTTGCTCGAGATTCAAGATCGGACGAATGGAAATTATGAGGATCATTTGATTCAAATGTATTTTTATTTGACGTTAGCCAAACATGTCAAGATAGTAATATAATAATTAATATTATAGGCACGAGATGGAAGTCAAGGGAGATAATCTTTGGTTTAATAAACTGTTAAAGGATAACGAGGATGAAGATCAAAGCAGATGATGTCCTTGCGTTGATTTACGGCTCGAGGCTCTTGACTTTGTCCATTTATTGCACTTAGCTCTTTAGAATATAATAATGTAGGAATCGATGTGCATGTTCTGGTTTGATCTGTTTGTTATGGGGCAAGTCAAGCACTCAGATGGCCTGCCATCTGGTGAAGCTTCAAGCTTCGTTTATCTTAAACAAAGTATATAAATATAAACCCTGAATTTATTTTTTTTTTGTTATGGAAAATTTACTGGGCATAAAACTATACGCATTGAATTACATTTGGGCATGTTCAATCATGCATCTGTTTGTTTCGCACAATTTAAATTATATGAAAAACATTTTCCTAAAAACGATGGCTTCTTTCGTCTAGGAAAATGTTTAGTCATGCACTATTATTGATAATGAAAAATATTTTTCATTGACTAATTATTTCAAGCAATATAAGTGATTAGAATTTTTTTTAATTATTAATTTTCCGTAAAACAGATGGACCTATATTATTAGACTAAACCAATTAAACGACATCATATGGTTATTTTCCTTGTTTTTCACTCTCCCTATCATCCCTACTATAGTCAAGATCATACAAGAATGTATTTTATTTCTAGGTAGGTAAAGTTGAACCGCACAAAAGCTAGTATCATTTCAATGAGTGATAAATAGTATTATTTACACGTCATTTTTCTTGAGATTCAAGATTGGATGAATGGAAATTATGAAGATCATTTGATTCAAATGTATTTTTATTTGACTTTAGCCGGACATGTCAAGATAGTAATATAATAATTAATATTATAGGCATGAGATGGAAGTCAAGGATGATAATCTTTTGTTTAATAAACTATTAAAGGAAAAAAAATCATTTGCAATAAACAAAGGTATGGTGGTTCCTAAGTGGCACATGAATATTATAAAACAAACTTTGTTGCTCACCTTTTCTTCCCCCCTTGTAAATGCCCAAAAGGGCCACCAAAACTGACCGAGGGGTGCAATTGAAAGAGATTAGAAAGTACAAGGCTAACATTAATATAAAAATGAAACAGTTGGGACTATCACTAGAATTACACGCAAATCACAGGACCAACAATCAATTTCCTCTCCCCACAAAAGAATAGTTCTGGTTCTTCGTCGACAGTCATCCCCTGCAGCAGGGCAGGGCAGGGCAGGCAGGGAGAGAGAGAGAGAGAGAGAGAGAGAGAGGCGGAGAGAGAAGAATTACAGTGTGGCTTTGCCTTCCAAGCTTCTCATCTCCTTCATTTCCTCTCAACCTCCGCGTGTTGCTTTCGGTTTTTACATTATTGATGGCACCTAGATTTCAGTCTCCATGTGATGTCTATACCCCTTTTAATCTAGTGATGATAGCAGCATACGCTCGAGATCGTTGCCGTTAGAAGAGATTCTGCCTTTCGCAGGGATCTTGGGATTGAATAAAGATGAAAAATGATGAAACGTGGCTCGTACCAGCAGAGGGTCATTCTACTTCTTCTGGGGGCGGATATGTGGGGGATTAGGGATGATGCTTTTGAGAACTGAAAACAGATCATAGTCTTTTGCTGTCATTTGTGCGAGATCCCTAGTCTGGCCCAAAATAGCAGTCTCTTTGCTGGGAGTTCAGTGAAATCCGCATTGAGTGACTATCTATACCTGTTGAACCTGGCCTGTGCAACTAGTGAATATGTCACATATGAAATCAAAAGTCAAATATGCAAGAGCCAGTAGACTCATATCAGAGTTGCCGCTTTTGATAGGGAATCATGGTAGTTGCAAGAAGCTTTTCTTTGCATAGACCATTCGGACTGTCTATTTGAGGACAATACTATGTTTGTCTATTCAAGTATAGAGAATCAAGAAATAAGAAACGCAAGAAGGCCAATGATAAGGACGGCATTGAATTTCCTGGACATGAGAAGGTCACATTTAGAAAGGTTGTTGAAGATCCGCCCAAAATGGCTGTAATCCCTGAAGTAGTGTTCTGTGTTTCGCTCGGCAATTAACTAATGCTGCAGATTTTGAAAATAGTTGTTTCATTCCCTCCTGCCCTTTTGATTCTTTTCATTTTTTCTTGGGTGAGGGCATTGCAGATCCTGCAAAATGCATCACAACGGATACTTCATTTACAGGCTATTGTACAGAAGTTGCCAAGGATGGGCAGCTAGGCGCGCCGGCCTACTTCCTTCAACGTTAGGTTCTTCATTATCATTTTCATGGTGACCTTCTTTCAAACAATATTTTGGCCACATGTTTTAGGCCACCTTTATGATTATTGTAGTGTTAGTTTTGAGATATCTATTTTTTGTTGTAGGACATCTCATTTCTTTTATGGCAGGAGGAGAATCATTCTTCTTTCCCTTATTTTTGGGATGGTTTAGACATTTAAGCAAGTGCTTTACATGAGAGGAAAACTTGTTCTTGGTATATAGAATTATGAATAAGTCCCGCTCAGCCAAAGTCAATCAGCCGATTATCATATTGGTATGTCAATGACATCATGAAGTGTGGGATTGCTGAATGTTGGATGAGCTTGAAAACCATTTCAGTTCTAGGGACATATCAGCTTGTTAGCCTCTCAGAGGCTTTATGAGAATAAGATAATAATAGCATTGTTGCAAAGCCTGACAAATTTATAACGTCAAATAATGTACAGATTTCAAGTAAGCATCACTTTACCATCCCAGCATTAACATGCAACGGTAAAATCTTGCAGCACACATGCTTATTTATTAGTAAAAACCACTAGCATCCAACATTAGAAATCCATATGTTGTGAGGGACCATACTCAATGATAGTCCTGCTCTTATGTAGCCAATCTGGGAACAGCACAAAGATGTAAGCCATTGTCAATGTGAAGGGTGAACATGACTTTTTAGGTTGCAGGTCTAGTTTCATCAGCTAATCTAAAACAGAAGAAGTGAAGGAGAGCTATTGAAACTATTTTCAACTGGCGATAGGCGAAATCCTTCCCGAGGCAGATTCTAGGACCAGCCTGCAAATAGGAAAGTAAGATTGTCACTTGAAGATGCTTGGAATATTTATACATGCTTCAAATACTCAATTCAGGAGGACTTAGGATGGATAAACGAACATGGAATGCAACAAATTTGAAAGGAGATTCATTTTGGAAAATTCCATCCTTCAACCATCTTTTAGGTTTGAAATCCTCGGCATCTTCTCCCCAGATGTTATGCATTCTTGCCATTGCGTAAGCCAAGTAATATACGCCGCCCCCTTTTTTGATGCGGAAGCCATCTGGGAGAACATGATCTGCCTCAGCACATCTTCCATCCTGCAGTGCAACAGATGTATGCAAGATCAAAGTTAGCACTTATTGATACAGAAGCCAAATCTTGTTAAATGCATGGTCTCTTTGGTGTGTGCTTGATTTGTAATTGCCAATCTGATGGATTTATCGCCTCCAAATTGTTACTCATCAAATTATTTACGGAATTTAAGCAAAACACCTTAATATTCCTACCGTTACCTGCAATAGTAAGATGTTGTAGTGTACATGCTTGCTTACCAGTAAAACCACTGGCATCCAAAATTAGAAATCCATATGTCATGATGAAGCATACTCAGTCATGGTTTTTTGTAACCAATCTGGGAGAAGCACGATGATGTAAGCCATTGTTGATATGAAGGGTGAACATGACCTCGTAGGTCAGGTCTAGTTTCACCAGCTAATCTGAGATCTTGTAGTGTACATGCTTTCTTACCAATAAAACCACTGGCATCCAAAATTAGAAATCCATATGTCAAATGAAGCATACTCAGTCCTGGTTTTTTGTAACCAATCTGGGAGAAGCACGATGATGTAAGCCATTGTTGATATGAAGGGTGAACATGAACTTGTAGGTCAGGTCTAGTTTCACCAGCTAATCTGAGACAGAAGAAGCGAAGGAGAGCTATCGAAATATTTTCATCTGGTGATAAGTGAAATCCTTCCCAAGGCAGATACTAGGACCAGCCCGCAAATACAAAAGTAAGGATATCACTGAAGATGCTTGGAACATATACACATGCTTTGAATATTCAATTTCCAAGGCCTTGGGATGGAGAAACGAACATGGAATGCAACAAATTTAAAAGGCAACTCTTTCTGGAAAATTTCATCCTTCAACCATCTTTCAGGTTTGCTTGGCATCTTCTCCCCAAATGTTATGGATTCTTGTCATTGAGTAAGCCAAGTAATTAATGTCATCCCCATTTTCACGTGGAAGCCATTTGGGAGAACATCATTTATCTCAGCACATCTTCCATCCCGTTCTGCAGAAGTGCAAAAGATCAAAGTTTGCATGTACTGATACAGAAGCCGAAACTTGTTAATTGCATGTTCTCTTTGGCTTGTGCTTGATTTGTACTTGCCAATCTTATGGATTTGATTGTCACTGATCATCTCTGGTTCAAAAGAATATCGACTCTTTTGTGTGGCATTTTACATTTGAATACAAATTAAGGACTAGTTGCCTGAGCATAATGCAGTCAGAAGCGTAGCACTAGAATTTGTTCCAGAATTTAGAGATGAATGAAAAGCTAGCATTTGATCTGAGGGAAAAATGTGACCTGTATAGTTGTTTAAAGCAAATGATAGGATTCCCGAACATGCACTTAACTAAAATGTTTAGTCTGTCATAAATACACTGCGATGATGCATCATAGCTTCTGAAAGTCAGGATAGTTGTATGTCTCAGATTTTTGTCATGCAAGGCCAGTAGTAATTTACTCAGACGCACTGCAATTAGCTCTCTCCAAACTCCAACCTTCTGCTGATGTATTAATTTGAGTTCATAATATCTCAAGCTCAATTTGAACTTTATTGCTTTCTTTTTCTGTGATTAGAGGTTTGAACTTTAATTCTAACAAGTGAACTGAAGATTACCAGCAGGACTGCAAGAGACAGCCTTAAAGTCTCTGTGAGTGTGGCATGAAGATAGTGCATTCAATTGAGCACCGGATCAGTTTTCTTTCCACGAAAAAATCAGGGTTAGCTTCACTTGCTTGATCTCCAATCACTTCCTTTATTTTGTCAACAATTTTTGGCACTAGGGGGTGTTTGCAGAGCATGTAGAGGAACCTTGATAAGGTATTTGCACTAGTATCTTTTCTGGCAATCTTAAAATTCAGAATTATGTCCCTTGAGTACCTATCATTCATAATCTCAGGATCTTTCTCGCTCTTGAGCAAAAATTGCGAGAGAATGTCCTCCTTGTCATTCTTGTTGTAAAAAAGGGAAAATAAAAAACCAGTCAGAGGAATTGCGAAAGAAAAAACCTGGAAGATAGGACAACTTTGTGATAAATTAGATGGTGCCACAAGTTTTTCTATCCAGAATTCTTCCTCTGAAAACTAACTGTACTTGACCTTCTGCAGAATAATATCATGTTATTAAAATCTTCCGTAGCATCACATGCCATAATGCCTCTTCCAAATTTGAGTGGCAGCTTGACAAAAGAAGTGCATAAACTTAACAAACGGAATAGCTAAATTTACAATAAGTACTCACACTCTCGCTAATAGAAATGGAAAAAAGTACTCACACGTTCTCGCTGCCCTACGAGTTGATTCTTCTCAGTTCTGATAAGTTGATGCACGAAATTGTCAATGAGTTTATGTTATTACTAAGACGAACTTCTGAACCGATGTTGAGAAGTCTTTTGAGCTCCCAAGAGGGATCGATACATTGCCAGTAGGTTAGTGCATTCACCTCATTAAAAGCTTTGTTGAAGGCTCTTCCCTCTTTGCTTGATCCTTCCAAGCAATTCAATTCCACACCAAATTCAACTTTGAAGATGGAATTTAAAGTGCATCTCATCAATATATCCTTCAGACACAATTTAAGACAACACGATGAGCAAAGAATTGTACACTAATCTGTTACCTTCTTTTTTTATTCTAAAGACCATTATTAGGAAATGTTCTTTCTTCTACTGTTATGATTGCCATCTCTCTCTCTCTCTCTCTCTCTCTCTCTCTCTCTCAAATTGTTTGGGTGGAGGCTGAGGAGGACTGCCGACTACCACGTGATGGTCACTGCTATGGTCGAGTGACCACAAAGGTTGTCATCTAACTGAGGTTTCTCTTCAGGACTAGCCATTCAAATACTTGTTAGATTGCGCACGTATCTAATCATTGATCCTAGCAATGGCACATAGAAAGAGGCCATTTTTGTCAACTTGAAGCGTGAACATGCATAGCTCCGGCTCAGCCAAAGCCAATCAGCTGATTATCATATAAGTATGTCAATGATATTATGAACTGCTGGATGGCTGATTATGAGCTGACCCTCGGAAATCATCTCAGTTATAGGGACATATTAGCTTGTCAGCCTGTCAGAGGCTTTATGAGAATAAGATTTTATTAGCATTGTCACAAAGCCTGACGAACTCCTAACATACAAAATATTCATCGAATATACACAAAACACCTTAATATTCCAACATCTAAATGCAATAGTAAGATCTTGCAGTGCACATGCTTACTTATCAATAAAAACCACTAGCATTTAACATTAGAAATCCATATGTGGCGATGGACCATACTCAATGATCGTTCAGCTCTCATGTAGCCAATCTGGGAACAGCACGAAGATGTAAGCCATTGTTGATGTGAAGGGTGAACATGACCTTGTAGGTTACAGGTCTATTTTCATCAGCTAATCTGAAACGGAAGAAGTGAAGGAGAGCAATTGAAACTATTTTCATCTGGCGATAAGCAAAATCCTTCCCAAGGCAGATCCTAGGACCAGCCTGCAGATAGGAAAATAAAAGTGTCACTGAAGACATTTGGAATATGTACACATGCTTCGAATGTTCATTTCATGAGGACTTAGGATGGAGAAACTGACGTGGAATGCAACATATTTGAAAGGTGATTCGATTTGGAAAATTCCATTCTTCAACCATCTTTCAGGTTTGAAATCCTCGGCATCTTCTCCCCAGAGGTTATGCATTCTTGCCATTGAGTAAGCCAAGTAATATACGCCATCCGCTTTTTTCACATGGAAGCCATCTGGGAGAACATCATCTGTCTCAGCACATCTTCCATCCTGTTGTGCAACAGAAGTATACAAGATCAAAGTTAGCACTTATTGATACAAAAGCCAAATCTGCTCAAGCATGGTCTCTTTGGCTTGTGCCTGATTTATACTTGCTAATTTGATGGATTCATCGCCTCCACATCGTTACTCATCATGTTCTGTTCAGAAGAAAATCAACTCTTCCGCATGGCATTTTACATTTAAATACGACTTAAAGGACTAGTTGCATGATCATATCGGAGTCAGAATGGTAGCAGTAGTATTTGTTCATGAATTTAGAGATGAATGAAAAGATAGCTTTTGATCTGTGATGGAAAAATATGACCTGTATAGTTGTGTAATGCAAATGAAAGGATTCCGAACATGCACTTAGCTTCAACTTTCAGTCTGTCAAAAATACACTTCGATGATGCATTGTAGCTTCAAAAAGTCAGGGCAATTGTGATGTTCTAGATTTTTCATGTGCAATGCCAATGGCGATTTACTCTCACCCACTTTGATTAGCTCTCTCCAAGCTCCAAGTTCTGCTTATCTAATGATTTGAGCTCATAATATCTCAAGCTCAGTTTTCAACTTTTTTATTCCTTTTTTGTGATTGGTAAGAGATTTGCACTTTAGTTCTTACAAGTGAACAGAATATTACCAGGGGCACCGCAGGATACAGCCTCAAAGTCTCTGTGAGAGTGGCATGAAGATAGTGCATTCGGTCGAGCACCAGATCTGTTATTCTTTCCACAAAACAATCAGGGTTAGCTTCACTTGCTTGATCTCCAATCACATCCTTTATTTCGTCCACAATCTTGTGCTGCACTAGGGGGTGTTTGCAGAGCATGTAGAGGAACCATGATAAGGTACTTGCACTAGTATCTTTCCCGGCGATCATGAAATTCAGAATTATATCCCTCAAGTACTTATCATTCATAGTCTCTGGATCTTTCTCGCTCTCAAGCAAAAATCTCGAGAGAATGTCCTCCTTGTCATTCTTGTAGGAAAAAAGGGAAAAGGAAAAACCAGTCAGAGGAATTGCCAAAGAAAAAACCTGCAAAATAGTACGGCTCTTTGATGAAAACAATTTTTAGATGGCACCATAAGTTTTTCTAGCCAGAATTCCTCTGCTGAGAACTAACTGTACTTATGCTTCTGCAGAATTCTTCCAAAGTTCTTGTTACTAAAATCTTCCCCAACATCACATGCCTTACTGCCTCTTCAAAATTTGAGTTGTGGATTGACAAAAGAAGAGCATAAACTTTGGATGGCTATACGTATACTAAGTTCTCTCTAAAGGAAAAAGAAAGAATATACTCATGCATTCTCGCTGCGCTGGGAGTTGATTCCTCTTGGTTCTGATAAGTTGATGCACAAAATTGTCAATGAGTTTAATGTTTTTTCTAAGACGAGCTTCTGATCCAATTTTGAGAAGTCTTTTGAGCTTCCAAGAGGGATCAGCATATCGCCAGTAGATCAGTGCACTTGCCTCATCAAAAGCTTTCATGAAGGCTCTCCCCTCTTTGCTTGATCCTTCCAAGCAATTCAGTTCCACACCAAATCCAACTTTAAAGATGGAATCCAAGGTGCATCTCATCAATAAATCCTACAGACATGATGTAAGACAAGATGATGAACAAAATAATGTTCAATGTTCTGTCGCCTTCTCTTTTATTCAAAAGTCCATTATCAGGAAATGTTCTTTCTTCTACTCTTACGTTGCTCTCTCTCTCTCTCTCTCTCTCTCTCTCTCAAATTGTTTGGGTGGAGACTGACTGATAACTACCACAAGATGGTCGCTACTCTCTGAGTGATCACGGCAGTTTTTGTCTCTCCTAGGTTGCTTTTCAAGACTAGCTATTTCTAGTATTCTTTAGATTGCATACATATTCAATGATTTTTCAAAGTTACACTATCTATCAAATCCGGATGATCAACTTTGGTATATTTCGATATTCTATTGTAAATATGCAGTCTTTATGTTCTATTCAATGCAATTTATCTTTTTTTCACAGTGGTTTTGATCCTTGTGAAGTTTTCCTTCTAACATTGAAGCTACTTACTTGCATATCAAATCCCTCAGAAGCAGCTGATAACTCCTCCACAACCTTGACCAGCTTCGCAGAATTCTGTCTGAACACACAACAGCTAAAATCTCTGAGCACCCTTGTTGCAAACTCAAAGCTCGCAACCTTCCTCTGCTTCTTCCACTTCTCTCCATCCACTGCGAAAATACCCTCCCCAAACAAATCCTTTACTATATCTTTGTTATACTCTCCCTTCGTGTACTTCTCGAAGTCAGTCTTCAATATGTGCTTGACGTTTCTTGGATCGGCCGTGTAAATCTCACTCTGATCTGGTGCAAGGATCCGGAATGTCGTAGTCCTCTTTGCAACTCCGGTTTGGTAGTCGTAGAGCCGGTTGAAGTAGAACAGTTGACCGAAGACCGTCCCATGAACAGGGGGATACTTAGAGCTTCGAAGGGACTTGCCGGTGAAGGTTTTCAGGAGAAGGAGAACAAAGGCAACAGAGAGAGCGGTTGGAACCAGTGCCACAGAGTAGAGCACCACAGACACGATGCCGATGTCCATCTCTTTTGTGAAGAAGTAGAAGGTAATGACTATGAAGGTCAAGTAGATGATATCTTTGCGTTAATATATGTCTCAAAACTCAACTTTTTTCATTTGCTTACTTAGCATTTACAGATTTTAATATTGTGGAAGGAAAAGTAAGTTAATGTTTGTGATTGAGATGTACATAGGTGTTTAGCCAGGATTATGCGTAGGAATTGATACGTGCAAGTTTTGGTTCTGAGTGCTTGATGGATCAGATGAGAGACAAAGTCATCTTGTTCATAAAAAATATATGCGTTCTAATTACGTTTTGGAATTGGTCCAAGCAGAAACCGCCCAACAAGAGAGTTCTACTCAAATTTTCAAGAGTTCCTTGAGTCATGTTAAGCAACTAAACTAAACCAATTAAACCTGATAATTGGCGGTTTCCATGCGGCACATGAATTTTATAAAACAAGGTTTCTTGCTATTCTAGTGAAAAGAATGAGAAAGATGGCAGATTTAATAGTTTATTGTTCAGAACTAACTGAGTGGAGAAATCTTGTAATGATATTTCTAGATAATATAGCTTCATTATTATAGACATATTAGACAGAACCACGCACAGCCCGGTGATTTTAACAGGATCAACTGGCTTCTGATAGGCTTAAGCGCAAGCTTCCCAATATTCTTTTATGTTGGCCATTCTCATGCTACCAGATGTCACTTTTATAGAAGTACAAATGTCTGGTTCCGCAAAATGACCGGAATTCATACAAGTACATACTCTTCGGCAAAAATATTAGGTAGGTTATCCATTTTTCAATGTTATCAACAGCGCATGGATGGAGCCTGTTGTCAATTTGATTGGTCCGGCTCAGCTAAAGCCATCTCAGTTCTGGATGGCCATTATCAGAGTGGTTAGTCGATGATATCATAAAGTTCTGGATGGCTGAAAAACAGATGAGCTTGAAAACCATCCTAGTCCTAGGGACATATCGGCTTTTTAGCCTCTCGCAGGCTAATATTTATGTTAAACTTTCCCTACATGTGCTTACCGAAGTTGGTCTTTTGTATGTGCTCAACATTCCTTAGATCGGTCATGTAAATCTCACTGTGGTCCAGCGTGAGGAGCCGGAATGTTGGAGATCTCCTCACGTCTCCAGTTAGGTAGTCGTAGAGCTGGTCGAAGTAGATGAGTTGACTGAAACTGTCCCGTGAACAGGCGGTTACTTAGAACTTCGGAGGGACTTGCCAGTGAAGGTTTTCAGTAGGAGGAGAGAAAAGGCAACGGAGAGGGTGATGGGAACGAGTGCTGCAGAGTAGTGTGCCGCATACACGATGTTTATGTCTATCTTTTTTTTTTTTTAATTTTGAAGAAGAAGAAAATGGAAGGTAATGTTGTTGAAGATCAAGTAGATGATATCCTTGCGTTAATCATAGCTCAAGATTCTTGACTTTTCCATTCTTTTACTTAACACTTAAGCATCTGAGTTCTTGACTTCCGCCACAACAAACCAATAAAACCAGAACAACGCACGAATTCCTACGCATGATCTCTGCTTAACACCTAAGGTTTTGACATTTTGGACAGAACCCTTGCTTCCTATAGGCTTAAGCACGAGCTTTCACATTAGTCTTTCACGTTGGCCATTCTCATGCTACTAAAGGTCAACTTTATAGAATTAAAAATGTCTACTTCCCTCAAAATAACCAGATCCGTATAAATACATATTTTTCAGCGAAAAGATTAGGTATGTTGTCCCTTTTTCGATCCTAACAACAGCGCATAGATGGAGGCCATTGTCAATGTCAAGCGTAAATATGACCCCCTGTAAAAATTAACATCATGTTGTTTTACTATGATTTGTCCATTGTCTAGCTTTTCAAGCAATAGAAAACAAAACTCTGTGCTTACGCACAGTCAGACCAGCAATGTGTATGGTGTGAAACCAGGGACAAGGACTTGACATATTTCAGTTGAAAGTTTGCTAATCCTCCCATGTTTCGGTCAGTCGGGAAGAATACGGCTCAGAGTTTCATTTCAATAGCAACACGCATTGAATTCTGATGTTTTTGCAATTGATGCACTACATGGTCCTTCTTTTTTCACCAACCTCTATTTTAGAAAGCTTACAATGAAGTTAATTGTTGCATAGATAGCTCTGTGCTTCAGTTTAGTAGCACAGAGGGTCATTATACTTGTATTGTGCTTTGGTTGTTACTCATTTCCTCAGCATGTCGAACTAGAATAACTGGAAAAGGGTCAAGATGCTCCACAAAGGAAATTTAAATTCTATATTTTGGGGGTTGAAATCAAAAGTCGATGATCCGAAATCAAACTGCCTCATAGCAATATCCTAGCAACTTTGCGTTAATCAAAAGCCAACAACCCTGAACAGCTGGTGCGATGGTTCATGAGACAATAAATTACAACTCAAAGCAGCACATCCATGTCAGAGAAGAATTTTCATTTCATTATCTGATTACCGACATATATATGCTTCTAGATTGCAAATAAAAATGAGCTTTTCCAAAGCCTGTGATATTGCAATACCAAAGCTATCAATACCAGAAAACAGGATGCAAGGTACTCAGCAGACAGATGTCCCTAGAGCAACCCTTTCGGGCATTTGGTTGCTTCCAAGCTCCCGTGACACGAACCGTGGAGCATTCTCTGTGGGGAATGGAGAAATGACGACTTTTCCTCGAGCTCTCCCTGTTTCCAAGTATCGAAAAGCTTCAATGACATCTGTAAATGCATAAGGTCCAGTGGGATCAATGATGGCCTTGAGCTTTCCATTCTCTAAATAAGGCCTAATCATTTCCAGGTTTTCTCCAGAAACAGTCAAGCTTGAATAGACTGCCCTTGGGTGTGACGCAGGCCAGGTTATGTCAATAATTGGAGCTTCATCCTTGGCAACTACAAAGGAGTTCTTGCAGTCCCCTGAAGAAGTCAAGAGATAACGTTGAAATAGCATCTAGAAGCAACAGTGTCATTTTAGGAACTGATCTTCCAGTGGTCAAGCAATCTCTAGAACCCACACAACCTCTTTCTTATCCATTCAAAAAACTACATGGGATTTCCATTTGGCCGACCGTCACTGGAGACATAAGTTGACTGCACAGACATAAGACATAAGTTGTCTAAGGTTCTTGAAATTTTCAAGTCTCCTCAACTAACGGTGCTCATACAAAAGAACTACTCCACCACCAGTGAATGTGATAAATTTCAGATGACATGAAATATTCAAAAAACTGGAACTGTCATTTAGTATGAAGAGATTGCCTGAGCAGTATGAAGTACTAAGGTAGAACTAGCAAATGAGAATTGGTTGTTCGCGGATCTCACCGATGGTATCATAAAGAAAGTCAAATTTCTCCTCGATTTCTTCATATTTGGTATTTGTGTAGTCGATAACTTTGTCGGCACCCAGTTTCTTGACAAACTCCACCTTTGCCGAGCTACATGTTGCCACAACATAGGAAGCATTGTAAAAGTTCTTGGCCAGCTGAACAGCTAAAGTCCCAACGCCACCTGCACCTCCAACGATGAAAACTGTCTGTCCCTCTTTGAAATCTGCTGTTACAAACCCTTCCATTGCAGTCTGAACAGCTAATGGCAAACTTGCAGCTTCCTCAAATGACAGGTTCTGGGGCTTCATTGCTACCAGGGTCTCCTCGACCGCAATAAATTCTGCCAGTGTCCCGAGCTGCTTCAGCTTTCCAGGAGCATTGAAGTCCTGAATATTCCCATAAACTGCATCACCTAAATCAAACTTGGTGACACCAGTGCCTTTCGCCACCACCACACCTGCCATGTCACAGCCTGGAACCACCTGCATCCCATATCAAGCAATGAATCTAGATTCACAACACCGCTTGTTCTAGGGTACTGATCTGTTCAGGACTTTTATCGAGTATGAATATTCATCACTTGTTTTACTAGAAAAATCAACGTAAAGGCGAACTCATTAACAAGCGCTGCCTGATTTACAATAACTAAAATAGAAGTGTCCAAACAATATGCTGTTTTCATTCCACAAGCAAATTTCTCACTCTCTGGTAAACTAATAAATTCAAAATTAGTCACAATCAACCTACATGCACATAAAACTAGCCAGCTCAACGGGAATGCTGCCAACAAAGTACTAGAGCAAAGTGTGGCCAGAATCAGCAAGAAAGGAAAACAATAGCACATCAGTATGTATGAGAGAGAACCACATAAAAATAATCTCTTTGCTTTACTCCCTTTCTCTCTCACAACATGATCAATCATCTTACTCACAGGAAAGTCTGAAGGAAAGATGGGACGCTGGCATCTTTTAAAATCGATAGGATTCAAAGCAGCAGCTCGAACTTGGACAATTATTTGATTATGTTGGGGAGTAGGAAAAGGGAAGTCCCCCAGCTTGAGAACTTCCTTACTTCCATACTCTTCATAAAACCAAGCTTTCTGCATATTTGCTCTCCTAAAAAATAAAACATCTCCTTGCTATATATAGAGGAATCTATACAACTGTATGAGATTATCCTAAAAATATTGTGATCTGATTGAAAGAGAGTATGTGGTCATATTAATGGTGTGAGATGATATTGGATAGTGGATAGTAGATAAGATGATGAAGGCAGCCTCGATGAGAATTCACTATTATCATGACAATGTTATCTTGTTAGAGATATTACCAGTAATGGGGCCAAAATCTATTTTCTTCTTAATTGAAAGAGACATTGCCAGTTGGGGAGTATATCTATTGCAGGAGATAGCTGCGTGAAGAGAGCTCTCAGTAAAATATCCTAATGATTGACTAGACACTTTAACCGTAGAAAAGCAACAATAGCCGAGCACTTGATTGCATGTGTTCGAACTTGTAATTAGAAAGACATGGACTTCATAACATATATTGTCAAATGAGAAAGTTTCTACTGGAGTCTAATCAAAAATGGCCAAACATTATCTTCGTTTTAACTGGGTAAAGACGTAAGCTCTCCTTGTCACATAAATCCATAGCCTAAAAGTAATCCACAGACTAAAACCAAGTCTTTCCGTGAAAATGAAAGTGGAATAACATGCCCAGCAACTACTACGTCACAGTAACCCAATTCACCTGTTTTAATATATACAGAATCTGGTTTGGCTCACTTCAGATGGTTCTAATCAGTGACCACTGCTGATCACTGCCTACCATCTTTCTAAAATCACCTTATGCACAAAGGAATAACCTCAGGGAGAATATGCTGAAATTCCTCAGTTCCACTGATTATTCGATCCTCATAATTCCGCTCTTCTGGCTTGAAGTTTTGCTTGATCAATCAGGGCAAAAGCATACTCCAAGAGTGGTTTATCCATGATCCAACAATCTAACCAAAATCTCGCCAGCTTGCCATTCCCTGCCACCCACTTCAGCGCTTCATTCACCTCCTTCCAGCTGTTCACTACTTCCTTCCAAACGTACGAAGCTTCCTGAGTAGGTTTCACCCGTAGCCTTGAAGTTTTGGAACTCCTAAACAAATTGGGTTCACTTCTTACAGTCGATTAACGTGTGACGTGGTGCTATGATGAGAGAAATGGCTTCGTGGACGAGGAGAAGAAAAGCTAGCCAGTGTCGTTGCAACTTGCGTGTCTTCATCTGTTTAATGGAGGCACAAGTAAATTTAAAAGACAAGTCTCTTTCACATCCCATGCAATAACCTATCAATGTCTATATCAATATTTAAGTTCATGAAATAACACTGCAGGAGAAGGCTGGTACTCAAGAGAATACGAACCATAAATAACACCGTTCCCGGTGGCCACTCGTTGTATTGTCCATTTCATGAAGAGAACCTATGATATGATGTGCACCAACCAGTCCTTCCAGCATCAAAACTCAAGAACTGTTTTGAGTAAAGCTGTGAATGCATCCAATATCATGACGAACCTGGAACGGTGAAACACTTGAACAAGAGCAATTGCCCAGGTCCCGAGTAACCACATAAAGCGGGCCATCCATGCAAATGTATCAAGCAACCAAATTATAGACTCGTTCCTCAGTAAATCCTCGACCAGAAAAGATAAAAATCCGCCTAAAGCTGTGTGAACTTACGAACAGAAAACAAAGTTCTCGAGATATAGCCATTCCGATAATCTATGACAATAATCTTGTCCACCATCAAATAGAAATAATCCTAATCTGCAAATAGTCTGCCTATCCATCTAATGAAAGACAAGCTTCCGTTTCGAACTAATTCATGCCCTTTGATGACGGAGCACATCACCGCTTCTTTCGCATAAAGCTAGGACCACAGGAGCTCAACCACTCAGCCATATCCAACACGAGCTATATGGGGCCACGTTACTATCAAACCGGCCTACCCTTCATTGTAAACGTTCCAATTTCGCCGAAACACAGAGCTTCCCCATCATTCTCCTTCACAAATTCCTTGTTTGGGGACCACTTCAGCTTCCAAGGGAAAAGACCTACCACTAAAGATGAGACTCTCCTAGCAAGACACGCCTTGTGCCGTATGAAACGACGAAGGACCCACTACTTAAATACGAGAAAATGAAAGGAGGTTTTTAAGGTCTTCAGTTTTGTACAGTGCAGAAGTTCGTGAGGTGACACGAGCCGGTGACTCTTTTTAAGAGTAGGTAACTCATACCTTAACGCTAATATTAAGGTACGTAATTGCATATAAGAGCTTGTAACTTTTTTAATTGGTTGGAAAATCTAACGACTATATGTTCAAATCAAAGTTGATGAGTGACTCAAATAAAAATAAGTAAAGTTACGAGTTTTTGGTCACTAAATTGGAGGAAAGTTGGAAATATCGCCCACATTAAGATCAATTATTTCATATGAGAGTCAATAAGAATTCAAGGCGTTGTTAACTTTAATAAATAAAATTTCCATAAATTATTAGACGGTCGGCAACTTCAAAACAATCAAATTACTATATTAAGTGAACCAAATGAGAGTGAGAAAGCTAAAATGAGTTGGCCTTTTAATAATATAAAAGTCGGTAAGTCATTTAAACAAAGGTTAGTTAAGATATATATAAAAGTTCATGACTTTATAACAAGTTGGTAACTTTAATAAATAAATATTGATAAATTGTTAAAATGATTTTTAGCTCTGAAACAATCAAATTAA
The DNA here is from genome assembly GCA_014182405.2 of Eucalyptus sideroxylon. Lineage (NCBI taxonomy): Eukaryota > Viridiplantae > Streptophyta > Magnoliopsida > Myrtales > Myrtaceae > Eucalyptus > Eucalyptus sideroxylon. The sequence continues at coordinate 44,200,470 of CM024552.2, forward strand.
CATTGCTAGGTGACTAAAAGATGCATTGGCAAAGTTAATATCAGTTGGTAACTAATTGGATATAAGTTGGTAAACCATAAATTAGAGTCGGTGATTCCATATGAAAGTTAGTAACTCTCTAACTGGTTGGTACCAACCCAAAAAAAAAAAAAAAAAAAAAACTTGTTTGTAACGTTAAGAAATAATTGTTGGAAAATTGTTGAATAAATTAATGCTATTAAGTTACTCAAATACGAGCAAGTAAAGTTAAAACTAGTTGCTTACCAAATCGAAAAAAAAGTTGGTAAATCATTCAAAAGATCAACAATTTCATATAAGAGTTCGTGGGGATAATAGTCCAAAAAGTTATGAACTTATTGTAAGGCAATCAATTTAATTTTAAACTTTTCAACTTGGCCATTTTAGTCATAAATTTTTTGACAATTTGTCATTTTAGTCATTTCGATCAATTTTGGCTAAAAATCGATAATATTGACAATGGATGTCCTACTTGACATGACTTGCGGTGATCTTAAAAAATTTTGTAATTTTCAAAAAAAAAAATTATGAACTTTTTAAATTCATTTCTTCTTTTTTTCCTGTTCTTCTTGCCCAAAGGGCCGATAGGGGTTGCCCAGGCCTCGGCTATGGCTAGCGACAAAAGAAAGAAAAGCAAACAAACAAAAAATAGTCTATAAATAAATTCAGATTTTTAAGAACAAAACTGGCAAAAATTGTTTATATCAATACTAGTTGTAGGACGTAGGACAACCGACATTAATTTCCATCCAAAGTTGTCTAGAATGACTAAATTGGTCAAACTAAAAGGTTTTAGATTAAATCAACTGTTGTACAATAGGTTTACAACTTTTTTGGATAATTTTTCTGAGTTTATAACTTTAAACAAGATGGGTACTTTATCAAATAAATGTTCACAAATTATGGGAATTGTAGGTAAATTCAAAACAATCAAATTAGCAACGTACGTGTATCAAATAAGAGTGGATATTGCTAAAACTAGTTGGTAATTAAGTTGGATAAAACTCTTTGTAAATGTTGTAAATTATTCTATTGATGGAACTTTCGAATGATCATATTAAATGTTTCCAGTGTAACCCATATAAGAGTGATTATAGTTAAAAAAATTTGATAAATAAATCGAAAAAAAAATTAGTAAATCAATTAATTACGGTTGAAAATTTCGTATAAAAGTTGGTAAAAGCTTAAAAAGTTAAATTGATAATAATTGAAACCGTTCAAAACTTCAAAAAATCATATAAGTATTGCTAGGTTACGCAAATAAGAGTGGTCACAACTACAATTAATCAGTTAACAAAAGTTGATGAATGACTCAAACTAAGGTTGGTAATTTCATATACCAGTTGGTAACTCATTAATAGGTTGGTAAATTAAACAAATAAATTTTTGTAACTTATTGAAACATTTGGTGACTTTAAAATAAACAAATTAATATTGCTAAATAATAAGAGTCGGTAAAGCTCAAACAAGTTGGTAACCGAATCGGCAAAATGTTGGTAAATTACTCAAATTAAAAATTTTAATTATGAATAAAAGTTGGTAAATTTTTAACAGATTTGTAAGTTAACAAATAAATGCTGGTAACTTAAATTATAGAAACGGTTGGTAACTTCGAAATAAATAAATTAACTTTGCTTGATGACTTAAATAAGAGTAGGTAAAACTAAAACTAGTTGACAATGAAATCACATTAAATGTTTGAAATCACTCAAATTAAGGTTTGGAATTGTGTATAATAATTACATAGCAATCCAACAAACAAGATGCTGGTAAATTATTCAAACATTTAATGACTCCGAAACAATCAAATTCATGTTGTCAAATGACTCAAATGAGAGAGGGTATAGTTAATATTTATTGATAAGTAAATTGAATAAAAATCGTTAAATATCAAATTAAAGTTGGTGACTTAATATAGGACTTTTCAACATGCTGGAAGCTTTGATAAACAAATGGTGGTAACTTGTTGGAACGGTTTGCAAGGTGACTCAAATAAAATTGGGTTAAGTTCAAACTTGTTGGTAACTCGATTGGATAAAAATTGTTAAGTCTTTCAAATTAAGATTACGAATTTAATACATTAGTGAATAGTTTTAACACATCAACAAGTTATCAAAATTAATGTTATCAAATTTTGGGATTGTTGGTAATTTTGAAAAAAACCTCAATTTTGAGTAAATTTATCACACGTGTTAGTTGGGGATTTTTTTATGACCCTATAATAAATTTAAAATAAATTTGTCATATTTTTACATGCATTAATCCTTTCAAATTTACCGACATTGCCAGAGATTTATCAGCACGAAAAACATTTCCGATTTTATTTGTACGGAACAGCGGAATCTTCCTAAGTTATCAAAAGTTTCCATCGACGTCTCTCGAAGGAAGCTTACGGGCGAAGTTGGAAGGATGAAGCTGAAATAAACCTGAGCCTTTGGCATTTCGAGTTATGCCAGCAAATCCGTCAGATGCCGGTCTACCGAAAAGAATTGTATTAAATGAACAAATAATGACAAAAAGTGAGTAAGACAGATGAGAAAAGACGTAAGAACGAACCAACAACACCTACTAATTATCATCTAGAAGTGATTCCCGAAGGTTTCCGCCTGCAAGCAAATTGAAGAATGGATTTTCGACGTTGCCGCTTTTCACATTAGTTTTGTTTGAATTGCAATCCACATTACTCGATGCAGAAGGTTTCTTTATAGAAACAAAGGCCACCTTTTTGGTTCCAGGCTTCATGTTGGAAGGGTCCGAACTTGGTGACGGATCATTAAGAAACCCGCCATCCACAGAGACCTCGTTCTCAGGGGTTTGTGCAGTTGTTGCATTTTGCTCCTCCTCACTCGAGACATTTCCCTGTTTCTCATGGCCACTAGGCACGGAGGCATTGGGAGTAGATCCAGTCATCTCCTCTTCAACCTGAAGCAGAGCTTGCTCGACAGCTTTACCCATCTCTGCCTTCTGTGGGACTGAGTCGTGTTCATCTGCAAAAGAAGCAAAGGATATCAGAACATAGAGAAACAGAACTAGAGAACAGTATGGCAAGATGAGAGAACTTTTTCAATGAGCGATAATTGAGCAAATTAAGGTTGCAAGTCACAGATTGCAGGTCGAATCACCCCGCAGAACAAAAGCAAAAGAGCACAATATCTAAACATGGCAAAATAGGTCCACAAGCATAGTCCTTCACTCGAAATTACAGATCGTCATGCAATAAGCTAGGGAAGCTAAAACGCAGAGGGTGGAACTCCTTTTGGTGGCAGAAAAAGGGAGAGAAGCAAGAAGGAAGATGACCATAATGGGTGTAGTGAGAATGCCCATCAATCACATGAAGAAACACCATAAATATCTTAACCTTCAAGAGAACAGTCGATGCTTTTGTAGTGTATTGCGGGTGCCCCTAGTGAAGCATTTTCTCTGTCACCAGCCGAATTGCTTCCGTCATTCTTGTATGTGCTTTCTAGCAATATGAATTTATCAGTTTGCCATGTGCACTCTAGCATTATATAATCTCGATGTGTTGGATAGAACTCCCTAAAAACCTGCATCAATTAAATGGATTTTCATATCATAAGTGAAGCATTGAAGATTAATTTTACTCTTCAGAGAAAAGTTCCAGACTCACCTCAACTCCTTCATGCGTTAATTTTACAGACTGCTTTTTCTGTGAGATAGAAGAAACAATGTTGAACACTGAAACAACATCCAGTAATATCTGCAAGTTACAAAAGCGACAATCAATTCAATGTGACAATCTCTATTACCTTCTGTCATGGCCTCTGAAGTACCTAAACTTGGTATGAAAAACATATAGAGAATGACTGACAGCTAAAAGAAGCAATATTTGAATAGATCTCTTGTTTATTGCCTTTAGCAAATACAAAAGCTCTATTAACAATTCTGACTTCATTTATCGGTATAATGACAAGTGAAGCATAGAATTTGGTAAAATGCATGATTTATCATAAACTGATATTTTTTCTTGATATGTAAGCAATAATTTTTCTAGTTAATAAGAGCTAAGAAAGGATGAATTTCTTAAGCAGTAACACAAGATAGGAAGTTTGTTCCAATCTTAAATAACATGGCATCAAGATATCACCAAAAGATGAATCAGGCATAACATCCGAAAGGATAGCAAAGAAAGGAGCATAGAAATAGCGTAGGAATTTCCTGTCTCCTCCCCCTTCTTCCAACATGTTTTACTAAAGCTGAAAACCCAGGTCCATCATCTCTGCTTAGGTTTTGAATAAGCACCCGAAACTCTGGCTTCTGTTTCACTTGGAATGGCAACATTAGCAATGGTCGAAGTCACAAAGTCTGGACTTGGTTAAATATGGTAGAGATGGTGTTCTTCCAGTCTGACCATATGGTCCATAACCTTATCTACGGTGGAGTTAAATCTTTTGGCTGAACTATTTTAGCCAATGCTCCAACAAAGTTTGCAGTTAGAACAACACATACCTATCAGTTGTCATCGCCACATCAGCAAATATGTAGGCAGGCTACATAAATTACCATATTGTTCTCAAAAGCCAAAGGCAGAACTGGACAGAACTACCTCAACAATAGAATAAGGAAGAAATACGTACTTGCTGAACCAGTACTCTGAGACGCGCTAGCAATGACAAGATTGTAATAGAAAATCCCATGAAAAATGATCGAGCAAGTAAGATCGATATCTCGCTATTAAAAAGTCAAGGGTACAAATATTAATTTTGATAATTTAGAAGCATAAGCAAGGACATAAATTCAATAAATGTCCATCTAGAGTGATTGAAAATGATTTGGTAGCTGCAAAGTTTAAAAGAAAAAAACTAGACATGTCTCCATAAAATGAATATACTTTTCAGCTTTTGCAAATTTAAGATGTAAATGAATTTGTGTATCTTGCCAACAAAAGAAGGATACCATGCTGCCTTCAACATTGGTTCAACCATCTGCACAGAAACATAGTACATTGAAGATATCCAATTATATAGAGAGGAAAACAAGCAATTGGGAACAAGTGACATTGAATATTTGAGGTAGAAGGAGAGTTTAATATAGCTTAATTTCAGGTTTGCTTGAAATTCATGTTTGATAATAGCATTGAGCTTGATCGATCACAAATGGGTGGAGCATCTTGTTGAGTCAGGTCAGAAAGATGGTAGGGGGTCAAAGGAAGAGAATGGACGGACAATACCTGTGACAGTAGTCGTGCGACGCCATGAAGTTGTTCAATAAAATTAGGCTTCCCAGCATCACACTTCCTCCACTTTAGACTACAGTACAGAATTACGGAGACATTAGAAATATCGGATTAAACTATCCAATTATGGTTCAACTCAAAAGCAATGCATGTAGCAAGCTGCCGAAAATTGCTAAAAGATCATATGCAAGAAACATAGGAAACATGGCAGCAATCTATGCTAGTGATACCAGATTACCTCCTGAGGCACAGTTGCAGTGGTAATGGTAGATCAAGATTAAAAGCAAAAAATTCCCATGCCCACAACATTATGAGAAAGCATAATGTACCTTTCTAAAAGATGAACTTTCTGTTTGGGCTTCTTTCCAGTTATTACTTGAAAGCAAGAACTTAATAACTCCTCCAGCTTAGCTGACCGCAAAAGCCTCAGATCCCTTCTTACCTGAAACAAGCATACTCATTATTCAAAATTACACAATAGTTGATCTTTGGCTAGTCAGAAGATAGACTTCGAGTGCACTGGTTTAAAACTTTTAGGCTGTATAAATAAAGCCACCAGTAAGCACTTAAGATCCACGAATCCTTCATCAGCTATTCATCTAAACTTCAATATTTCCCTCTCATTCCTTCAAATAAGACGTTTTTCAGATTCCAATGCCTTTTTGACTAATTTTAAAAAGCTCAAAAGTAGGTCATGACACCAGTCAAACGGTGGGCGAAAAAAAGGAACCTTCAAAAGATACTGGAAATAGGAGCAACGCCTATGCTGGTTCTTGTTTTTGTACACCATCCTTTCAAGAATGGCACATTCCGCATGGAGCTGGACCAAGGAAGACTTCAATCTGTCCTCAAGCGTTTCAACCTCCGAACCCATCATGTCCCGTGGATGATCCTCACTTCAGTATGCTGTCATGGAGACGCGAGCAAGCTTCGCGAGATACGCCGACACGGGAACCCGCTAACTTTAAGTGTCACGATCACTCGAAAACTGTACGCCGTAGTTCACTCAGGAATTTAAGCAAACACAGATTCTGCACACAACGCGAAAGAACGGTCACACTCGGAATTGATCAAAGATGACGTGAAGACGGACGGAGAGCGAACAACCCACGAACGAAGGGAGAGATCGCAGAAGCACGTACACGACGCATAGCGTCAGCCGAACTTACCGCAGGGGCGCAGAGGCGCCGGCGCCGGCGCCAGAGACGGAGGAGCCGAATTCCCGCCGGCGATGAGGCCGCCGCCGCCGCGCGAATCGCCGGAGAAGAGGGAGGAGCGAAGAGCGACGCGAGCCAGCGGCGAGCAGACGGTCTGACGGCGCGTGACGGTGCGAGCGACGAGACCCGACTCGGTAGTGGTGATGAAGTGCGCTGCCCAGGCCCGTTTTGGTGTCCAGGCCCGACCGGAAGATGGGCAAGGTGGGCCGGGCCTTCCCAACCGGTCAAATTATTTGCTCCTGTTGGCCTAAAATAGTCTATCTTAATAAGTATAGATCCATGTTGAAGGCCGAAAAGAAAACTCAAAAAAAAAAAAGAACAGATTAGTTACATGTAAATAATTAGGGAATAAAAAATCTAAGCAAAACACCTAGGCTCTATTTTTTTCTCGAAAAATCGATAATTTGAAAAATATTTTTCAGAAGATTAAATGCTTATATCATCTGAAATAATTAGTCATTAAATAGGTGGGCTTACTGTTCATTGGACCACTAGATCCGTGATCAGGTATAACAACTAAACCTTTTTAAACAGAAGTAATGACATTTGCAAGTGTATGTACTTTCACTTTGTGTTGGATCAAGTATATGAAAATTTGGTTTTCGGTTCAATTAGATACCTGGACTTTGGAAATGTTGCTCAATGTGATGCTTCCATTAAATAACTTGCCATGTCATCAATTTTTCGGCTGACCTGGCTTGTCCACTAGGCAAGATTTCCAAACACAACACCGGCGCAATGTGGGTAGCTGTAGATGTGCCATTTTCCTTCTTTTCTAATCTCCTCAATTTTTGCCAAAAAAAAAAAATCTCCTCAATTTTCTTTCTTTCTTATTAAGCTAAAGTATTCACATTGTCTTTTTAATGCGAGATTTTTCAACTTTTTAATTGCAACTATAGCGGTAGAGTGGTGGCCATGACAATTAAATCGATGTTCTCAAAAAATCAAGAATGCGAGTTGATTAGTTGGATTATGTTTTGTCGAATATGAGCCATTCATATTGGTTACATGAAAATGGATCGATTTAGCACATTAAGGTAGCCGTGAGGTGACCATAGCGGAAGAGCCACAACTATAGGAGTGGAGTAGTGATCGCGACGATTCAGAATGATATCTCAAAAATTGAAAACCGCGAGTTATTTTTGGGATGTATTAGGTTTGACCAAGTACAAGTCATTGAAATTGATGATGTGAAATTTTGGTCAGTTTTGTCCACATCTACAAACTAACCGACCTACCTAAACTAGAGTCAGCCACGTTCACTTGCCACCTCTAAGCATAGGCAACAGTGGATTCATTCTCTGTTCTAGTACCATCATATTTATTTGGAACTTTATAAAATATCAAATTATTAGGAGAACTAGGTAACGAACTAATTCCATCATTTAAAACTTTCATTTGTTTCATGAAAAATAAATTATTTGACAAATATATTTTTAAAAATGATCACTCTATTAATCAAGATAGTTAACCAATGAAAAATGTTTTCATTATTGACAACTATTTATAACTAAATATTTTCACGTACAATAATAATAATTTTTTCGTTCATTCATTTTTGTAAGTAATATAAATGATTGTTCTTGGGAAAATGTTTTTCAAATTATTCATACTTCACAAAACAAACGGAGTTTAGGCAATATATCTTAAGTCATGTGATTAACTAAGTGGTTTCGGAGCCGTGTGTATACATGGATTATGGGACATCCACACCATCAACTATGGAGAATTTCCTTCCAGTGTACTCATTTAGGTTTTGGCTGATGTTTCAGTCTATCTATGCGATTAATAGAGCGTTTTTGCTAATCCAGCATTCAGTTACTATGCATGTGAGTCAAATTGTTTATAATTCATGTGATTAATTAAATGGAAGGACCGGATACTTATACCAAATAAAACACACCTGAATCTTAAACTCGTTTAAACACTTTCAGCAACATTGTGCACCTATTTATATCTTATTGCCATTTCTTTTCACAAAAGTGCCCCATCAGTTTTCTCATATTCACCAACATCCAATTCCTAACTTGCAAACCCAAACCCCCAACTTGACCACCACTTCGACGATAAATAAATAAATAAATAAATAAAACTCGGCCACCATGGCCCTTGTCGGTGCCACATCTATGCAATTGAGTAAAGTAACACTTTCGATATTTTACCAAGCAACTCGTATAAAGCGTTTGAAATTTGCGGTTGGAAAATATAATCAAAGTGACATAGGGAAAGTGGTTTTATGAAGATTCATTTAATCTTGTTAAGAAGGACGTGTCACGAGTAGGATAAATGTGATTCTGTAGACCGTATGAGTGGTTTTTCAATGAAAATTGACTTAAAGGATTTATTAAAATTTCATGCAAAAAAATAGAATTCAATTGACAAAATTGAAAAATTTATGATTAAATTGGATTCTGTGACCGATTGGATAATTTTCCCATCTTGATACTATATAATGCTTTTCTGAAATTTATCCCCAGTTTGACATTTCTATATTGTTTCAAAATATAAAATTTCAACAATCAATTTGCCCATAATTCGTACCCTAGATCCCTCATAGAAATTTGCCTAATACACCATCTTTTCTAAAGCAAGATTCTTTGTTTTGTAATTCCTGTCAGTCTTAAATGCTTGTATAATCAATGTTATGGTATTCATCACGACGATGAAATGTTCCTCTCATACGTTCACTATTTGGTGTATCTCACAAAGCCCATGCAAAAGCATTGGTGCATGCCTAATATATCATGTTTGCCACTATAAGAAAAGGATATAAGCCAGATCCAATCAAATGTGGTGTTAAGAGTGCAATATGATTTTATTTCGCAAATGTATTAATAATCATATTTAATGTGATGTTCTTTTTTTCTTGTTTGAAACTCTTCTCCTATAGTGTTCCATCAATTGTACTCTATCATGATTCATGGGCAAGCATTTGATTTTTGTTTATGAAACATTCATTCTTCACTACACTTGCAACAGCAGCATCACTTTCAATTGCTTAGGGCTCCCAGCCTCCCACCGTTGGTTGCTTTGTCTTGCTCTTGTCGTTTTCTTAGGCTTGCTCGAAAACAGCTGTCTTTGTAGTGTCTGATATTGGATGCTTTACAAGGAGAATTGATAGCAATCCCATATCAAAATAATATATTTAATCTGCAAATTTAAAAAATTTCGACTTTTTATTTATTTCCACATTGCACAGAGCAATTACATGAAATACCCATAATTCTAAAGTGTTACAATTGAAAGATTGACAAATATGGATAACGGTCAGCGACTGCCCTCAAAACATTCGTCAAGTATACTTAACAAGAAAAAATGTGTTTGATTTTCATTGTGCTTGGTACACATTATACAAGGAAGGTGGCACATTAAAAATTACAATCTTTCCTTAAACCGAATGATGACATTTCTCAATAATATCTATGTTAAATGACCTGTGAAATAAGAAATGTGCTTACATATGGTAAACACATTCAGCTTAGTTAGTTAATGGGTTTGTAAAACCATTTCCAATTGAGTGTGGTGAGAACGTTTAATTTTATGTATGAAATTTGATTTCCATGTGTTTACAAAATGTAGAGTAAAAGACTGTGTAGGAGAGAGATAGAGTAGGACAAGCAAAAAAAAAACTCAATCAGAGCATCAACAATTATCAACACGTCAAAGCAAAGCGACTAATGATCCTAATTATTGTCGAATCCCTTTATTAAGAAGTTGTGATTGATTGCACATTCCTAGAATGTTCCTAAAATTAAATCATCTAGTGCCTCCCCCGACCAAATTATTCAATTAGATCGCAACATAGGGGCCCTAATATATAATTATGTAGCATAGCATTTTATTTTTCCCAGCCAATAAGTGAAGCACAAGCAAAATAATTAAAGCTTAAATAGCCGACCCCATCAATGATAATGACTTTCTATTACCCGTAGCCTTTTCCCCACCGCCGACAAGCTACTCATAATGACAAAAAAAGCTGTTGACCTTCCATTCCGTTGACTATCCGTTGAATTTCGCACTCGAACGAACGCCGTAGAGCTTTCCACTCAAGATATTCGACCGTTGCAAAGAAGAAAACCAATTGAAAAAAAACCGTTACAGGGGTTAATAGAAAAATTCAAAAAAGATGCTGGGACAAAATATAATCCCCCATTAAAGAATTCGGCCCCATAAGAAAGATCCAAGTATCGGGAAGGCTTTACTCACTAATTTAGCAACGTGAATCACTTAGATTTGAAATATTTGCATGAAAATTAATGAATCTAGGGGTTTAATAAAAATCACTAAAAATATGTCGTAACAAATAATAGTTGGTATGTCCATGAAAATGGACTTTTTTGGTGTGAGATTAATTGAACTAAACTCATTTATGATTGGAAAAAAAAAAAAAAAAAAAAGGTGCTATGTGTGTATTCTTCAATCGTCAGAACCCTTCAAATTAATTTGAAATTTATGGTCGAGATCTAAATTATATAGCCATGCATTTAAATCACAATTAGAGATTGCTAATTCATTGTCCTGCCCTCACTACCAGACGCCAGCCCGATAATCGTTGTCATTGACTCTTTCTCTCCATAATCGCCGGCGACACCCTTGCTCCATTTACCTCACTAATTTCGAATCTCTCTCTCTCTCTCTTCTTTGAGATCAAACGGTACGCACAAATGATTAAGAGGCGTGGTTTCGCAAATGAGGACAGCTTTCAGTGGTAGTTGAGAAAAGAGAGAGAGATGGGGATTTATCTGAGCTTTAGCCAAATTGATTGATTAAGACCACGCATAAAGCGGTTCGAAAACAAAAAGCGCGCACAAATCCTCGTTGGAAAAAGCTTAAACACATGACCCCCTCGAAAACCGATTCGACAAAGCGGCCACCCTCGCATGTGACGAGGGGCATTTCCGTCAATTCGAGCCCGACGGGAGGGGAGGAAGAAAAAGCAAAGAGACAGCATCGGCAAAGCACAGCAGCATATGCCACTGCCGTCGCAGCAGTAGCCTTTAACGTTTTCCAGCTGTGACCGAACCCCACTGAAGTGGACCCCACGCATTTCCCCAGGGCCCCTCCCCAATATTTTCTCCCCTTAACCACGGTTAAATTCGACTGACCCAACAAACCCTGGTCAGATCCTCTCCACTGGGCACTGTCTCTTTGTAGCTCTCTATTAATCGCCTCTCACTCCACTCCACTCGCATTCTTCAGTCTTGTCTTTCTTCCTCTGTCGTCGCCGCCGCTAGCCGCTAATCTTCACCATGTCCGCACTCCGCCCCCTCGCCGCCTCCCTCCTCCTCCTCCTCCTGTGCTCCGCCGCCGCCGTCTCCGGCCACAACATCACCGCGATCCTCGAGGGCTTCCCCGAGTACTCCCTCTTCAGCTCCTACCTCAGCCAGACCAAGCTGGCCGACGAGATCAACAGCCGCCAGACCATCACCGTCCTCGCCCTCGACAACGGCGCCATGTCCGCCCTCGCCGGCAAGAAGCCCCTCTCCGTCATCAAGAACGAGCTCGCCGTCCACGTCGTCCTCGACTACTTCGACCCCCAGAAGCTGCACCAGATCCCCAAGGGCTCCACCCTCTCCACTACCCTGTACCAGACCACCGGGAACGCCCCCGGCAACACCGGCTTCGTCAACATCACCGACCTCCAGGGCGGCAAGGTGGGCTTCGGCGCCGCCGCCCCCGGCTCCAAGCTCGACTCGTCGTACACCAAGTCGGTGAAGCAGATCCCCTACAACATCTCCGTCCTCCAGATCAGCGCCCCCATCCTGGTCCCGGCCATCCTCGCCGCCCCGGCGCCGTCGGCCTCGGACACGAACGTGACGGCGCTGCTCGAGAAGGCCGGGTGCAAGACGTTCGCGGGCCTCCTCGTCTCCAGCGGCGTCATCAAGACGTACCAGTCGGCGCTGGAGAAGGGCCTGACGGTGTTCGCGCCCAACGACGAGTCCTTCAAGGCCAAGGGCGTGCCCGACGTGAGCAAGCTCTCCAATGCCGAGCTCGTGTCGCTCCTGCTGTACCACGCGGTGGCGGACTACACCCCGATCGGGTCCCTGAAGACGCGCAACGGCCCGATCAGCACCCTCGCCACCAACGGCGCCGGGAAGTACGACTTCACCGTGAAGACCGCCGGCGACTCCGTCGCGCTCGACACCGGGGTCGACTCCTCGCGGGTGGCCAGCACCGTGCTCGACTCCACCCCCATCGCGATCTTCACCGTCGACAGCGTCCTCCTCCCCGCCGAGCTGTTCGGCAAGTCCCCGTCCCCCGCGCCGGCGCCGGAGCCCGTGAGCGCGCCTTCCCCGTCGCCGGTGAGCCTAGCTCCAGGCCCCGCGGTGGAGGCCCCGTCGCCCCTGGCGGCATCGCCTCCCGCTCCGCCGACGGAGACGCCGGAGGGGTCCCCGGCGGCGGGCCCGGCGGTGGAGTCCGCGAACAGCAGGTCGGATAGCGCGGCCGGCGACTCGAAGGCGCCCACGTTGCTGGCGGCCGTCGTCGCCGTCTCCGCCACTGTAGTTTCTTCCCTCCTCATGTCCTGAGTGGTAATTTCGCCTCGATTTTTTTTTGTTTCCCTCTTTTTCCTTTTTTTTTTTTGCCACTTCTCGATTTCCGCATCATCCACCCGTTGTAACTTGTTCCCTCCTTCGCCGAGAGATTCGATTTTATTTAATTAATTTCGTGGATTTCTTTTAATTAGCATTATTAAACTTTTAATTTTCCCGATTTGAGTTTTGCTCGATGAGCGAGCGAGCGCCGACGTTCCTCAGTTCCTGTGATGGCGATAGTGATCGGGTGTTACGCGGCGCACCATTACGATCGTGTGGAGCTTTGTCGGTGAAGGCCAAAAGGCGCGGGCCCCGCTGAAATTGACAGCGAAGCCACGTGGGGAGGCGCATGGACGGTGGGGTCCAGTTCCGTTGGACGGTGGCGATGGAAGGGTGGGGGTGGGCTACCATTTCCAACCGATTTCCGTATATATATTTTTTTTGGCCCCCTTCCCATCCGGTCTCTTTCTTCGGGAAAATTCGAGATTGTCCCCCCGGCCTCGTGAAAGCTTCGCAATTTAACCCAATCGGGCGCGGGAATTCGATAACAGCCATTTGTTTGCGAGGCATTTTGTCGGTCGATTTCGATTTCGCCACGTCGAAATGTCTATTTCACTGAAGCATGGCGTTGATATGGGGTATAATTCGACTATGACCGGAACGAAATTTCCCCAAATCCGATTCGATCAAATTGGAATGGAAAGATAAAAATCACCTTCACGGTGGACGGTGAAGCTGCGTAATTGGCCCTCGTGATGTTAGGGCTAAATGGGAGGCGTCCACGCGTCCTTTCGCGGATGCGAGTGGGTCCCCCTGTAATTTAAGTGTGCGGGGCGGAGGGGGTCTGGGTGAGCTGTGCTGTGACTATGAGTGGTCCTGCTGCGATCGATCAATTCGGTGCTTGTGCTGGGGTGGGTCGAGTGCCCTCCCAACCTCAGGCAGAGCATGGACCGAGGTTGAACAAGAGACGATGGACCATCTGGGTGGGGGATTGCAATGTGAGCCCCGTGCCCACCGATTTCGTGACAAAGAGAGGACCGGAATGATTCGGATCCATCTAGCACTTTAGTTGTCGTATCTCTTTGTTATTGTCATCACAACTAAGGAATTTCCATTATCGACACATGCGCTCGTGCCTAATCAATGCGGGTAAAGTCTCGTATCGGGCAATTGAGAGAGAGAGAGTTTTAGAATCAGTTTTGTAGGAAATGAATAATTTGAAAAATATTTTATTAAGATAATCGTTTATTTTGTGAAAATAAATGAATAAATAAAAAATATTTAGGCATTTGCATTGGGTCTTTTTTATGGGCTTTACGTTCTCCATGGGCTTGTGTTACTTTTCTCTACGTTTAATGGGGCCTATAATGGAAATATGAGCATCATGTGGATCCGTTCCACTTAGCTTTCTCTATTTGAAAATTTGCATGAATTACTCCCCATGTGGATTCCAGAAAGTACATGAAATCCTCTATCGTGTAAAGTGCTTCCTTACACGTCTCGACCAGTTTTAATCGTTGATGGATACGTCATTTACATATACCGATGGTTGAGAGTAGATCGAGACACGAACGATAGGCCAATGCAAGGCAGAAGATTTGCCTTGCTTCAAAATATCATTAAAAGTGGACATATTTTGCTCAAATTATTCCACCGTACTTTTGTGTTGTTGAAATCTTTTCAAATTTCATGGCATCCGGACTTCATACGTAGGGACATCAAGGGGTCGAATTGGGCCAAGTTTTCATACGACCTAACTCGACCCAAAGCCCTACAAGAGGCGCGATTGACTCGACCCGCCCCAAAGTTGAATATCATATAACCCAAGAGAATGGGTCGAGCCAGCACCGATCAGCTGGGCTCAAATAGAAGGTTTCACCCTTGTTGAGAGGGAGATCAAGCTGTGTTGTGGGGTGTCAAAAAGCTAGCGTCAGCCTGACCCGACCTGATGCAATTGGCCCGAGCTGGCCCAACTCTTGCTATACCAATAACTAAAAATCCCTACCCGAATAAGACCAAGGTCTGATCCTAAAATACTCTATATTTTAGGGCCAGGTCAGCGTTGGCTTTTTCGACACCCCCATCCCATCCATGGTGAGCAATAAGCGGTCGAGTGCACGAGAATTATCGCAAGCTAAAAAGAACAAGAAAAACATCAAATACATAAAAAAACAATGATGATGAGATGGCATATGTGCCTTGAAATCATACTCAATATGATTTGAGTACTGGCGACCAAGTTTCGATAAGCCCTGTAAATCATGTCAATAGCTTGTACATAGCTAGTTGTGGGGTAGTAGGCGAATACGGAGACCTTCGACAGGGACCGGCGATGGGGTATAGATAAACTTCTCGTTCGGTATGACCTTCATGAGCTTGAATTTGGTCACCAGATTGTGCATGAAAACAAGTATTTCGAGCCTCGCGTACTCCTTCCCAGGACACATGTGAGGTCCTCCTCCGAAGGGAACGTAAGTGAAAGGTGCAGGCCCGTTTCCTTCGAATCTTGAGGGATCGAATTTCTCCGGATCAGGAAAATACTTGGGGTTCTTGTTTGTGGAGTGCACCGTCCAAAATGTCTATGACACAAGTTAGCATCACAATGCATGCGTCACTAGACTGATCATTAATGCATTCGTGACCCAACTCATTATTTAGAGAGCGATCGACATGGATTCGAGAATTACCTTCCATCCCTTTGGAATTGTGTAGCCAGCGAAACTGAAATCCGTCATTGCCACTCTATATGCCCCTTGTGCAGGGGGTAACAATCTCATCGATTCGCAGGCCACGTTCCACGAATACTTCATCTTCTGAACATCGTCCCAGTTAAGAAATTCATCCGGGCCCTTGGATCTGGCGATCTCCAGTTGTTCTATTGATATGAGAAAAGTGTATTGTTGAGAATATACTGAATTTACAGGCATCGAGATCCAGCCTTCACAGGTAGACCGGGAGTGTTAACGAAGTCGAATTTGAAGTTTATTACCTCGATGAACCCGCTCATAGACGTGGGGAAACTGAGCCAAATAGTTCACTATGGCCGTGATCGAGGTGCTCGTGGTGTCGTGACTCGCGTTGAGCAATCCCATGATCTTGGTGGAAGCATCCATCTCGTACAAAGCCGTCCCGTCGTCACCTCCTTCAAGCAGCAATCGGGATAAGAAGTCCTTCGCGTTCTCGTCTTTGCCCTCCGAGATCTCCGTCTTCCTTCGCCTAACAAGGTCCAGGAGCTCTTGCCTTAAAACTTTCCCTCCTTCCACTGCTCTGCTGAATGGCGTGCCCGGGATATTTATCGGCACCGTGACGAACCCGGGAGCAACTCGAGCAAACGGATCGGCGAACTTCCGCACAATCTCGGGATCTCTGATGTTCATGAACAAGCGACACGCCAAGGCCAAGGTGTAGCTCTTCAATAGAGGAAAGACCCTCACCTCCTTATGCGGAGACCAATCCGTCGCCAAGTGGTCCCTCGTCACGGAGTCCATGACGGGTATGTAATGCCGAAGGGCTTCGGGCTTCAGGAACTCCAACATGAAGCTGCGCCTCTTCTTGGCATCCTCGTTTTTGAGCTGCCCTAAGGCTTCCGGGAACGTGAAGATCTTCTTCATGGAGTCGGGCCACCAGGGGCTGACCTACTTGTTCTCGCTGGAGAACAGGAACTTGTTCCCGGAGGGACCGCAGAACACGGCCATGTCCGCGCCATACAAGTTGGTCCGGAAGACATCCGACGAGTGCCTGGCGGCGTGGTCCTTCACGAATTTCTCGGGACGGCCGCTCCTTCCGGCGGTCATGTATTCCAGGGTCTCGCCGACGACGGGCCACCCTTTTGTGCCGGGCAGCAGGTGAGGAGTGAAGCGCCTCTTCCGAAACGCCAGGAGGAGCAGCGGAAGAGCGAGGCAGAGGATGCATGTGGCGTAGAAATCCATCTTTGCCGTTTCCTCATTAGGCGGATCCTGATAATATGGCGAGAGAAAGATGGACTAACGGCTGAGAGTGGAGAGCGACGTCATCAGGCTTTGGCCACTTATATTATTGAGCACCATGCACGCACACAAATAGTGAAATCTTTTGAAAAATCTCCTCAAATCAAAATGTCACGGCTGTCTAAGTGTAAAAACCCACTTTAATTTTTCTCTTAGATGAGACTCTCCTGGCAAGACACGCCTTGTGCCGTATGAAACAACGAAGGGTGCGAAGAACCCACTACTTAAATACGAGAAAATGAAAGGAGGTTTGTAAGGTCTTCAGTTTTGTACAGGGCAGAAGTTTGTAAGGTGACACGAGCCGGTGACTCTTTTTAAGGGTAGATAACTCATACCTTAACGCTAATATTAAGGTATGTAATTGCATATAAGAGCTTGTAACTTTTTTAATTGGTTGGAAAATCTAACGACTATATGTTCATAAATTGCTGTAGATTTTGTTAACTTCGAAACATTCAAATCAAAGTTGATAAGTGACTCAAATAAAAATAGGTAAAGTTACGAGTTTTTGGTAACTAACTTGGAGAAAAGTTGGAAATATCGCTCACATTAAGATCAATTATTTCATATGAGAGTCAATAAGAATTCAAGGGGTTGTTAACTTTAATAAATAAAATTCCATAAATTATTAGACGGTCGGCAACTTCAAAACAATCAAATTACTATATTAAGTGAACCAAATGAGAGTGGAGAAAGCTAAAATGAGTTGGCCTTTTAATAATATAAAAGTTGGTAAGTCATTTAAACGAAGGTTAGTTAAGATATATATAAAAGTTCATGACTTTATAACAAGTTGGTAACTTTAATAAATATATCTTGATAAATTGTTAAAATGGTTTTTTGCTTTGAAACAATCAAATTAACATTGCTAGGTGACTGAAAGATGAATTGGCAAAGTTAATATCGGTTGGTAACTAATTGCATATAAGTTGGTAAACCATAAATTAAAGTCGGTGATTCCATATGAAAGTTAGTAACTCTCTAACTGGTTGGTACCGACCAAAAAAAAAAAAAAAACTTGTTGGTAACGTTAAGAAATAATTGTTGGAAAATTGTTGAATAAATTAATGCTATTAAGTTACTCAAATACGAGCAAGTAAAGTTAAAACTAGGTTCTTACTAAATCGAAAAAAAGTTGGTAAGTCATTCAAAAGATCAACAATTTCATATAAGAGTTCGTGGGGATAATTGTCCAAAAATTTCATCCTAAACTTTTCAACTTGGCTACTTTAGTTATAAATCTTTTGACAATTTATCAATTTAGTCATTTTGACCAATTTTGGCTAAAAATCGATAATAGTTGACAATGGTTGTCCTACTTGACATGACTTGCGGTGATCTTAAAATTTTTTATAATTTTCAAAAAATAAATTATGAACCTTTTGAATTCATTCCTTCTTTTTTCCTGTTCTTCTTACCCAAAGGGTCGATAGGGGTTGCAAAGGCCTCGGCTATGGCTGGCGACAAAAGAAAGAAAAGCAAATAAAAAAAAATAGTCTATTAATAAATTCAGATTTTTAAGAACAAAACTTGCAAAAATTGTTTACGTCAATGCTGGTTGTAAGACATAGGACAATCGACATTAATTTCCATCCAAAGTTGGCTACAATGACTAAATTGGTCAAACTAAACGGTTTTAGATTAAATCAACTGTTGTACAATAGGTTTACAACTTTTTTGGATATTTTTTCTGAGTTTATAACTTTAACAAGATGGGTACTTTAACAAATAAATGTTCACAAATTATGGGAATAGTAGGTAAGTTCAAAACAATCAAATTAGTAATGTACGTGTATCAAATAAGGATGGATATTGCTAAAACTAGTTGGTAATTAAGTTGGATAAAACTCTTTGTAAATGTTGTAAATTATTCTATTGATGGAACTTTCGAATGATCATATTAAATGTTTCTAATGTAACCCATATAAGAGTGATTACAGAAAACTATTTGATAACTAAATAGAAAAAAAATTAGTAAATCAATTAATTATGGTCGGAAATTTCGTATAAAAGTTGGTAAAAGCTTAAAAGGTTGGTTATTTTAGTAGTTAAATTGATAATAATTGAAACCGCTCGCAACTTCAAAAAATCATATCAGTATTGCTAGATTACACAAATAAGAGTGGTCACAACTACAATTAATCAGTTAATAAAAGTTGATGAATGACTCAAACTAAGGTTGGTAATTTCATATACCAGTTGGTAACTCTTTAATAGGTTGGTAAATTAAACAAATAAATTTTTGTAACTTATTGACACAATTGGTGACTTTCAAATAAACAAATTAATATTGCTAAATAAATAAGAGTCGGTAAAGCTCAAACAAGTTGGTAACTGAATTGGTAAAATGTTGGTAAATTACTCAAATTAAAATTTTTAATTATGAATAAAAGTTGGTAAATTTTTAACAGATTTGTAAGTTAACAAATAAATGCTGGTAAGTTAAATTATAGAAACGGTTGGTAACTTCGAAATAAATAAATTAACTTTGCTTGATGACTTAAATAAGAGTAGGTAAAACTAAAACTAGTTGACAATGAAATCACATTAAATGTTTGAAATCATTCAAATAAAGGTTTGGAATTGTGTATAATAATTACTTAGCAATCCAACAAACAAGATGCTGGTAAATTATTCAAACATTTAATGACTCGAAACAATCAAATTCATGTTGTCAAATGACTCAAATGAGAGAGGGTATAGTTAATATTTATTGATAAATAAATTGAATAAAAACTGTTAAATATCAAATTAAAGTTGGTGACTTAATATAGGACTTTTCAACATGCTGGAAGCTTTGATAAACAAATGTTGGTTACTTGTTGGAACGGTTTGCAAGGTGACTCAAATAAAATTGGGTTAAGTTCAAACTTGTCGGTAACTCAATTGGATAAAAATTGTTAAGTCTTTCAAATTAAGATTACAAATTTCATACATTAGTAAATGGTTGAACACATCAACAAGTTATTAAAATTAATGTTAACAAATTTTGGGATTGTTGGTAATTTTGAAAAAAAAAAAAAAAACTCAACTTTGAGTAAATTTATCATGTGTTAGTTGAGGATTTTTTTATGACCGTATAATAAATTTAAAATAAATTTGTCATATTTTTTATGCATTAATCCTTTCAAATTTACCGACATTGCCAGAGATTTATCAGCACGAAAAACATTTCCGATTTTATTTGTACGGAAACAGCGGAATCTTCCTAAGTTATCAAAAGTTTCCATCGATGTCTCTCTAAGGAAGCTTACGAGCGAAGTTGGAAGGATGAAGCTGAAATAAACCTGAGCCTTTGGCATTTCGAGTTATGCCAGCAAATCCGACAGATGCCGGTCTGATGAAAAGAATTGTATTAAATGAACAAATAATTGGCCCTCGTGATGTTAGGGCTAAATGGGATGCGTCCACGTTTCTTTTCGCCGATGCGAGTGGGTCCCCTGTAATTTAAGTGCGCAGAGCGGAGGGCGGGGAATTGACCCTTTTGGAGGACGAAAGAGAAATTGGCCCTCGTGATGTTAGGGCTAAATGGGAGGCGTCCACGTTTCCTTTCGCCGATGCGAGTGGGTCCCCCTGTAATTTTAGTGCGCAGAGCGGAGGGCGTCTGGGTGAGCTGTGCCGTGTGTGTTCCTGCCGCGATCGATCAATTCGGTGCTTCTGCTGGGGTGGGTCGAGTGCCCTCCCAACCTCAGCCAGAGCATGGACCGAGGTTGAACAAGAGACGATGGACCATTTGGGTGGGGGATTGCAATGTGAGCCCTGTGTCCACCACTTTTGTGATAGTAGAGAGGATCGGACCGAATTGGATCGATATGACTCATCGATTGTCATATCTTTGTGTCATTGTCATTTTAACCATTGTTGTAAGGTAAATAATTTAATAAAAAAAAAGAATTTCCATTATTAACATTGTGCTCATGCTTGATTAATGCAGGTAAAATCTCGTATCAAGCAATCTAGAGAGAGAGTTTCAGAATCAATTTTTATTACTGGTTGACCAAAGGCAAACTATAGAAAGTCCTTGGGGCTCGCTATATTTTATTGGATAACCTATCATCTTCACAAAAGTAGGGGGTCTTGCCAAAAAATTAGATTTTTTTTTAATAACTTTTATTACCTAAGATGACAATCATATATACAGTGAAAGGTATGACAGTCAAAAAGTAGTGAAAATCTTCCTATTAGATGATTTTCGATGTCATATAGTGAAATGTCATGCCTGATTAATGCGGGTACAGTCTCGTATCGAGCAATCGAGAGAGAGAGAAAGAGTTTCAGAATCATTTGTTATTAGCCACTCCATGGTTGACCAAAGCCAAACTATCAAAAGTCCTTGGGGCTCACTATTTTTTATTGGATAACCTATTATCTTCACAAAAGTAGTGGGTCCTGCCAAAAATTTATTTATTTTTTAATAACTTCTATTACCTAAGATGACATTCATTTATACGGTGAAAGGTAAGGACAATCGAAAAGTAGTGAAAATCTCCATATTAGATGGTTTTTGATGTCATTTAGTGAAATTTCAATAGTATGATTTCCATTTAAAAATATAATCAAGAAAACAACAATATGATGCTAAAGTTCTGCGCTAGATATGAACCTATTTTACTCAAGTAATATCACAAGGCGATCAATTTTGGCAAGATGTAGATTGAGACTTACCGCTTTGGTTTCGGCTGTGTTAAACCCTCCAATTCTACCACCCTTGTTCGTGTGTTTTCATGTGTACTGGCTAGCAACACAAATACTATTAAATAATAATCACTACCATCGCAACAGCATCATCATCATCGTCACATCAATCTAGCTAACAAAAAGGAGAGTTCAGACCAAAAACAAAAGAGAGTGATTTCGACCAGTCATTAATTTCGTACCATCAATTTATTCACTAAATACCCGAAGCATAACTGAGAAATCTAGCAGTATCGGAATAAAAAGTTGCAAAAATCTTGAATCACAAGAGAAGCAAACCATAGATAAAGTGGGAGAATATTATCATCATGATCATGCATTACAGAAACTACCTAAGCCAATTCTTTGAAGCTAGAAAACAGACTCACGACTCCATCTCCAAAGAAAATACAGATTCGATAAGGTTTTACCCATACATTGCACCGCGAACACGAAAACCCTAGTTACAGTAGAACTCAACTTCTTCATGAAACGTTGAGGTACGCCCCAAAAGCACCCTGGATGCCGCCACCACCATAATCTTCATCCGCCGGTGAAGAAGTGCCGCCGTCACCCTTCTTCTAACTCCCCTCCGTCTTCATTTTCAGTAAAATGGACACCATTTCCTTGTCCTTCTCTGACATGCTATTATAGACAAGCATGGCGGGCGAACTTGGGTTTCGCTCCCGTAATTGAAGCAAGCCAGACGCCGCTTCCTTCTCCGTCATATGGATGCGCAGATGCCCGTAAACAGCCGGCTTGCTCTGGAATGTTGCATCGCACAGGAGGCAAGAATAGCTACCGGACAGAGCATTCTTCACCACGCCGGCAGTGGAGGAACCGCCTGCAGATGGCAGTTCTTTGGCCCAATTCACACGGCTTCCCCCGTCTTCGGCACCGGCCATCTCGTCCTTACTGTGGCGGAAGATTTGCTCCGGGAGGGATATTAGCTATGAACTGAAGCGAAATCTTTTGCATGAGTGATAAGGCCAAGAGTGGTGAAGTCGGGGGGGATTTAAAGATCTGGCGAAGCAGTTTGGTGAATGACGTAACCCAGATAGTCGGGTCCAGGTGGCAACCAACCAAAACTTCTATGATGCTATGTCATTCCCTGTACTTCCTTTCTATGTTGCTATGTCATTCCCTGTACATTCCTTTTTGGTCCAAGTTCAGCTTATTAGAGCTCTTCAAAATGCAATTGAGTAATTAAATTCTAAAATTATCACAAAGTGTCCTAAAACTTGCAAAATTAGTCCAATCTAAGCCATTCCATTGATTGTATTTTTTGAAAGTCTTAGAATTCAATTGCACACTTTCGAGATAAATTTTCTCACTTAATTTAATCTTTTGAAAGTTTTAAAACTTGATTGAACTTTTGTAACAAGTTTTAGAACTTAATTGCACTTTTTGAAAATTTTAGGACTCAATTATATTTTCATGATAAATTTTAAGACTTCTAATGCGCTCATCCCGATAATATCTTATGTTTTGATGAGTTTTAAAGGTGGAATCACTACCAATTGTTTAAAAAGCTTACGCTCTTACATAAGGGCGTGATTTAATATTTAAATATTTTATCACTCTCTCCCACACTTAGTCTAATATTTATTTACCCGGTACTAAGCAGTGAACATATTTAGTTGGAAAAACAAAAGAGGCTTGAAAAAAACTTGAATTTAGGAATTTGAGCTTTGATACCATGTGAAATTTGGTGAAATTACTATCAACTGTTATAAAAGTTTAAGTTCTTAAATAAAAATGTGATTTAATATTTAAATATTCTATCAAATACATCGCTTATTTTGTATAATCCATTATTTTCTCGGGCGCCGAGTAATCTTGATTGTCGTAGAGAATCTAATTTAGGACATATGCTTATTCCAAAATCTAATTTGGGGAAGCTAGTAAAGACCAAGAAGATAAATATGAAAGTCAATAAGGAATTTTAATGATTGAACAAGACAATATCAAGGGGAAAGCTTGTTATCCTTAATCATCAATTTATTTTATGAAGAAGTTTCTTATTTGGATTTAGGAGAATGAAATGTTACATTTGGTGGCACCCTAGCCACTGAAAAATAAAAATAAAGAAATACAAAAGAGCAACACGGAATTTGGATCAAAAATGTGTTAATTAACACACTATCAAGAAGGTACATCTGTTCGACATCTTGAAACCATAAAAGGGATGGAAAATTCACCTTTATATTTAACTAACGTTCTGAATAAGTCATTTGCACCAAAAAAAAAAAAAAATTCTACTCATAATGGTCAACGTGCTTCTAGAATCATTATTTCCAATAAACCACGTCATAAGACTTTGGCCGTGTATAGCACCAGTCTATAAGTTTTTTTCCATTTCTTAGATCGACTCTTTCTTCAATCGAACCCAAGTGTCTTGCCACCTGGGGGTGTACGGGACGCCAGAGACGTGCCCGCCAATGAACTACTCGAAGATTTTCAAGGACCAGTGCCCTCAAGCTTACAGCTACGCTTACGACGACAAGAGCAGCACTTTTAGTTGCCCGGGTGGGGCTAGTTACCTCATCACATTCTGTCCGTGATATATTCTCTCTTCTTCTGAACTTGAATGGACCATTTTCCTCTCCGAGGTGAAAATATGAGGTCCATGGGTTGTCTCGGTTGGCCTAAAGCTATTTGTACCCTCGTCACTGGATTGAGTGATCACTCGAGTAGTTTCATTTTCCACTAGGAAAATTACATGTAATCTGCAGAGAGAATAATGCATTATACAAAATAAACAATGCATTTGATTGAATATTTAAATATTAAATCACGTTTTCATTTAAGAGCTTAAACTTTTAGAACAGTTGGCAGTGATCCCATTAAAACCGGAACTCTTAAATTTAAAATCTTTTCAGGTCTCATTTGCCTTCCCATTTAAATATGTCATCCACTTAATACTACGGCAAAAAAATACCAAACTAAGCATGATGGGGGATGATAGAATATTTAAATATCAAACAATACCTTTATTTAATAGTTTAAGGCTTTAGAACAGTTGGCAGCGATTTCACCTCTATAATGTTATAGTAATTATTGTAAGAAGACGAAGCATATTCCTTGACTTAACTTTAATGCTTAATCGTTGATTTGAATTGATTAGTAAGTGATTGATACGAGGACAAAACATATATTGAAAGTGAATCCAATTGTGTCTTTGGAACACCATCATTCTTTGACTCCACCTTCATGCCTGCTTGTCAATTCGAATTAATTCGGGTGGGTCCATAGAGGAAAGAGATTTGAAAAATCATAATAAAGTTTAATCAGATTTCGGGAATTCCTTTTCCCTTTTTTCCCTTTGCTCCTAAGAGAATCTTCTTCCCTAAGGGACAACTTTAGTTCTCATACCTAATATTTACTTAAGTACCATGATAGCTGTTGACATATAATTTTTTCTTTGTTTATCAAGAATACCATATAAATTTGAAGAACCCAACAAAAAGATTTAGTTGCCCGTAATTGATTCGGCTGGAACCAGAAATAGGGCATACCATATATAATTCAACTCAAGCACTCTACATATATATCATCATCTAAGATACATTCACAAGTCTTTTCAACTTAGCTTCCCCTTCGTCCTTCATATGTCACCTCGAATATAAGAGACAACGACGAGCCAGACAAATCTCAAGCTTTTGATCATGGACGCAAGATAATCTTATATTATCTAGAGGTAAAATTCTATTTTGACTTTGATATGTTCTTTTAGTAACAAGACAAGTACTCACTACAACTTAGAATTTGAAGTCTTTTTATTTCCTACTTAGCAAAGCATGTATAGAACACCGAGATAAAAGATTATCCAAGTATGAAGCATGTACACTAACGACGGTGACATGATATTGTCTTTTTTTTTCTTGTCTTTTTTTGTGTGTCTGTAGTAGAGCACGTATGTCTAGAAGAGCCAGAGGAGATTGTAATGCCATAGTTTTTATGTATTGCAATTTCTGGGGATAGAAATTTGGGGCTTCTTATTAGCCACTCCATGGTCGACCAAAGGCAAAATGTCAAAGTCCTTTAAGCTCACTATTTTTCATTGGATGACCTATCATTTTCACATAAGTAGAGCGTCATCGCCATTCTGCCAAAATTTAGTTTAGTTTAGTTTAGTTTAGTTTTTTTTTTTTTTCACAACTTCTAAGTCCTAGTCTAAGAAAGCAATTCTTTTTGAACTCGTCAGTTTCAATATTAAAGACCTACTGTCAATCAGATCAAAGGGAAAATTTTAATTTGGTTGTAAATTGACTCGAGATACCACCTAATACAAGCCAGCGAAAATTTTAGACATTTTGAGCATGAATTATAGGCGCATTCTATTGGTCTAGCCATTACTTCCTAATAGATTCTTATAAGTGAATTTAAAATTAACATGAAATATACTAACAAAGTGACAATTAAGATAAAACATTCTATTTATGTATATATGTCTTGCCGTAGATGTTGTGCAATTTTAATATGCCTAGGCCACCCTGCATTTTTTAATTAATGATAAGAGTTATAAGGGAATAGTCACTCTTTTTTTCCAAAAGGGGAAAAAAAATTGTCACACATCAACAAGTTACAAATTAGGTCGCAATTCGACCAAAAAAAAAAAAAAAACAACAAATTTGATTGCATTGACACGGATGTTGTGATTGATGGTTCATGTGCAGTCATAATTGCACAATCCTCGTAAAAGACATCTCATATTTTTTATTTTTTTAATGTAAGGACCAAACTTGAGAGACTTGTGAGAAGACTTTTCTTTATCTTTTAGATTGATGAATGAGGAGTTTACAGCAGTAGACATAATCTTGGAATCACAAAATTAAAAGATAATAGTTATCGATTGAAAATATTTTTAGATTTATATATCATCTCTAAATTTATAATGACAAATATATGTGATTATCACAAATTATGAGTGAGCATAAATCTCTTAAGAACTATATAAGTTCCGACAAATGGCGAGCACATCACAGCGGAAACATGGCACTATGGCATTGCTATCTCCTTTTGCTCTTCTATGATCTACGTGCTTTAATAACGAACAAAAAAATAAATATAATAAGACAAATAAGGGACAGTATCACGTCATTGTCATTAGCGTATATGCTTTATGCTTGGGTCATTTTGATCTCGGTGTTTCATACCTACATTGTTGACCTTGACCTTAGTAGCATAACTTCTTCCGGTTTTTAATCTAATCTCGCAGGAAGAGAAATACCTGAGAATCCTGAGTTTTTGCCGTCAGTTTTCAGTTGATTCAGAAATTGAACAATATGTTGATACTGCTCCTAGGTAATCGTCTATTGTTCCTAGTCGATCCTTTTGGTGGAAGTCTGATAAACTGAGTATTCTTTTTTACCTTTATCAATAGGCTTACCATGGAGTTTCCAACACGTCTCAACAGTATGGTGCGGGCGTCTACAATATTCGCAATATTTATTTTTTATTTTACCATTTTGCCCATTGATTTTTCCAGATGACGTGGCTTGTCGTGAGTCGTGAGATCCCTTGTAAGAAGGGGCGTATGCAATATGCGTTGGGTCTTTTTATGGGCTTTACGTTCTCCATGGGCTTGTGTTACTCTCTAAGTTTAATAGGCCTATCATGGAAATATGAGCATCATGTGGATCCGTTCCACTTAGCTTTCTCTTTTTGAAAATTTGCATGAATTACTACTCCGCATGTGGATTCCAGAAAGTACATGAAATCCTCTATCGTGTAAAGTGCTTCCTTGCACGTCTCGACCTGTTTTAATCGTCGACGGATACGTCATTTACATATACCGATGGTTGGGAGTAGATCAAGACATGAACGAAAGGACAATGCGAGGCAGAAGATTTGCCTCGCTTCAAAATATCATTAAAAGTGGACATATTTTGCTCAAATTATTCCACCGTACTTTTGTGTTGTTGAAATCTTTTCACATTTTGTGGCGTCCGGACTTCATAGGTAGGGGCGTCAAGGGGTCGAGTTGGGCCAAGTTTTCATACGACCTAACTCGACCCAAAGCCCTACACGAGGCGCGATTGACTCGACCCGCCCCAAAATTGAATATCATATAACCCAAGAGAATGGGTTGAGCTAGCACCGATCAGCTGGGCTCAAATAGAAGGTTTCATCCTTGTTGAGAGGGAGATCAAGCTGTGTTGGGGGGGTCTCAGAAAGCCAGCGTCAGCCTGACCCGACCTGATGCAATTGGCCTGAGCTGGCCCAACTCTAGCTATACCAATAACTAAAAATCCCTACCCGAATAAGACCAAGGTCTGATCCTAAAATACTCTAAATTTTAGGACCAGGTCGGCGTGGGCTTTTTCGACACCCCTTCCACAGTGAGCAATAAGCGGTCAAGTGCACGAGAATTATCACAAGCTAAAAAGAACAAGAAAAACATCAAATACATACAAAAACAATGATGATGAGATGGCATACGTGCCTTGAAATCGTACTTAATATGATTTGAGTACTCGCGACCAAGTTTCGATAATCCCTGTAAATCATGTCAATAGCTTGTACATAGCTAGTTGTGGGGTAGTAGGCGAATACGGAGACCTTCGACGGGGACCGGCGATGGGGTATAAATAAACTTCTCGTTCGGTATGACCTTCATGAGCTTGAATTTGGTCACCAGATTGTGCATGAAAACAAGTATTTCGAGCCTCGCGTACTCTTTCCCAGGACACATGTGAGGTCCTCCTCCGAAGGGGACGTAAGTGAAAGGTGCAGGCCCATTTCCTTCGAATCTTGAGGGATCGAATTTCTCCGGATCAGGAAAATACTTGGGGTTCTTGTTTGTGGAGTGCACCGTCCAAAATGTCTATTACACAAGTTAGCATCACAATGCATGCGTCACTAGACTGATCATTAATGCATTCGCGACCCAACTCATTATTTAGAGAGCGATCGACATAGATTCGAGAATTACCTTCAATCCCTTTGGAATTGTGTAGCCAGCGAAACTGAAATCCGTCATTGCCACTCTATATGCCCCTTGTGCAGGGGGTAACAATCTCATCGACTCGCAGGCCACGTTCCACGAGTACTTCATCTTCTGAACATTGTCCCAGTTAAGAAATTCATCCGGACCCTTGGATCTGGCGATCTCCAATTGTTCTGTTGATATGAGAAAAGTGTATCATCGAGAATATACTGAATTTACAGGCATCAAGATCCAGCCTTCACAGGAAGACCGGGAGTGTTGACGAAGTCGAATTTGAAGTTTATTACCTTGATGAACCCGCTCATAGACGTGGGGAAACTGAGCCAAATAGTTCACTACGGCCGTGATCGAAGTGCTCGTGGTGTCGTGACTCGCGTTGAGCAATCCCATGATCTTGGTGGAAGCATCCATCTCGTACAAAGCGGTCCCGTCGTCACCTCCTTCGAGAAGCAATCGGGATAAGAAGTCCCTCGCGTTCGCGTCTTTGCCCTCCGAGATCTCCATCTTCCTTCTCCTAACTAGGTCCAGGAGCTCTTGCCTTAAAACTTTCCCTCCTTCCACTGCTCTGTTGAATGGCGTGCCCGGGATATTTATCGGTACCGTGACGAACCCGGGAGCAACTCGAGCAAACGGATCGGCGAACTTCCGCACAATCTCAGGATCTCTGATGTTCATGAACAAGCGACACGCCAAGGCCAAGGTGTAGCTCTTTAATAGAGGAAAGACCCTCACCTCCTTATGCGGAGACCAATCCGTCGCCAAGTGGTCCCTAGTCACGGAGTCCATGACGGGTACGTAATGCCGAAGGGCTTCAGGCTTCAGGAACTCCAACGTGAAGCTGCGCCGCTTCTGGCATCCTCGTTTTTGAGCTGCCCTAAGGCTTCCGGGAACGTGAAGATCTTCTTCATGGAGTCGGGCCACCAGGGGCTGACGTACTTGTTCTCGCTGGAGAACAGGAACTTGTTCCCGGAGGGACTGCAGAACACGGCCATGTCCGCGCCATACAAGTTGGTCCGGAAGACATCCGACGAGAACCTGGTGGCGCGGTCCTTCACGAATTTCTCGGGACGGCCGCTCCTTCCGGCGGTCATGTATTCCAGGGTCTCGCCGACGATGGGCCACCCTTTTGTGCCGGGCAGCAGGTGAGGAGCGAAGCGCCTCTTCCGAAACGCCAAGAGGAGCAGCGGAAGAGCGAGGCAGAGGATGCATGTGGCGTAGAAATCCATCTTTGCCGTTTCCTCATTAGGCGGATCCTGATAATATGGCGAGAGAAAGATAGACTAAAGGCTGAGAGTGGAGAGCGACGTCATCAGGATTTGTATAGGGCAAAGTACGCGTGTTTTGGCCACTTATATTATTGAGCTCCATGCACGCACACAAATAGTGAAATCTTTTGCAAAATCTCTTCAAATCAAAATGTCACGGCTGTCTAAGTGTAAAAACCCACTTTAATTTTTCTCTTAGAAGGCTACTATTGACAATATAAGACTTTATGGGATCATTACTAATTATTTTTAAAGGTTAATTAATCAAATGAACGTATGATATTTAATCATTTTAACATTATCCTTCACACTTAGTCTGATTATTGATATATTTAATTAGAAATGCTAATAGGGTTTGAAAAGATTTGAACTTATGACCTCCGACTTTGATATTATTAAAAATTTATGAAACTACTATAAACTGTTCTAAAAGTTTAAATGGATAAGTGCAATAGAAGTCTTAAAATTTGTCACGAAAATGCAATTGAGTTTTAAAACTTGTAAAAATTGCAATCAAGTCCTAAAACTTGTCCAAATTGTTTCAATCGAATTCTAAAGTTAACACCATTAGCTTTTTTAACGGAAAATGCTTACGTGGTGCGGACATGACGTTTAAAATGATTTTTTTTTTTAAATTTATTTCCATGTGCCTTTTTAATTTTTTTTTTAAATTAGATTTAAAAATTAGAAAAGAAAAAAAAATTTATTTAATTCTTTTTAAAGAAAAAGAAAAAAAATGGCTAGCTTCCTTCATCACCGCCCAAGGGTCGGCGATGGTCGTTAGCCTTAATGGGGTGGCCGGCCCTCACGTAGCCCGGGGGGGGGGGGTTGGCGACGACTCACCCAGGGCGGGCAACGGCCGCCGCCCCCCTGCAAGGGTTGGTGGGCCCAAATTTGGGCACCCTTCACCCGAGTTTGGTGAGGGTTGCTGGCGAGGCCACCCCGCCCAAGGCCGACGATCGTCGTCGGTCTCTCCGACGATGGGTGGCGGTGGGGAGGAGCTACTAATTCTATCTTCTTCTTTTTTTTTTTTTTTTTTTTTTATAGTAATTTTTAGAAATAAATTTTAACTTTTCTTTTTAATTTTATAAATCTATTTTTGTTAAAATTGAATAAAAATAATTAAAAAAGTCAAGTAGAAAATGAAAAATTATTTAAAATGTTACGTAGAACTATGTCCGCATTTTTCGTTAAAAAACTTGACAAAAAAACTTTAGAAATTGAAACTATTTAACAAATTTTAGAATTTTAGGAATTTTATTATACTTATCCAAGCCTAAACGATTAGGCGGAAGCTAATCATTCTAACTATGAATTTGGCAAGAAAACTGACCGGCTAGCAAATTGGCGTCCTCTGACCACTGCTTTTAAAGAGTGCCATACACGCACATAAACAGTGAGCTCATGACTCATGAATCATGAGGCGCATCGCATGCGTTTAGTGATTTCACGCGTGCAGTACTTCGGAAAACTGGGTTCTCAAGTCAAATGTCATTAGAATGGTAGTAAAATAAATGGGGAATGAAATTCAACCCTTTTAGAGGACGAAAGGGATCTCAATTGGCCCCCGTGGTGCTAGGGCTAAGTGGGAGGCGTCCACGTGTCCTCTTGCCGGCGCGAGTGGGTCCCCCCGCAATGTAAGTGCGCAATTCGGACGGGGTCTGGGTGGGCTGCGCTGTGAGTGGTCCCGCTGCGATCGATCAATTCGGTGCCTCTGCTGAGGTGGGATCGAGTGCCCTCCCAACTCCAGGGAAGCAAGGAGCGAGGTCGAGCAAGAGATTGATGGACCACCTGGGTGGGGGATTGCAATGCAAACCCCGTGCCCACCGATTACGTGACAAAGAGAAGACCGGGCCAAATCGATCCGACTCTTAGTTATCATATCTCTTTGTCATTATTATCACAACAAATTGATGTAAAGTAAATAACTGAATAGAAAGAAAAAAGATCTCAATTATTGACAAGTGTGCTCATGCTTGATTAATGCTGGAAAAGTTTTGTATCGGGCACTTAAGGAGGAGATATTTTGGATCCTGTAATAGGTCGCATTGATTCCCTCCCCTGACCAGAGAGAGGGAATCAATTTTGTTGGAAATCAATAATTTGAAAATATTTTGATTAAAATAATCATTTATTTTGTTTAAAAAAGATTAAATAAAAATATTTTTATCTTCCACAAAATATTTAGGCATGTGCATTGGGTCATTTTATGGGCTTTACGTTCTCCATGGACCTGTGTTACTTTTCTCTATGTTCAATAGGATAGCGTGAAGCAGAAGATTGACATTGCTTCAGAATATTATTAAATGCGGACATATTGTCCTCAAATTATTCGACTAGACTTTAGTGTTGTTAAAATTTTCATATTTTGTGGTGTCCGGACTTCATAGATAGGGGCGTCAAGGGATTGGGCCAGGTCGAGCCAGTCCAACCCAACCCAATCTTAACAATACTAACACTAAAAATCCCTATCTAAAGAAGACTAAGGCTTGACCCTAAAAAACCCTAAATTTTTGGGCCAAGCCATTGTGGGCTTTTTGGACACCCCTATTCATAGGTGAGTAATAAGTAATCAAGTATATTGGAATTATTACAAGCTAAAAATGAACAAGAAAAACATCATATAAAAAATAAAAAAAAAAAGACGATGAGATAGCATACATGTCTTGAAATCATTCTTCTTATGTTCTAAGCACTCACGATAAAGTTTTGACGAGCCCTGTAAATCATGTGAATAACTCAAAGATATCTATTTGTGGGGTAGCAAGCGAATACGAAGTCCTTCAACGGGAACCGGCGATGGGTTATAGATAAACTTCTCGTCTGGTATTACCTTCTCGAGCTTGAACTTGGTCACCAGATTGTGCATGAAAATGAGCATTTCGAGCCGTGCATACTCTTTTCCAGGGCACATTCGAGGTCCGCCTCCGAAGGGAACGAAGGTGAAAGGTGCAGGCCCATTTCCTTCGAATCTCGAGGGATCGAACTTCTCCGGATCAGGGAAATACTTGGGGTTCTTGTGCGTGGAGTGCACCGTCCAAATGTCTAGTACACAGTCAGAATCACAATGCATTCGTCACTAGACCTATTGTTCATACACTCACAACACAACTTAGCAATTGGAGAGGAGCACTTAACACATATTCTAAAATTACCTTCCATCCCTTTGGAATTGTATACCCAGCGAAAGTGAAATTAGTCATTGCCTCTCTATATGCCCCTTGCGCAGGCGGTAACAACCTTATTGACTCGCAGGCCACGTTCCACGAATACTTCATCTTCTGAACATCGTCCCAGTTAAGAAATTCATCCGGACCCTTGGATTTAGCAATCTCCATTTGTTCTATTGACATGAGACGAGTGTATTGTTGAGAATATACCGCATTTACAGGCAGGCCGGGAGTGTTAACGAAGTCGAATTCAAAATTCATTACCTTGATGAACCCGCCGGTAGATGTGGGGAAACCCAGCCAAATAATTCACTACGGCTGTGATCGAAGTGCTCGTGGTGTCGTGACTCGCAATGAGTAAGCCCATGATCTTGTTGGCCACGTCCATCTCGTAGAAAACGCTCCCGTCGTCGTCTCCTTCGAGAAGCAATCGAGACAAGAGGTCCGTCGCGTTCGCGTCTTTGCCCTCCGCAATCTCCGTCTTCCTTCGCCTAATTATGTTCAGGAGCTCTTGCCTCATGACTTTCCCTGCTTCCATTGCTCGGTTGAACGGCGTACCTGGGATATTTATTGGCAAGGCGACGAACCCGGGAGCGACTCGAGCGAACGAGTTGGCGAAGTTCGACACAATCTCGGGATCTCTGATGTTCATGAACAATCGACACGCCAAAGCGAAGGTATAGCTCTTTGATATAGGAAACACCTGCACTTCCTTTGTGGAGACCAATCCATCGCCAGGTGGTCCCTAGTCACGGTCTCCATGACGGGTATGTAATGTTGGAGGGCCTCCGGCTTCAGGAACTCCAGCAGGAAGCTGCGCTTCTTCTTGCGATCCAACTTCTTAAGGGTTTCCTGAAACATGCCGATCTTTAGCATGGATTTGGGCCACCAGGAGGTGACGTACTTGTTGTCGCCGGAGAACAGGAACTTGTTCCCAGAGGCGCCGCAGAACACGGCCATATCCTCCCCGTACAAGTTGGTCCGGAAGACATCTGATGAGTACCCCGTGGCGCGGTCGTTCACGAATCTCTCAGGACAGCCGCCCCTTCCAGCGGCCAGAAATTCCAGGGTCTCGCCGACGACGGGCCATCCTCTTGTGCCAGGCAGCAGGTGAGGAGTGAAACGCCTCTTCCAAAATACCAAGAAGAGCAGCGAAAGAAAGAGGTAGAGGATGCATGTGGCATAGATGTCCATTCTTATTCTTCTCTCAGAAGGCAAATAAATACTTATAATTTGGCAAAGAAAAAGATGAGACTGAGGATGAGAATGGAGAGAAGAATCTCAGGATTTATATAGGAGACAGGTTGAAGTGCTTTGGCCACTTACATCAATGAGTTCCGTGGATGCGCACAACCAGTGAAATTTTCCCACAAAATTCGATCTCAAGTCAAAAGTTTGCAGCTGTCCAAGTAGGGAAACCCGGTTCAATTCTTCTCTCGGAAGGCCAATACTGACAATTTGGCAAGAGAACTGACCGGCGTTATTCTAGAGGCGTGCTCTGACCACTCGCTTTTCAACGAGTGCCATTGGCGGACATAAGCAGTGTCTGCAATACTTCTTCGGAAACTGTATTCTCAAGTCAAATGTTACGGTCGTCTAGAATGCGTAGTCAAGTAAATGCGTAACCGATCACGGAGGATGCACGCCATACCTGCATAGGATTCACCAGTCTTAATGATCCAGATTCAAGTGAGTAAACATACTCTGCTAGGGATTTAAGCACGGGAGGGCTAGCCACCAAAAAAATCCATTTTGAATATGCAAAATTCATAGTTGACGATTATTCACTTGTTCAAGTGTTTTTCAATCTTAATGCATCCAGCAAAATAGATTTAGCTAAACAATTAGCCTCCACAGGCATCCTTAATCGAGTGTCTGTATGATAGGAGCATCTGTGAGGGTGGCGGTTGCGACACCTTCTGAGCTAGCTGGTGCGCATCTCTCTTGTTAAATGTGTTAAACGTGCTTATTCCTTTTTTAACAAAGTTTGTTCTCAAAATGCTACGGCTGTCTAGTATAGAAATCCTTTTTTATTCTTCTTTAAGAATGCAAATGCCAACAACTTTAGCAAGAAAAATGATAGACCAAAAATAAGAACGCAGAGTTAAAAACATCTTACGCAGGAACAAATTGGCGTGCTTTGACTATTTTTTTATATGAGCATTTCCTTTATAAATGAGGCGCATTTCCTGTGAATTCCATGTGTGCAGTAATATTTTTCCAGGAATTGTGTCCCCAACTCAAATGTCAGCGTTGCCTAGTATGTAAAAATCTGTTTGAGATCTGAGCATGTTTTTAAAAAACTCAAGGAAGAAACAAGGGGAAGAACCCCGAGGAGTGAATGGGACTTCCGTATTCCCACTCACCTAAAAAAAAAAAAACTTGGGTGGGAACTTGGGCTGTGTGGGCAATGGCAATAATTGGTGGTGATATTTGGTCACCCAAGTATAGGTAGAAAAAAAAAAAAATCTAATGAGATCTACGTGAAACTTACATAGGATCAACTACTTCCAATGGTCCATATTCAAGTGAGTAGATATATTGTTAATGTTATTTCACATTGGTTGTGGAAAGGACTGGTAGTCAGTTTTTGGGTAAAAAAGGCAAAGACCCCCCAACACATACTATACTCGAACAATATTTTTGACATTTGAAGGGCAAAGTCTTTGTTAATTTTGAAATTTTAATTGGGCAATCACAGTCTCAAGGAAATAATTATACATGACCTATCCATTCTTTAGTTTCATACAATACAAATAGACTTGCCGGCTACACCTTGCTTTTATGTTGTGAAACTAAGTGGGAGCTAACAAATTATCATTGAAATCCAATGTGTTGACACCTAAATCTGACCGATAGGAAGTTAGGAATCAATCCTAATTTATAAACAAAATTATTTTTAATTGCATATAAATGTAAGGAGTATCTTAACTAAGTTCACATAAATTGTGTTTTTGATTAGATTGGGAGCTAATGGGCTCAGATAGAGAGACTTGAAACTTTATTTTTCAAGATTAGGCCCATGAGTATAGAATTTTGGACAAGCTCTCTTTAATTATTGGTAAAAATCCTTTAGTATATAACAAAATCTCAATGAGAATACCATGTAACAATTTTGGTATTTTTGCAAGATCTCTTAAAGGGGAATAATTGGAAAGAAGGCTATATATCTTTTTAAGAGAGAAATTGAAAAACTGAATAATAAAAAATTGAGACGTAAAACTATGATTATATATAAGTCTTTTTAGAACCGAATGCAACATTTTGGGAGAAGTTATATCCAAACAAACATGTTCTCAAAAACATATTGAAAATTCAGAATAAAAAATTAACAAATAATTTTTTTAGTTCTCTATTTCACAATTTATGAAGAATCACAACCTTTCAAAGAGAAGTCATATTCGCATAAACGCAATTTTACAAATGTTAAGAGATTATGCCTGAATAGACATGACTTTCAAAAAGTTGTAAGAGCGCCTAATAACCGTAAGACAAAATAATAACAAAATCTGAAATTATATAATAATGATAAAATAACCTGTGTACTATTGAAATAGCGTGACATCAATGTGTGCGAGTAGTCATACTGTTTAGGTTATATTCGAATTTCAATAAATAATTAACAAATGAAAAATAAAATAAGAGGATTAGTACCGATTATGAGTGTTAAGTGCAATTAATTATTGCACATTTGCATGCGAGTGTCGTAACTATATCTTACTTAGCCCAAATGTCTTCAATTGAGTAAGTTGGAAGATGTCCACACTTATATAGTGGCCCGCATATTCCTAACTTTCAAATATTGGACAAGAACCGATCAAAAAAATATTGGAGAGGAAAATCGTAATTTCATTAGTTTTACAAACGAACGATCAACATAGACCACCGTCCGATTCGCGGACTCACGGTCTTCCAGATGCTGAAGAAGTAAATGGGGTTTTTCCGCTAAGCTTTGCGTTGGGTTCGGTGGAGAGAGAAAGAAGAGGGAGAGTTCTACAGTCGATGTGGGACTTGGGTCAGGGTGAGGGCAGAGAAAATGTCAAAGGAATGAAGAAGAAGGAAGTCTTTTTTCTTTGTAAAGCGTGCAATTTGAATCCACGTATGGAGACTAAACGAATTCTCGATTTTTTTCTCGTTGGACGCTCGTGAACTCCCTCTCCTTCATGTCACTCGACCAACCACTCCCATCGTTGCTGTCCGATGACATCCTGCCGAGATCCTCCCTTTCCCGATTCCAAACACTTCCGATGAGTTCTTTAGTCGCTGGGTTCAAGTTCTTTGCTCCGAGGATCTCGGCTCGGAGACGATGACAGGCGGGGGTGGCCGTAGTTCGACTTGCCTCGAGCTCGCCCTGTGGCTGTCATCTTCGAGTCGGGTAGGAGTTTTTGCGACTAAAACCCCCCGTTCACTTAAACCCTTGTTGCTCCGCGTTCTTTTGGCCGAGACTCGTCTTACGCATGCTGGGTTTGAGTAAGTTGATATGGCCGACTTCGAGTGTTTCTTGTTCATTTCTTTGGGTCTAAATCTGAGTTCGAATTCTAAAACGATCAATACTGCCTCCTTCATCCATGCTCGCCACCTGTTTGATATAGTGGCCTCAGTTAGTGTTGTTCTAAAATGAGACCGAGGCTTTGTTTGTTTCTGTGTAAGCATGTCTTAGATCCGTTTGAAGTGTTTTCATCAACCTGAGGTGTCCTCTAATCGATGTAGGATGAACTCGATACCAAAATGTCGGTTCATCGGAATGCCATATCACTTTTAGTCGAGCGCACAAGACTTGCTCGACGAGATGTTTCTGAGAAGTGTTTAAGAAATGACTTCTACTTCTGCTCGAATCCGTAGGCACTTCTTGATGCGATTTGCTCGGTCATTACTTGTTAAGCTTGATTTTCATGAACATTGAAGTCAGTGCATCTGTCCATTTTCTTCTAGTGACTTGGATCGATTTAGCTTTTTTGTTTAGTGTTTTGGGCCTGGGCTGGCTGAAAATAGGGTTGGAGGCCGGGCCTCGAACTGTGCTGGCCGAAATAGGAAAATGGGCTGGGCCTTGGGTAAGATGGGAGGAACTAAAAATTGGGTTTGAGTTTTACGTTAGGGCCTTAGGGACTGGGCCCCAGGCGGACAGGGCTCAACACAGGAGCCCGATCCGCTCCATGGCCCAGGTAAGCAGGATTCGGGTTCGGTCCTTGGTCTGGCTGGGTTCAAGAGCCCGGCCGAGTCCCCGTTTTCCGAATTAGAAATAATAATAAAATATAAAAAGAAGGGAAAAGATAAAGAAAAAATCAGAAAATAGTTTAGAAATAGGCCTTAATCAGTTTGTTTCATTTCAAAGTTAGATGTAGCTTTAATTTTATATATAGTTAGCATAACCTTAAACTTAGGGTTTTTAGTGGATACTTTTGATTTAGCTTAGGCTTAAAGGTTGATCTTTTGAACATGTAATTGAACTTAATTTGAATTCAACTCATGGGGAAACATGTCCTAGGGCTTATAACATGGCTATTGCTATTCTTTTTCCCACATTGCACTTCAATACATTGATTGTTAATTGATTTCCTACTCTAGGATAGGATTACTATTAGAAGAAAATGACCTCCGCTATAAAAACATTTGCATGATCACCTAGTTGCTCCAAGACCTTTATGATCATGAATGTTAATTAACGATGGATGCTATATTTCTCTTTAATAATAAATCTCGGTGACTCTTATCGGAAGTCATGTTCAATGTTTGTCTTTGCCAACCTGTCTTTTATGAAATTAATTGTATGTAGAGGCTGTGCCATTTAAAGTTTACATGTAGATGTTGATTTTGTTAATGAAGCGAGAATGACAAATATATCTTTTTTTTTTTCTGGTGTGTAGTAGATAGATTGTGTCCCGACTTTTCAGAGCGTTTGATCTGATAACTTGAAGTTAAATAAGAAGAATGAGGGTTGTCGGTTTGACTGGTGGAATTGCATCAGAGATGAGTATAGTCTCCAACCATTTCAAGGCCCGTGGTGTCCCTGTTGTTGATGCCGACATCGTCGCTCGTGTAACTTTTTTTTTGATATTGCTTGAGTTATGATTATTGGTCCTATTGATTTCTTTGCCTAGTTGTGATTCACTTTATATTCCTCAAGAAAGTTCCTTTAATCTGTTCTGTTACAGTGATCTTTGAAAAGTATGTTTTGAGAGTTTTCCTTAACTAGATGACTGTAAATTAATCACATTATGTACATCGAATCCTGTCTAGAAATACGAAAGCAAGGAAATGGTAGATGGTTTATTTTATATTTGCCGAGTATGTTTACTATTGATTTCTTTCCTTCTTTAAGAGAAATATGAAAAACAAGGGGATGTTCTAGTAGTTGGAATCTCCAACAAAAAGAAACATTGCACAAACTTGAGAGTCCCGTTCTTCAAAAGATCTCACTTTCTTGTACGACTGGGTAAATGATGCTTTTGTTATTGGCTGAACAGTTTCCATGTTAAGGAGCTTTGTTGCATTTTGTTTTTTAGTGTCCCTCCTACTGTAAGCTTGCGTCAATTTCTATATACTCATGATTTCTCTTTATGAGATGGTAAGAGTATGGCAACCTTAAACTGTGTCATGTAACAACGGGCAGATGGTTTCGCTTAAGAGTACACGTGAAATACTGCAGGGAGTTATTCTCGTTCTAGCAAGTTTCAATGATTGGGTTGATTCATGTAGGGCGGATGGTACGTTGCCACTTGGTAGGACTTGAAGACTGTATTTTCCTTCTTGGAATTCCTGGATTCCTTGTTGTGCTTGCAGGACGTATTAAAGAAAGGGACTGGTGAATGGAAAAAGTTGTTGCCGCGTTTGGGGAGGAGATTCTACAAGCTGATGGAGAAGTTGATAAGCCAAAGTTCGGCCAAATTGTCTTCTCTGATCCTGCAATGCGTCAAGTCTTCAAAACGGGGATCGAAGCATGCTGGACACAACAGCAAATTTACAACGCATAAGTACAGATGCATAAGATTCTGCTCGACTAGGGAAATTACTTACTCTGATGAAACAGGAGATAAATTATATTTTTTGAGTTCTTTCTAACCTGTCATGGATGTAGTCGCTGTCTGTCATTTGTGACATCAGCTCGAAATTTTTGCATCTTCATTGCCTTGGTCATAACTGAGTTATTCATTCTGAAGCCAATGATGCACCTTGGATTTCTTCATGTTTGTTTGGATGATGCATTAACGGTCGCATTAAACTTCAAGCTAAGAAACCTTCTAATCTTCTAATTCCTGAAGCTTTCTGTGCTTACTTATGTTTAGGCTGCTGGCTCCTTACATATCATTCGGCATCTTCTGAGAAATGTTGAAACTTTGGTTGAAAGAACATAAGGTTATTGTTCTTGACATCCCGTCATTGTTTGAGGCAAAGAAGGATAAGTGGACAAAGCCCATCGTTGTTGTCTGGGTTGATCCAGGAACTCAATCCCCGTCGTGTTCTGGCATTCATAAAATATCAGAAATTTGTCGCAAATGTCTTTAGTGCTAAACCAAGTAACTCAATAACAAAATGAGCAGCTCTCATCTTCATCATGAACAGGATGCACGTGTTATCTGTGAGTACATCAGCATACACACATTAATACGCAGATAAAGATCATGAATCTAAAATACTGTCGCCTTTGATCAATCAACTCAAGTTTACATCTCCATTTCATTCACAAGTTCCACTTGTCACGAGATCCTGTTATTGAACTCATACATTTGTGTTGACCCCTTGAGCAGGCATATCATTGCTTGATTTGGATTCTGTTGGAGGTACTGACTAAGTCACCATGAATGTTGTGGCTCCAAACCTCTCTCGGATTGATGGCTATATCAACTCCCAGCAATGAATTTATTTGTGGTTTAAGAAGTAAAATAGTATGTTTGAAGCAGGCATTCTGATTGTGCAATTACCTTGTTTGGTCTTCTCAATCAATTATGCATTCAAGATTTAATTAGAAGTCGTTACTGACATATTATTGGCCACCTAGAAACCCAAGTAAGATGGGTTTGCAAACCAGAGATATGAACGTCGGATATGCTAGATTAATTTAACCATCACGTCGAGAAACGTACTTAATATCAGTCACTTGCTTAGCTCCTATCTACCTATAATTTCGAACTAATAGAGCTCTCCTTTCATAATTTCCATATGGCGAACCACCCGAAAGTACGAGAACTGCTCGTGTGTAACTAAGTTCAACGTAGAGAGAGAGGAGAACCTCCATGGCGTGCTTGTAGCGCTTGAGCTTGTGAAGCTCTTTGACGAGGCGGTTGAGCCCGTACTTGCACGCCGCGGCTCCTCCCTCTTTCCACTTGCGAATCGTCACCACCCGCACTGCGCTTTGCGTACACCAGGCTCAGCAGCCTCTTCCCGAAAAATGTCTCCGCCTTTTCTCTTCGATGCCGTCCCTGAGGCGGAGGTGGAGACGGCCAACCGGCTTCCCACCACCGCAGCCTCCGCCAAGAAGTGGTTGACGGTATGAAGGGATGCGCGTGTAGAGCGAAGCAGCATAGCATATGCAACACAGAGAGAAAACGAAGCAACACAGTCACTTCGAAGTCGTGGCCATGACTGAAAATCAAAGGAACCAGAAGCAAGACTAGCGAATTATATACACATATCACGATCTGAGTATGAGATAAACGTATAAGCATTCAATTTCAGAAAGACAGCCTCTCGAATATATATGCGATCTCACCCGGTCGTTTTCACGAACAATTAATGATCGGTTCAAACACAGAGCACAGAAGCATCATCGAGATATCGATTCCGATCCAGAGGATTTCAGTTACATTAAATTATGCCTATTTTATCCCTAATCGGTACTCGATTTTCGCTCGAGCTTAAATTACACCGTTCGCACTCAGCTTACTAAAACAGAGAAATGATGTACATACCTTGGAGATGCAGCCTCTGGCCACCAATGGTGATAGAACAGATAACCAAGTTCTTAGAGCTGTTGACTCGGATGATTGGCGCTGGCGAAGAAGCTTCAAAGGAAGACTCGAACTCTTCGGATATCTCGGCCTCAAAACGGAAGACGATTCGGGAATGGCAAACGGCGTCGACCGGTGGCCTGAAATCAATGAAGGAAACCTATTAGTGAGACGAAATCGATGAGAGGAGTTCGTAACAATTAAGTCTCGGTGGCTTTTTGGCGACCTCTGTTCCCTGGTGCGGGTGCTCTGTTTCTTCTGCGAATGAGCTCGAGCGGCTGGGATGGCCAACAGTGACTGGAGGTGGTGGACGGTGGATTGATGGCGATGGAGAGAAGATCCAGAGGAAAAATGGCCATCGTGTATTGCTTTGCTTCGCGCGTGTGCTCATTTCTTTGCTCCAACTGCTTCGCTCCTCTCCTCCATCACGTGCGCGTCTGAGCTTTAGAGACGAAAGAGAGAAGAAGAAGAAGAAGAAGCAAAGAAGGAAAGAGGCCGGGCTTGTCTATGAAGTCCTGTGGGCTTCAATTCACTTCAATCAGACCTGGGCTGCTCGGATTGGGCGTCGCAAGTGATGGGCGTATTGGACTGTATAGGGCCGAACCTAAGGACTTTCCTCTGTATTATTTTTATTTTTTTGTTCTTTTTACCATTATTTATTTCTTATTTCTTTTTTTCGCAAAACTACATGCTTAATTTTGCCGGCAAAAATGCAGGTTTTAAGATTAAGTTCTTTCAAACATATGACGGTAAAGAGCGAGAGAAAAGACAAGCCACGTTAAATTCAACTAAATGATAGTACGGCAAGAGGAATATTGTATGCTCTATCTTTTTGTATTTCCATTACAAACTAAACACACAAAGGGTTACATTTATGATAGTGTCGCATAAGTATCTGACTACATGCATAACTCTTTATTTTTCAATGGCTTCCCAATCTTTTCCATCCTTTGGCCATTCTCTTGGAGTAGAGCAAGAACCACATGCTCTTCTCATCAATAATCAAGTTTCCTAGCACAATGCCGATCAAAAACCCGACTCCAACACCAATCAGCACAAATTTCCACTCTGAGTTGAATAGGGACTCTAAGCCAAATTTTTCGTGGGGAAATGGTGGTAATGGTAAGTTATCCCCAACCTTTGTGCATTTTTTGGCAAAGGACTTCCACATAACCCCCATTCATGGCGAATGAATCGATTGAGAATGTGTTGAATTGACTCCCTTGTGGTATTGGTCCTGAAAATTGATTATAAGAGACATTGAAATATGAAAGAAAAGTAAGCTGGGCTAGCTTTTGAGGGATCTCTCCGGAGAGCTTGTTTCGAGAAAGATCTAGAGATTCTAGCAAAGTCAAATTTGCTAAGGATGGTGGGATGGAACCGGTCAAAACGTTGTTTGAAAGGTTAAGAAAAATAAGTGACTTCAAATCTCCAATGAGATGGGGTATTTGTCCTTCGAATTTGTTATTGGAGAAGTCAATTTGCATAAGTGCAAATGGAACCTTTGGGTATTCTCTTTCTATACCTTTATTCATCAATTTCATGTAAAAATACTCAATTTCTATGCTTACATTCCTAGATGGATGGAGAGGTGCCCGAGTTTTCATATATTCCAACTGTTCTTGCCAAGTTATCACTTCCATTGCATGGAAACTTTGCAACAGCTTGCAAGGAAGTTTGCCATTAAAACTATTATATGAAAGGTCCATGATATGCATATGGCTGAAGTTAAATTGGCTTTGATATGCTTCAATTGGACCATAGAACTTATTGGATTTCAAGATAACAACTTTCAACTCGGTCAACTCTGATAGCCAAAAAGGGAACCCATCGAGAATTTGATTGTGAGCAAGGTTCAAATACTCCAGCTTTGTACAATTCACCAAAGATCTTGGAATCGGCCCTTGTAATCGATTCTGTGAGAGGTCTATAGTCTCCAACATACAACCTTTTGCATAAGCATGAGGAATCATGCCCACAAGTTCATTTTTCCTAAGATTTAGAATTGACAAATAATCCATATTTCCCACACATGAAGGAATTGTGCCATTCAAACTATTGTTGGACAAATCCAGAATGACGAGGAATTTGCCACTACAAATAGATTGAATTTCTCCAATGAGGAAGTTGTAGGAGATATTATAGTAATTGATTGATGGAGGAGGACTAGGGAGTTCTGTTTTGAGCCAATTAGAACTAATGTCAAGTTCGGTCAACTTGGGTAGTGGTAGATTGATCTGATTATTTTCAAAGCCAGTCAGAAAATTGTTGGAAAGATACATGTAGAGCAAGGATTCTCTACTACCATTCCACATCCACATAGGAACACTCCCTTCGATATTATTGTGTGAAAGATCTATCTCCTCTAATCTGCCTAGGTAGGCTAAAAACTTGGGGAACTCATGTAAGTTGCATGAAGATAAAAATAAAAGGGAAAGTTTAGTGGCATTGATCTCAGCCTTTCTGACAAAAGATATGTTGTTGAAGGACAAATCTAACATTCTCAATTTCTTGAGTTTGTGTAAATCCACGATGCCACTCAAATTATTCCCATAAAGATCAAGCCATTCAAGATCCTTGAGTTCCCATAATGAGTTTGGAATTTCACCTTGCAAATTGTTGTAATAAAGTCGAAGCGAAACCAACTGAGTCAAGTTCT
Source organism: Eucalyptus sideroxylon (assembly GCA_014182405.2). Classification (NCBI taxonomy): domain Eukaryota; kingdom Viridiplantae; phylum Streptophyta; class Magnoliopsida; order Myrtales; family Myrtaceae; genus Eucalyptus; species Eucalyptus sideroxylon. The sequence continues at coordinate 44,245,083 of CM024552.2, forward strand.
CGAATGAATATGTAATAGGACCGCTTAACCGACAACCTGCCAAATGTAAAGTACAAAATTTAACCCATTTCAAAGAAGATGATGTTGCGTGGATTCTTTTGGCCCTTCTTGAAAAGGAAGAACATCTGCAGTTTTTTTTTTTTTTTTTTTTTTATTTCTTTGTGCCAGATGCTATTAAAGACCTTTTTGTATGTAGACTCCGCTGGGAGTACATATACTCCAGATGATGAAACTTGACTAGTTTTATTTAATGTAGTTCTGTTATTTACCCAAAAAAAAAGGGAGGGGGACACTGTATCTTCAGTTAGAAAAGTGTATTCATCATTCCTTTATACCTTTCTAAACATTCGTTGTCCATTCTCACGTCAAAAATTAGTATTAATGTGAGAAAATTCCATTCCCGTTCTTCACTCCCATTTTATAATGACACTAGCACTTTAGCACGGGCGATGGCAGGGTCTCTTGAAATAGCAACCTTGAAGATAAATCTAACTAAAAATTTGAGCAAGAGTTGGACTGCTTAGGCTTGTACCAGCACTTGTTTGGTTTCTTGTTGGCACTTTTTGGTAAATCTAACTGTAAATCTCAGCACAGGGTTGTTCTCATAATTTCGTTTGGATTTTTTTTTTTTTTTTTGTCATATAATTTCGTCTGGAGTTGAACTCGTGTTAAATGGTTTGACCAAAAAATGGCCCCACATGGCGCGGCGATTGGGACAAAAAGAAGACTTGAAAATCTTCCAAGTCTTCCACTAGTTGAGAATCTAACGTCGCCACTTCAACTTTGACATCATGGAAAATGCATAAGAACCAATTTGATTATAATCTAAGCGTGACTCTTAATAGTTAATGCACTTAACCGGGTATTGCGCAAATATTCTTTTCCTAGCAATAGGAAATTACATTATTTTTCAAGATTTTTACCTATCTTTTAGATTGAGAACTGAAATCACTCTACAGTTTTTAAGAATATTCATAATCCTCCAATCATAAAAGAAAATATCGTAATCATCGATTGAAAATGTTTTCAGATTACATATACCACCACCTCGTTTTATATTAAAACTAATGACAAATTTTACATGATTAGATGAATTAAGAACAAGCATAAATCTCGTAGGAACTATAAAAGCTCCAATGGACAATAAACACATCGAAGGCAGAAATATGGCCCTAAGACACGGCCTCACATTAGAATTAGCCTATAATGTTGTCCACTTACACATTGAAATGGATGCCATGTCTGTTATTCAAGCAATTACTTGCACTCATAGGCATAATATACTGACGAATCTCCTTTTGGCTGAATGCAAGAAATTGCTTGCAGAGTTGCGGAGATACAAAATTGAGCACGTATTTAGAAAAGCATGTGGTTACACGGATGCCTTAGCCTGCTTGGAAAGGAACAACGTCTGCAATTTGCTATTTATTTCTCCGTTTCGGATGTTATTAAAGACCTTTCGTATAATGACTCCGCTGAGAGTACATATCTTTCAGACAATATCTTTCAGACGATATAAGTAGACTTGTTTCGTTTATTTAATTATATTATTCGTCGTAAAAGAGAGAAGAAAAAAAGCTTTGTCTCAAGTGTATGGGTATTCATCATTTCTCTTTTCTTTTTCAAACATCTTTCAGCCATTATCACACCAAAAAGTAATTTTGATGTGAGAATATTCGATTTCCATTCTCCACTCTTATAGTGTAACGATAATAGCATTTTGGTCTGTACGGTGCTGGTTTACTTGAAATAACATATTTGAAAATCATTAGTATTTATTTATGTCAGCATGGAAGCTTATATTGCACTATGCAAATGGAGACGTAAATTATATAACTAACTTTATGCGATGTTGCCTATAGGACTTGAATTGCTTAGGGTTTGGTTGCTCGTTCGTACTCTTCCAGATATCTAACTGAAAATCTCGGCACAGGGTTGTTCACGTAATTTTGTCTAGAGTTGGACTCATGTCGAACGGTTTGGCCAAAGAGGGTCCTGCAAATCACGTAGTCGACTTAGTCGTGCTTTCAGTTCAAATGGGCAAAGACTCCTCTTTCGAGCTTTTCTCTACTTAGGAGGATTGGGAAGCTTCGTTTGGAGAGCTTTTCCAACCTCCAATTGTGAACATTATAGTTCTCTTGGCCAAAAAGAAAAAGAGCACAAAATAGTTATGTCAAAGGCGTGTGAGTTTAAAATGGAATCTTTCATGTTTTCCACAAAAAGACCAAAATTGAGAGACGCGTGAACAGACTTTTCCCCACCTTTTTAGGTTGATAATTGGAGTCATTAATTAAAAAAAAAAAATTCAATCATTGATTCAAAATATTTTCAATTTTTATATATTGTCACCTCGTTTTTTTATATAAATAATAATAAAATATGCACCATTACAATGAATTATGAATAGGCAAAAATCTCTCAGGAATTATAGAAGTTTTGACATACGGTGAACACATCGTGGCAGAAATGTGGCTATGTGATGTCCTTAGACTAGAAGTAGCCAATAAGGTTGCACAATCACATATCGGAATGGATGTTATGTCTGTTATTCAAGCAATTATAAATACTCACAGGCATATTTACGGATGGAACCTCTTTTGGCCGATTGCTGGAACTTCTCACAGAGCTGTGGGAATGCAAAATTGATCACATATTCAGAGAAGCAGATGGTTGCACGAATGCTCTCTCTCTCTTTTTTTTTTTTTTTTTTTTAAAAATGAATCCACAATCAACGTGGATACCTTACTGATAATCAATCGTACTATTTGTGTATGTCTTGCCATAGACTTTTTAACATATTGCTTGAGTCTCCCTGCTTTTTTTGTGTTGAAGTAATATTAAAAGTTATAAACAAATAAGCATTTTTTTTTTCAAAAGGAAAAAATGGTCAAGAATCTACAAGAGACAAATTAGGTCGATTCTCGTGCATGTCGTGATTAACGGTTCATATCACGTAGTTAGTACTCTTAAATGGCATCTCACATTTTTTCCACGAAAACGACCAACCTTGAGAGACAACTAAAAAGACTTTTGCCTATCTTTCAAGTCAATGAACGGAGTCATTCTCTAATCCTAGGAGTAGGAGTAGCCCTCAAATCACGAAAAAAAAAGATCATAATCATCGATCAAAAATATTTTTCAAATTTCATATGTCGTCACTGTTTTATCTAAATAATGGATGCATTATACAAGATTATGATAATATTGCAAATAAACATAAATTCCTTGGAAATGATAGAAGCTTTGATAGAAGGTGAACACATTAAAGCTGATTAAAAAGATTAGTGGTGATAGACAAGTGCAATTGAGGTCTAGGCCAATGATGCGACTGTTGAATTTGTCACATTCCACACCCTCTACTGATCATTAATCTCCATTTCCATCCAGCGACAATCATGATTCTAGTTAATGATAAATTGAAGGAGTATTCACTTGATTGGTTTCGAAAGATTCCTCTTAAATCATATCAAGGCCGAGCTCTCATCATGACACATCGGATTAGCAAAGCATGACGGACCATCGAAATGAAAAATGAACCAAGTATAAAAGCATGTATACTAATGACGGTGACATGATATTGTTGTCTTTTATTTATTTATTTATTTATTTATTATATATTTTTGTGTTTGTACTAGAGCACATATGTGATAGAAGAGCCGAAGGAGAGTTTTTTTTTTTTTTTTTTAGTCGAAAATACGTTCGATAGTAATTTACCTCACCAAGTTTGGTGCATAAACATCAAGAGCATTAGCACATAATGGATCAAATAGAGCAAGCAGGGGGTTTGTTACCCAATTCCTAGGTAGGCTATTCGTTCTTTGAGCATCAGCACATAATAGATCAAATAGATCCGGAGGAGATTGTGACGCCATAGCTTTTATGGGGAGCAAGTTTTTAGGATAGGAATTATGGAGCTTCTTGTTAGCCACTCCAATTAATTCTTCATTAATTCTTCAGTTGTTGTCCCAAATATACTACCTCCAATTAGATCAAAGGGGCAAATTTAATTTGCATACGAAATTTGACTTGAGATATCACCTGATATAAACTAGTGAAAAAAGTTAGATATCTTTATTAACCACTCCAATTCATTTCGAGGCTTCTTATTAACCAGCCCAGTTAATTCTTTAATAATTCTTTAGTTGTAATCTCAAATAACCTACCTCAAATTAGATCAAAGGGGCAAATTTAATTTGCATAAGAAATTTGACTCCAAATATCACATCACCAGATATAAACAAGTGAAAAAGTTAGATTTCTTTATCAACCACTCCAATTAATTGTAGGGCTTCTTATTAACCACTCCAATTAATTCTTTATTAATTCTTCCGTTGTAGTCTCAAATAACCTACCTCCAATTAGATCGAAAGGGCAAATTTAATTTGCATACGAAATTCCACTCGAGATAAACAAGTGAAAAAGTTAGATATCTTGAGCGTAAATAACAAGCACGTTTGACTCCTTGATGGTTCATTATTTCCATAGCTTCTTACAAACGAATCTACAATCAACATGAAAATTGAGGTACTGGCCAAGTGACAATTAAGAGTAACATACTATATATGTATGTCTTGCTGCAGATGTTGTACAACTTCAACATATTGCCTAATCCTCCCCGCTTTTTCTTTTTTAAAATAAAAAATTTAATGTAAGGAGTTATAAGCAAATAATCATTTTCTTTTTTTCCAAAAGGGAAAGAAATGGTCACATATCCACAAGGTACAAATTTAGTTGTCTTCTCATGCACGCCTTAATTGATGGTTCATGTGCAGTTACAATCGCATAGTTGGTCCTCAAAAGTGACATCTCATATTTTTTCCACGAAAAGGCCAAAATTAGAAGACCCGTGAAAAGACTTCTGCCCATTTTTCAAGTTGATGAACTGGGATATTCCTAGTCCTCATATAAGAAAAAGGTAAAGAAAAAAGAAGAAAAAATCAACCACCAGTTCAAACTGATGGAACCTCTTTTGGCTGAATGTAGGAACTTGCTCGTGGAGTTGCAGGAGTAGAAATTGGAGTACATATGTAGAGAAGCAAGTAGTTGCACATATGCTTTGGCCCTGCTTGGAAAGGAGCAACATCTGCTTCGCACTTTGTTAATTGTTCCTCTATTTCAGATATTATTAAAAAAACTTTTGTACTCTGCTAGGAGCATTTATATTTTAGACAATACAGCTTGATTTGTTCCATTTTATTTTTTCAATATCCAGTGAAAGAACAGTCCTCCATCAAAAGCTTGTCTCTATGATTTTTATATGTGTTTTTCTTGATTCTTGGGATTTTTTTTTTTGTTTGCTATTCGTTCTTTGACCATCAACACATAATAGATCAAATAGAGCCGGAGGAGATTTTGATGCCATAGCTTTTATGGGGAGCAATTTTTGAGGATAGGAATTATGGGGCTTCTTATTAGCCACTCCAATTAATTCTCTATTAATTCTTTAGTTGTTGCCTCAAATAACCTACCTCCAATTAGATCAAAGGGGAAAATTTAATTTGCATACGAAATTTGACTCGAGATAAACAAGTGCAAAAGTTAGATATCTTGAGCGTAAATAACAAGCACCTTTGACTCCTTGATGGTTCATTATTTCCATTGCTTTTTAAAAACGAATCTACAATAAACATGAAAATTCAGGTACTGGCCAAGTGACAATTGAGAGTAACATACTATATATGTATGTCTTGCTGCAGATGTTGTACAACTTCAACATATTGCCTAATCCTCCCTGCTTTTTCTTTTTTTTTTTTAAATAAAAAAAATTTAATGTAAGGAGTTATAAGCAAATAATCATTTTCTTTTTTTTCCAAAAGGGAAAGAAATTGTCACACATCCACAAGGTACAAATTTAATTCTCTTCTCATGCACGCCTTAATTGCTGGTTCATGTGCAGTTACAATCGCATAGTTGGTCCTCAAAAGTTACATCTCATATTTTTTCCACGAAAAGGCCAAAATTAAAAGACCCGTGAAAAGATTTCTTCCCATTTTTCAAGTTGATGAACTGGGATATTCCTAGTCCTCAAATAAAAAAGGTAAAGAAAAAAGAATAAAAAATCAACCACCGGTTCAAACTGATGGAACCTCTTTTGGCTGAATGGAGGAACTTGCTTGTGGAGTTGCAGGAGTAGAAATTGGAGTACATATGCAGAGAAGCAAGTGGTTGCAAAGATGCTTTGGCCTTGCTTGGAAAGGAGCAACATTTGCTTCGCACTTTGTTAATTGTTCCTCCGTTCCAAATATTATTAAAAAAAACTATTGTATTCTGCTGGGAGCATTTATATTTTAGGCATTACAACTTGATTTGTTCCATTTTATTTTGTTCAATATCCAGTGAAAGAACAATCCTCCATCAAATGCTTGTCTCTATGATTTTTATATGTGTTTTTCTTGATTCTTGGGATTTTTCTTTTTGCTATTCGTTCTTTGACCATTAGCACATAATAGATCAAATAGAGCCGGAGGAGATTGTGATGCCATAGCTTTTATGGGGAGAAATTTTTGAGGATAGGAATTATGGGGCTTCTTATTAGCCACTCCAATTACTTCTTTATTAATTCTTCAGTTGTTGTCTCAAATAACCTACCTCCAATTTGATCAAAGGGGGAAATTTAATTTGCATACGAAGTTTGACTCGTGATATTACCTGATATAAACTAGTGAGAAAGTTAGATATCTATATTAACCACTCCAGTTAATTCCGGGGCTCCCTATTAGCCACTCCAATTAATTCTTTATTAATTCTTCAGTTGTAGTCTCAAATAACCTACCTCCAATTAGATCAAAGGGGCAAATTTAATTTGCATACGAAATTTGACTCGAGATATCACTTGATATAAACTAGTGAAAAAGTTAGATATCTTTATTAACCACTCCAACTAATTCTGGGGCTCCTTATTAACCACTCCAATTAATTCTTTATTAATTCTTTAGTTGTAGTCTCAAATAACCTACCTCCAATTAGAAGAATGGGGCAAATTTTATTTGCATATGAAATTTGACTCGAAATATCACATCACCTGATATAAACAAGTGAAAAAGTTAGATTTCTTTATTAACCACTCCAATTAATTGTGGGACTTCTTATTAACCACTCCAAGTAATTATTTAGTAATTCTTCGGTTGTAGTCTCAAATAACCTACCTCCAATTAGATCAAAGGGGCAAATTTAATTTGCATATGAAATTCGACTCGAGATAAACAAGTGAAAAAGTTAGATATCTTGAGCGTAAATAACAAGCCTGTTTGACTCCTTGATGGTTCATTATTTCCATAGCTTCTTACAAATGAATCTACAATCAACATGAGAATTCAGGTACAAGCCAAGTGACAATTAAGAGTAACATACTATATATGTATGTCTTGCTGCAGATGTTGTACAACTTCAACTTATTGTCTAATCCTCCTGGCTTTTTCTTTTTCTAAAATAAAAAATTTAATGTAAGGAGTTATAAGCAAATAATCATTTTCTTTTTTCCAAAAGGGAAAGAAATGGTCACACATCCACAAGGTAAAAATTTAGTCGTCTTCTCATGCATGCCTTAATTGATGGTTCATGTGCAGTTACAATCGCATGTTGGTCCTCAAAAGTGACATCTCATATTTTTTCCACGAAAAGGCCAAAACTAAAAGACCCATGAAAAGACTTTTGCCCATTTTTCAAGTTGATGAACTGGGATATTCCTAGTCCTCATATAAAAAAAAGGTAAAGAAAAAAGAAGAAAAAATCAACCACCAGTTCAAACTGATGGAACCTCTTTTGGCTGAATGTAGGAACTTGCTCGTGGAGTTGCAGGAGTAGAAATTGGAGTACATATGCAGAGAAGCAAGTAGTTGCACATATGCTTTGGCCCTGCTTGGAAAGAAGCAACATCTGCTTCGCACTTTGTTAATTGTTCCTTTATTCCTGATTTTATTAAAAAAAACTTTTGTATTCCACTGGGAGCATTTATATTTTAGACAATACAACTTGATTGTTCCATTTTATTTTGTTCAATATCCAGTGAAAGAACAGTCCTCCATCAAAAGCTTGTCTCTATGATTTTTATATGTGTTTTTCTTGATTCTTGGGATTTTTTTTTTCCATAAAGTTTCGTAAATCATTATACAATTTTTTTTACTATTGTGTTTTTTCCTCTTAATTTATTCCTTTGGTTTATGCGAAACAGCCAGCTTCTCTGATCCAATTTAATTTCTGACCTACATCTTGTCATTTTCCTTTCACTGTGCATCTTAACCAAATTCTATTCTTGTAAAATGATGGTTGGGACACGATGAACAAATCGAACCCATTCACCTTTAAGATAGAGAAAGCATGTAATAGGTCAATTAAGAGTTATTCTATGATTTGAATAATCTTTTTACCTTGAGATATATATTCATTTAATTCATAAAATGTTATTGACTTGTTATAAAATGTTATTGATTTTTTTTTCTCCTGGTTGGAAGCAAATTTCTTTTCCAATGGAAATTATTCTAACTTGTTATTACTACTAGGTGAACACACATAGATGGTTGCACAATCAAGATGAATTAAAAGGCATGGAGTAATCAACGCATCAAATCAAGATAATGAAATCCGCACTTTAAAGCAGAATAGTATTAAAGTAAAGACGGTTAAGGTAAAGTGTGAGAAAATAGAAGGCGTGGAGTAAAGACTTGTTGCTCCGCCTCTTTTAGCTGAGACTCGTTTTTTTAGTTCATACGCGTGCTGGGTTTGAATGAGTTGATATGGCTGACTTCGAGTGTTTCTTGTTGATTTCTTTGGGTCTAGATTGAAGTTTGAATTCCTAAAAGATCAAAATGCTTTGTCCTCCTTCATCCGTGCTCACCACGTGTTTGATATAATACCTCAGGTAGTGTTGTTCTAAAATGAGACCAAGGCTTTGTTTGTTTTTGTGAAAGCACATCTTAGATCTCTTTGAAGTGTTTTCATCAACTTGAGATGTCCTCTGATCTATGTAGGTTGAACTGAACACCAAAATGTCAGTTCATTGGAAAGCCATATCACTTTTGTTGATCGCATAAGACTTGCTCGGTGAAATGCTTTTGAGAAGTGTTTAAGAAATGACTTCTACTTCTGTTCGAATATGTAGGCACTTCTTGATGCAATTTGTCCGGTCATTAGTTGTTAAGCTTGATTTTCATGAACGATGAAGTCATTGCATCCGTGCATCTTGTTCGAGATATGCTGTGTCTTTTCCATTGAAGGTGACGAATGGCCGGCCAGTAGCATGGTAGTCATCGGGAGTGAATTTGTTTTTCTGGTAAGTAGTCGAGGTGATGATTAGTGATGGCCCGGTGGTGTTAGATTGATATGTGTTTAGCGATGAACGGCGGTGGTCGGAGATGAATATACATAACGCGGCCGATGTTGGAGTCCGGTCGCCGTGGGTGCTGGGTGTCTGATATGTGACTTGGATTTATCTCGCTTGTTTGTTTAGTTTTGGGCCTGGGCTAGCCTAAATAGGGTTGGATGCCCGGCCTCCGACTGGGCTGGAAATGGAAAAATGGACTAGGCCTTGGGCAAGATGGGAGGAAATCAAAGTTGAGTTTAAGTTTTACATTAAGGCCTTGGAGGACTGGGCCTTATGTGGACGGGGCTCAACGCAGGAGCCCGATCCGCTGAGGCCATGTTCAAGAGCCTGGCCTGGGTCCCGATTTTCTGAATTAGAAATAATTAAATAATAATTAAATAATAAAAATTAAAATAATCGAAAATGATTAAGAAAAAAATCAGAAAATAGTTTAGAAAGAGGCCTTAATTAGTTTGTTTTATTTCAAAGCTAGATGTAGCTTTAGTTTTATATAGTTTGCATAACCTTTAACCGAGGGGTTTTTAGTAAATACTTTTGATTTAGCTTAGGCTTAAAAAGTTAATCTTTTGGACAAGCAATTGAACTCAATTTGAATTCAACTCATAGGGGACCATATCTAGCATGGTTATTTCTATTTTTTGCCTGACTTGTATCGGGTTTACATTTATGCACTAAGATAAATGTACTTCGATATATTGGGCGTTTAAATTCCCACAATGCACTTCCAAACATTGATTGTTAATTGCTTTCCTAGACTAGGATAGGATTAGCATTATAAGATAATGAACTCCCTTACAAAAACATTTGCATGATCACCTAGTGGCTTCGACACCTTTATGACCATGAATAGTAACGAACAATGAATGACCACTTAGATAACACACTTTTAAGTTAGTGGTATCAAAATGGTGCTAGTAGAAATGTTAACATGATCAAGTCCCCGACCTCAAGATTATTGGTTGTGTAGGAATCAAGGCGACACTCTCATGTCTCGATTCATTTATAGTCGATTTCAATAGGCTAGTGGCAACTCTCCAACTCACCTAGAAATATTTAGGTTGTATTAAGAATTTTCAAAATGAAATTTCCCAACGTCATGCGAGGTATGGATGTGAGAGAACCCGCACCTAAATCAATGGACCGTTTGGCTCGCCTTTTGGGAAATACCCCTAAACTCGTTCTCTTTCTGACCGTATTAGAAATTTAGGTTGTGACAAGAGCCAAAAGGTTTCTTGACATTGCTTGGATTTTGGGTCTTTGAAGTAATTTGTAAATATACTGAACAAATTGAAGATATCTTCCGTGGAAATTTAGAAAGCAATGCGTAATTAGATTCCAGATGCTGCCCATATATTAGTTTTGATGCTGTAATTGAAGCAGCGCAAGTTAGCACTGAAACATCCCATTTCTACTATTACCCGCATTTAAGTCTACGAGTCTATGTTGTAATGGTCCACCAATTGTCAATTGTCAATTGTCAATAAACATACCGGAAACGAAAGCTTTTAGGTTTAGATGAATGTGCAAAAAAAAAAAAAAATGCCACGTTTCTGTTTAATAATAAATCTTGGTGATTCTTATCAAAAGTCATATTCAATGTTATCTTTGCCAACCTAACTGACTTGTTTTTAATAAGATTAATTGTATGTAGAGGTTGTGCCACTTAAGGTTACATGAAGACGTTGATTTTAGTAATGAAGCGAAAATGAAAAAAAAATGACTTTTTTTTTTTTTTTTTGGCTTGGTTTGTAGTAAACAGAGCGTGTCCCAACATTTCAAAGTGTTGATTTGATAACCTGACGTTAAACAAGAAGAATGAGTATAGTCAGTCTGACTAGTGGAATTACATCTGGGAAGAGTATAGTCTCCAAGCTTTTCAAGGTCCATGGAATTGACATCGGTGCTCATGTATTTTTTTTTTTATGGATGCTTATGTTATGATTATTGGTCCTATTGATTTCTTTGCCTAGTTAAGGTTTACTTTATATTCCTCAAGAATGTTTCCTTGTTCTGGTCTATTGTAGTGATCTTTGAAAAGGCTGTTTTGAGAGTTTTCCTGAAGTAGATGACTGTGAATCAATCAGGATATGTACATCGAATTCTGTCTAGAAATATGAAAGCAAGGGATGGTAGATGGTTTATTTTACATTCATTGAGCATGTCTACTATTGATTTCTTTCCTTCTTTAAGAGAAATATGAAAAGCAAGGGGATGTTCTTGAAGTTGGAATCTCCAACAAGGAGAAACATTGTGCAAACTTGAGAGTATTGTTCTTTGAAAGATCTCACTTTCTTGATTGACTGGGTAAATGATGCTTTTGTTATTGGCTAAATATACTCATGATTTCCCTTTATGAGACGATAGAGTATGACCGTCTTAAAACTGTAGCATGTAACAACTGGCAACACTGGATCACTAGGGGACTTAAGTGAGCAATTCCATAAGGCACAGTTCCAAGTCATGAGGCTCTTGACATGGACAGAATTTGATTCAAGTTATAATAGAATGTCAAATTCGTCAATCGCTGTTTAACATCGGAAGTTAGTTGCAAATGTTTACGGTGCTAAAGCAAATAACTCATAATAAAATGGGCAGTTCTTATCTTCATTATGAACAGGATGAACCTGTTATCTGTGAGCATGAATGTTGTGGCTCCAAACCTCAGATGGATTGATGGCTATATCTATTAGGCATTTCGTGAAACTAGAATTTTGTGTAAGAACTTGATCAACTCCGGGCGATGAATATATCTGCGGTTTTAAAAGTAAAATAGTCTGTTTGAAGCAGGTGTTTTGGGGTATATGTGCATTGAGGATTGCTTCCTCGAGTCTTTGTTGATCGTCAAAGACATGTATATGCGTTCAATGTTTGTCTGAAGGTCTTTCTTGACTGAGGAAATATATATGAATGGTTTCATCACCACAATTAGAATCAAGTCCATGCCAGTGAGTATGTGGAATGCCTAATATCCCCATTTTTTTTTCCTTTGATCAAGATGACTAATGTCCATCTCTGTTAAGTGAAAAAAAGAACAACAAAGTTAACCCACTAATTTAATATTAAAAGTTTGCTTAAGATAAGTTCGGGAAAAGTGCCAAAATGGTCCTAAACCTTTTGTCATTGTGCCGATTTGGTCCTAAACCTTTTTTTGGTGCCGATTTGGTCCTAAACCTTTTTAAGTTGTGCCAATTCAGTCCTTTCCGGCCAAATTGGCCGGATTTTTGCTGATGAGTCGCCGGCCGGCTGACGTGGACAACTTTTTATTAATATTTTAATATATTTTGAATTTTTTTATTTTTATTTTTATTTTGTTTATTTTTTAAATTTTGCTCTTCTTCCTCCAGCCGGTCGCCGGACCTCGGCGACCGGCCAGAGGCGACGGCCGGCGAGGTCGAGGTCGACCTCGCCGGCCACCTCGCCAGTGGCCGCGGGGGCGACCTCGCGCGGGGCGGCGAGGCTCACCCTCGCCGGATCTGGCGAGGGTCGAGCCTCGCCCATGGCGGCGAGGCTCGACCTCGCCCGATCCGGCGAGGGCGAGCCTCGCCCGCCCGCGCGAGGCCGCCCTCGAGGCCCGGGCGGCGTTGGCGAGCTGGCGCGGCGAGCGGCGGTGGACGGCATCGGGCGGCGGCATTGCGGCGGTGGTCTCACGTGGCTAGGGTTTCCTCGGCTTGGCGGAGAGGACTCTCTCTCTCTCTCTCTCTCTCTCTCTCGGTCCCGCCCGGATCGAACGCCCCCGGATCGGCGCGGCTCGGGTGCGGTGGCCGGCGGTCTACCCTCCGACTCTCTCCCCCGCTCGAACCCCTCACTCGCCGAGATCCGGCAAGCGGGCGGGGCTCGCCCTCGCCGGCCATGGGCGAGGCTCGACCCTCGCCGGATCCGACGAGGGCGAGCCTCGCCGCCCAGCCTCGAGGGCGGCCTCGCGCGGGCGGGCGAGGCTCGCCCTCGCCGGATCCGGCGAGGTCGAGCCTCGCCGGCCATGGGCGAGGCTCGACCCTCGCCGGATCCGGCGAGGGTGAGCCTCGCCCGCGCGAGGTCGCCCCCGCGGCCAGGGCGAGGTGGCCGGCGAGGTCGAGGTCGACCTCGCCGGCCGTCGCCTCTGGCCGGTCGCCGAGGTCCGGCGACCGGCTGGAGGAAGAAGAGCAAAATTAAAAAAATAAACAAAATAAAAATAAAAATAAAAAAATTCAAAATATATTAAAATATTAGTAAAAAGTTGTCCACGTCACCGGCCGGCGACCGCAGCAAAAATCCGGCCAAATTGGCCGGAAAGGACTGAATTGGCACAACTTTAAAAGGTTTAGGACCAAATCGGCACCAAAAAAAGGTTTAGGACCAAATCGGCACAATGACAAAAGGTTTAGGACCATTTTGGCACTTTTCCCAGATAAGTTCAATTGCGCCGTGCATTGTATATGTTGTTAACATTGTTGTTAACGGCGTCGCAGCGGAAGCAGATCGTAATTTTGCAATTATGTCGGGAGCTATCGAAATCGATCGAAATAAAACAAGGAACAATAAAGGGAAAGGACACCAAAAATTTACGTGGTTCGGTCCGAATGTTGAAACCTACGTCCACGGGGAGAGCTAGCAAATATATTCACTATAAATCGGAGAATTACAATATTACAATTACTCATGTACTCAAGTATTTCCTAGCTTTACTTTATACCCGATACCCACGATGTTTAACAACTCAACTCACTGGACTCGGCTCCACACAAACCTCTCAGAGCTCAACCCTTTCACTCTCTGCCGAGCTCTTTGCTCTCGCTCTCTGCCGAGCTCTTTGCTTTCGCTCTATCTATCGAGCTTCTGACGTCTTCTCCTTCTATAGGGAGAAGGGCAGAAAACAAAACAAAACAAATGAAAATAAATGGCCTCATTAAATGCAGCGCAGGCGCCCACAAGATCGTGCATGCGCATGGGCAAGCATTTAATGAGGCAGAAGAGAGTCAACAAACGTGTGCCATTGATCCGTGAAATGAGGTGGGCCGCAGTCTTCAAATTTCTTGTTCCCGGAGAGAAGCAAGCATAAAAGGATTCTTCTTCATGCATTTGCAGCAGGTGGTGGGTCCTTTATTTAATGCAGAAGATTGTGGATTCCCTCCTTTTCGGCAGAAGACTTTCGGCAGAAGACAATCTCTCTTCAAGACTTTGCTGGCCGAAAATCTCTCCTCTGACTTCGCTTGCATGCTTGAAGAATTTAAAAAAAACCCCATGCAGCTAACTTGGCTTCTTCCTTCTACGCATAGAGATAGGATTAATGCTGGAACAAACTTTCGAAGACATCACAAAGTCTCTCCTGAACTTTGTTTATTTGGCCAAACTTATGCGTATTTGTCTAACGGACTCAAACTTGAGACATAATTCAACAAACATCATTAGTAAACCCAAGAAAATCTATTTTTCAGTAGGTCGTGTGCATCATTCTGATTGCACAATTACCTTGCTTGGTCTTCTCAATTAATTATGCATTCAAGATTTAATTAGAAGTCGTCATTAACATATTATGAGCCGGTTAGAAACCCGAGTGAGATGGGTTTGCAAACCAGATATATGAATATGGGATGCACTAGATTAATTGAACCACCACATCGAGAAACGTACTCAATATCAGTCGCTTGCTTAGCTCCTATCTACCTATAATTTCGAACTAATAGGGCTCTCCTTTCATAGCTTTGCCTTTTTAAGGGTGTCAGTTTCTCCAAAGAATCAACTCTTTACTTATATAAAAGCATTTGAGCTTCTATATAGCGAACCACGCAAAAGTACGAGAATTTCTCGTGTGTAAATAAGTTCAACATAGAGAGAGGAGAACCTCGAGGGCATGCTTGTAGCGCTTGAGCTTGCGAAGCTCTCTATCGACGCGGTTGAGCTGGTACTTGCACGCCGCGCCTCCTCCCTCTTTCCACTTGCGAATCGTCACCACCCGCACTGCGCTTTGCGTACACCAGGCTCAGCAGCCTCTTCCCGAGCGTGTCTCCGCCTTTTCTCTTCAATGCCGTCCTCTGCCTCCACAGCCTCTGCCGAGAAGTGGCAGTTGACGGTATGAAGGGATGCGCGTGTAGAGCGGAGCAGCATAGCGTTCGGTGCCCTCAATTACAGAACAAAGTTGATAAATGAACATAGTATTGCTAAATAAAAAGAGGGGCATATGAGTCCAAAGAAAAATTTCTCTTAAAAGATTGTGAACACGGACATTACCCTTTATGGAAAGAAGATTTATGTAACGTCTTTGCTTCTAAGATAAAAATGTCTGAAATGCTTCACCGGTGATTGGATCCTTCACAATGAAAAGAAGACGAATTTGACCTGGAGCAATATATAACTCCATGTATTTCTCCCAACTTGTTTGTAGCTTCAGTTCGGAAGTGTCACATGCTTTGCAATAATGAAGATGACCCAGCTAACCCCTGAAAGTAATTGCAATAAAAACGACAAGGACATTTTTTTAATTGGTTATTTTTATTATTTTTATCCATTTCTATTTTTATCTAAGCAAAACACGATCTAAAAAAAAATCGATTCATTTCAGAATTCAAGAAGGACTGCCTTAGTTAGGTGAATACAAATCAAATGAAATTCAACTAAATTTATTCCTAACACTTAGCTGCCTGATTGAAACCAGAAATTTATTATTATTATTATTCCTTCGTTTCCAGAACATGCATTTCTGCAGATTTCCCCATCTCCCTCTTTCCTTTCTTTGACTCTTTCGTTTTTCTTGGTTAAGTCTCTCCTCCATTATTTCCTGAACACACAAGCTTTGGTCTGGTCTTCTTCCCTTACTATTCACGACCAAGCTGTTCAACCTATAAGCTCAACACTCGCCATGGATGTCCATCCTTCACCTTAAGCAACAAAAGCACGTGAGCATTTCGCCCGAGAATGACATTTACGAGCTTCATACAGAGGGCTAAACATGTCTTGAAATCAAGGGAACCAGAACCAAGACTCAGGGGGCTGGTATGGAATCACATGAAAACCCACAGTCACGAAGTCTGGCCATGACTTGAAATCAAGGGAACCAGAACCAAGACTAGCGAATCACATGCCCATATCACGATCTGAGCATGAGATAAACGTCTATGCATTCAATTTAAGGACAGCCACTCGAATATATATGTGATCTCACTCTATTTTCACGAACAAGTGGTGATCAGTTCAAACGCAGAGCACAGAAGCATCATCAAAGTACTAATTCCGATCTAGACTACCATTTTATCCCTAATCAGTACTCAATTTTCACTCAAGCTTCAATTACAGCTTACTAAAACAGAGCAATGATGTACATACCTTGGAGATGCAGTCTCTGGCCATAGGACAGATAACCAAGCTCTTAGAGGCATTGCCTCAGTGGTTGGTGCCGGTGAAGAAGCTTCAAACGAAGATTTGAACTCTTTGGATATTTCATCCTCAAAACGGACTAGAACAGAGCCAGACGATCTGGGAATGGCTAACGGTGTTGACTGGCGCCCTGAAATCAATGAAGCAAACCTTTCAGTGGGAGAAAATCGATTAGAACAGTTCGTATGAATTCAGTCTCGCTGGTTTTCAGCCATCTGTGTTCTCTGGTGTGTGCTCTGTTTCTGATGCGAATGAGCTCGAGCGGCTGGGATGGCCAACGGGGATTGGAGGTGGTGGATGGTGGATTGGCGGCGATCAGGAGGAAGCCAGAGGAAAAATGGTGGATTGCTTCGAGCATGTGCTCCTTGCTTTGCTCCAACTGCTTCGCTCCCCTCCTCCATGACACGCGAGTCTCAGCTTTAGAGGCGAAAGAGATAAGAAGAAGAAGCGAAGAAGGAAATATAATTTTTATATTCTCTCCATGAAGACAATTTTTAAATTCAAATTAACATAATACGATAAGAGGAATATTATATGCTCTTTATCTTCCAATTTACAGTACAAACTAAACACACAAAAGATTGCATTATAGATAGCGTCCCATAGGTATGTAACTGCAAGTACAACTCTTTATTCTCCAATGCCTTCTCACGATCTTTTCCAAATTTTTGCCATTCTCTTGGACCAGTGGAGGAACCACCTACTCTTCTCGTCAATGATCAAGTTCTCCAGTATAACACCGATCAAAAACCCAATTCCAGCACCAATTAGTACAATTTTCCAATCCAAGTTGAATGGAGACTCTTTGCCAATTTCCTCCTGGGAAGATGGTGGTAATGGTAAGTCATCCCCAAATGTTCCGCATTTTTTTGGCAAAGGACTTCCGCATAACCCCTCATTCATGGCAAATGAATTGATCGCAAATGTGTTGAACTGACTCCCTTGTGGTATGGGTCCCAACAATTGATTATCAGAGACATTGAAAGATGAAAGAAATGTAAGTTGGGCTAGCTTTTGAGGGATCTCTCCAGAAAGCTTGTTTTGAGAAAGATCTAGAGATTCCAGCAATGTCAGATTTGCTAAGGATGGCGGGATGGAACCGGTTAGAACATTGTTTGAAAGGTTAAGCAAAATAAGCGACTTCAAATCTCCAATGAGATCGGGTATGTGTCCTTCGAATAAGTTATTGGAGAAGTCAATTTGCATAAGAGCAAGTGGAACCTTCGCATATTCCGTTTCTACGCCTTTATTCATCAATGTCATTCCATACTCAAAGAGAGAAGCATACATAGTAATATTTTCAAATGCATTCATATATTCCAACCGATCTTGACTAACAATCACTTTCATGGCATGGAAACTCTGCAACAACTTGGAAGGAAGTTCACCACTGAAACTATTATATGAAAGGTCCATGATATGCATATTGCTAAAGTTAAATTGGCTTTGATATGCTTCTATTGGACCATGAAACTTATTGGATTTCAAGATAATAGCTTTCAGCTCAGTTAACTCTGATAGCCATAAAGGGAACCCATCAAGAATTTGATTATGAGCAAGGTTCAAATACTTTAGCATTTTACAATTTGCCAAAGATCTTGGGACAGGCCCTTGCAATCGATTCTTTGTGAGATCTATAATTTCCAACAAACAACCTTTTAGGTAAGCATGGGGGATCATGCCCTCAAGTTTATTTTTCCCAAGATTTAAAATTGACAAAGAATCAATTTTTCCCACACATGGAGGAATTGTGCCGTTCAAATTATTGTTGGACAAATCCAAAACGACGAGGGATCTCCCACTACAAATAGATTGGATTTCTCCGAAGAGGAAGTTGTGCGAGATATTATAGAAAGCCACTGATGGAGGTGGGCTAGGGAGTTTTGTTTTGAGCCAGTTAGAGCTAATGTCAAGGTAGACCAACTTGGGTAGTGGTAGATTAATCTGATTATTTCCAAAACTCGTCAGAAAATTGTGGGAAAGATCCACATAGATAAGGTTTTTCTGCTACCATTCCACATCCACATAGGAATACTCCCTTCAATTTTATTGTATGAAAGACTTATCATCTCTAATGTGCTTAGGTAGCCTAAAAGCTTGGGGAACTCATGTAAGTTGCATGAATCTAAAAATAAAGTGGAAAGTTTTGGAAGAGTGGCATTGATCTCGGCCTTGTTGACAAAAGATATGTTGTTGAAGGACAAATCTAACCATCTCAATTTCTTGAGTTTGTGTAAATCCATGGTGCCACTCAAATTATTCCCATAAAGATCAAGATGTTCAAGATCCTTGAGTTCCCATAATGAGTTTGGAATTTCACCTTGCAAATTGTTGTAATAAAGTTGAAGTGAAACCAACTGAGTCAAGTTCTTGAATGAATATGTAATAGGACCGCTTAACTGACAATCTGCCAAATATTAAAAAAAAAAAAGGACGGTTAGTTTGGATATCGATTGAATCTTGACATTTTATTTTTTTTTTCTTGTTAAAGAACATTGCTATTAGATGAACTATTACCTGCAAGGTTCAAATAGGTGAGTTTCACCAAGTTGACAAACCAATGCCCAATACCAATGCCCAAATTATTGGAACCGAGATCTAGATAAGATAGCTGGGTAAGATTGGCAAAGAAAGTAGGGACTTGACCATGAAATTTATTAGATGATAAATCTAAATGAGCAAGTTGAGAAAGATTGCCCATTGAAGTGGGAAGTGAACCTGAGAAATTACAATACCCAATTGATAATTCATTCAAGAAAACAAGGTTTCCGATTGAAATAGGTACTTCCCCCGAAAAATTTGTTCCAAAAAGAGACAATGATTTAAGGGGACTACCCCAATGTAAATCGGGAATAAAACCAGAAAGGTAGAAATTGTAGCTAATGTCGAGGGCTTCCAAGTTTGGTAACTGAAAGATGCTTGTCGGAAATTCTCCATGCAATTGACATTCTCTAAGTTCAAGCAACTTCAAAGAGGAGAAGTTTACAAGTACATGAGGGAATGGTGATGACATGTTTATATAAGAGAGATCAAGTTCTCTAAGCATGGTTAAGTTATGAATAAAGTTATCTATGTTGGGCATCTCAAGATCCCACCCAAGTTTCAAATCAAGAGAAACTAATTTGGAAAGTCGTGAAATATCTGAGGGGACTTTTCCCAAAAAGTAAGAATTGGAGAGATTAAGGTACTGTAACCTGGAAAGATTGCCAAAGCCATATGGGATTGAGGAATAGTTGAAGTCATTCCAAGCAAGATTAAGCGATTCCAAGTGGAGTAGGCGGAAGAGGCTATTGTTAGAAGATAAAGTACCAAAGAGACAGCTGTGGCTAAGGTCGAGGCCTGTCACATGACCGGTGGCCTCATCGCATTCAACGCCATCCCATGAGCAGCAATCTCCATGTCCATCTAGTGACCATGATTCAACCTTTGGATAAACACACTGAAAAGTTGTTCTGTTGATTTTGAAACTTTGCTTGAATTCCATCAAGGCTGAGCTCTCATCCGGATGGCATAGTGGCTTAGCAAGTGAAGTATGAATCATTAGAAGAAGGACAATCCATGTACAAAACATGAAGAACAACGAGGGTGCCATATTTTTGTTTTGTTATGCTACTTTTGGTAGAGTTGGTTTTCAGTGGAGAAGCTTTTTATAAGCAATAAGAAGCAATTCGATCGTGGAAATTCCATTGGCCATTCAAGCACCATACCCATCCAAAAAGACACTTGGGTTTGATTGAAGAAAGAGTCTCAATGGAAATTAAATATCCATTAGACCCGTGCTATACACGGCCAAAGTCTTAGGATGTGGATTGATGGAAATAATCATTTCATTGCTTGTATGCTTTTGAAGATGTCAAACGTTTGTAACTTCTCGATAGGGTGTTAATTAACACATTTCAATCCTAATTCCAAAGATTGGATTTTACTAAATGGAAAGTGAGTCTTCTTCACACCAGCACTTGTAAATTTTACCTATACAAAGAGAAAATTTTGTAAACCTTTTTATTATTTTTCAGTGGCTACGGTGCCACCAAACGTATTATTTCGTTTTTCCAATTCCACATCCAAATTGGAAACCTCTCCGTGAAATGAATTTGATGATCAAGGATCATAAGCTTTTTCCTTATTATTGATATGTTTAACCATTAAATTGGTGGATTATTTACTACTGATACTTACTATTAAGTACGCATCGATACTCTAACCAAATGACATAAAATGTTTAGTGTTCTTCATTATTCCTCATTTATTTCTTTTGTGATTTTGTATTGATGTAATAGTAAGATCCGGTTAGTTTCCGCATTAATATTACAATATTTATCTTCTCATCCTTTACTAACTTCTGGAAATTAGATTTTGGAACGAGAACATTTCCTAAATTATATTCTTTATAACAGCCAAGATGTCGAAGAGAGTGCCCCTTGGCGCATAGTCACAACAAGCACTGGTACGTGTACATGCCGCTATACATGTTAATTTATACAAAGATATGACATGATTTTCTAGGACAGAAAAAGCAGTTATAAAGATAGAATAAGGAGCAAGAAGATAGCGTCTCCATAATAGCCAATGGAAAACATGAGCTGAAATGAAGTAAACATAGATAAAGATCTTGATTCATTTATACCCACTTCCAATTAAAACTAGACTACTGCATAATAATCAGTGTCACATAAATATATGACTACTACATGCGCAATTCCCGATCAATCGGTGGCTTTCTGATCTTTTCCATGCTTTTGCTATTCTATTGGAGCCTGGAGAAGCGCAAAGATTCCAACTCACAAAGATTGCTCACCATGAAAGCTATGGCAATTGCTATCTGCTCTTCTAGGACATCGGTGCTCTAATAACAAACTCAATTTTAAAAAATACAATAAAATATTAAAACAAATGAAGGACAATATTAGGTCACTGTCATTAGTCTTCGTGCTTTATACTCTTGGATCATTTTTTTTTTCTTAACTTGGTGTTTCATGCATGCTCTGCTAATTCAATGTGTGATGCAGATGGGAATAATTGAGAGGGGAAGACGAGACTGGATAAAAGTCCAAACTCTAGGTGCTTTCTTTTTTGGTCATAACTTCTAAGGCCTAAGAAAGTACTTATATGAATTCCTCATTTTCAGTGTGAATGACCTGTCTCCAATTAGATCAAAGAAGCAAATTCATTATGTACACGAAATCGGACTCAAGATGTCACCTAATACAGACTATAGAAATCCAAATAATTTGGGTATAAATAACAGGCACTGTCAATTGATCTAGCCACTTGATTATCTAATGGGTCAATGTTTCCATAACTTCTTATAACTAGATCAACAATCAACATGAGAAATCTTTCAAGTAAAATGATGATTAAGATCGACCATTCTATTTGTGTATGTCTTGCCATAAATGTTTTGCAATTTCAACATATCTCCACAAGGGACAAATTAGGTCACAATTTCATGCATGCTGTGATTATCATGTGCAGTCACTAAGTTGGTCCTCTTAAATGGCATCACATATTTTTTCCACGAAAAGACCATGACTTTGAGAGGCCAGCAAAAAGTCTTCTGCCCATCTTTCACGCTTAAGAACAGGAGTCATCCTCCAGTCCTAGTCCTAGTCCTTGAATCATGAAAAACAAAAGATTGTAATCACCCATTGAAAATATTGTCAACTTTTATGTATCATTATCTGGTTTTATAAAAAAAATAATGACATAATATACATGATTATGGAATATTATAAGCAAGCATAAATCTCTTGGGATCTATAGAAGTTCCGACAAAAGAATTTCCGATAGAAGGCGATCATGACCGAGTAGATTAAAAAGACCAGTGATACTAGATAGGCAACTTCTACTGAGGTCTCGGGACCGCTGAATTCGTCACACTCCATACCCTGCCACAAGCACTAATCTCCATTTCCACCGAATGACGACCCCCTCTTAAATCCTTTCAAGGCCGAGCTCTCATCAGCGCGAGGATTAGCAAAGCATGTACGAAACGCCGAGATAGAAAATGATCCAATGATAAAGCGTGTGCACCAAGGAAGGTGACACGATATTTTCTTTTATTTTTCTTTTAATTTAAATTTTTGTGTTTGTTATTAGAGCACGTATGCCATAGAAGAGCCAGAGGAGCTTGTAATGCATAGCTTTTATGGATGGCAATTTTCGTGGATAGGAATTCTGGGTGTCTTCTTATCCACTCCATAATTTTAATTATAAGTGCGGTAAAAGTCTTAAAACTTGTCACGAAAATGCAATTGAATTGTAAAATTTGTTAAAAAAAAATGCAATCAAGTCCTAGAATTTGTCACAAGAGTGCAATTGAGTCCTAAAAATTTGAAAAAATGCAATGAAATCCAAAAACTTATCACCAAAGTGTAATTGAGTCTTAAAAATTTCAAAAAATGCAATCGACAGAATGGCTTAATTGGACTACTTTGACAAATTTTAAGACTTAATTGTACATTTTGAAAGTTTTAAAATTCAATTGCACTTTGGGGACAAGTTTTAGGACTTAATTGTATATTTTCAAAGTTTTATGACTCATTTACACTTTCTTAACAAGTCTTAGGGCTTCCGATGCACTTATCCCATAAATAATTTATGTGAAAGGACACGTTGGGGATGACTAAAGGCAAGATGGCTGTTTTTTGAGCTGAAGACTTTTCCTTATATGACTTATCATCTTCATGTAATTAGGTTTGTCGTCATTTATGGCCTTGTCTAAGAAAGTAATCATTTATAAACCCTTCAATTTCGGTTTTAATCACCTACTTCCAATTCCGAACATTAAACAAAAAAAAAACTACTTGCAATCAAATCAACATGGCAAATTCAATGTTAATATGAAATCTAATTCGAGATATCGCTTGATACAAACAAGCAAAAAATTTAGATATTTTGGGTGTAAATAACATGCATATTCTAGTAGTTTAGCCACTTGACTTCGTAATGGTTCACCACTTCCATAGGTTCTTATAACCAAATATACAATGAACATGAAAAATTGAGGTACTGACAAAGTGATAATTAAATATGGAACATAATATGTATGTATGTTTTACTGTAGATGTTGTGCAATTTCAACAACTTGCTTAAGCCTCCATGCTTTTTATTTATTTATTTAAGTAATGTTAATGATTAAAAGGAAATAGGCATCTTTTCTTCACAGTCATACATCGACAAGGTACAAATTGAGTCGCATTCTCATGCATGCTGTGATTGACCATTCATGTGCAGTCATAATTGTACAGTGGCCCTCGTAAATAACATCTCATATTTTTTTCCACTTATGAAACAACCATGAGAGACGCGCGAGAAAACTTTTGCCCTTCTTTTATATTGATGACTAAGAAGTTTACAGCAGTATAGTCATAATAATCAACTAGAAATATTTTTAGATTTTTTATATTATCTCCGAGTTTACAACATCGGTGCTTACGACAAATTACGAGCAAGCATAGATCTTTCAGGAATTATGGAAACTCCGACGAATGAGAAACGCATCGTGGCAGATACATGACGCCAAGAGATGGTCTTAGATTAAAATTAGCCAATAATGTTATCAACTTACACGGATTTTTTGGCCCTACTTGCAAAGGAACAACATCTGCAGTTTTATTCGACAGAAAAAGAAAAAGAAAAAAACATCTGCAGTTTGTCATTTATTTTTCTGTTCCAGATGTTATAAAGACCTTCTTGTATTTAGATTCCGCTGGGAGTACACATACTTCACACGATGAAACTTGACTTGTTTTGTTTAATGTAATTATGTTATATACCTAAAAAATGGGGAAGAATTTTTTATTTTCAACTTCAGTAAATAGGTATTCATCATTCTTATATTCCTTTCTAAACATTCCGTGTCCATTATCACTAAAAGATTAATTTCAATGGGAAAATTCCATGCCCATTCTTCACTCTCATTATATGATGACACTTGCATTTTAACTCGCGTGGTGGTAGGTTACTTGAAATAACATTTGTCGCAACCTTTCTCGAAGAAAGCTAACGGATTATTAAGCAGGCACAAACGGTGACATGTATATGTTGTGATGGCAGGTTCAACGTATGTAACCCACAATCCACCTATTCAATTGAAATTCAATCCAACTGAAAGCCTCAGAAATTAATCACATACCAACGTAGTTGTATAAATCATGAAATTCAACCTCGAATTATCTCCATCAATTTCCGTGAATTTCATGCCTAAACCGAGGCCCTCAATAAATTTTAGCATGCATTGCTTGCAATTATCAGGACAAGCGACCTTTAAACACGCTCGGAAGGCAATAAGATGATTAATACGTTAACCCCTGATCACAAATGAATGAGAAAGTATAAACACACCCAAAAGCTGTTCTGTTAGTTTTGAAACTTTGCTTGAATTCCATCAAGGCTGAACTCTCATCCGGATGGTATAGTGGCTTAGCAAGTGAAGTATGAATCATCACGAGAAGGACAATCCATGTATGAAACACGAAGAATAGTGAGAGTGCCATATTTTTGTTTTGTTATTGTGCTTTTTGGTAGAGTTGGTTGGTTTTCAATGGAGAAGCTTTTTATAGGCAATAACGGGCAATTCGATTGTGGAAATTTCATTGGTCATTCAAGCACCATACCCATCTAAAAAGACACTCGGGTTTGATTGAAGAAAGAGTCACTATAGAAATTAAATATCCATTAGACCCGTGCTATACACAGCCAAAGTCTTAGGATGTGGATTGGTGGAAATAATCTTCATCGCTTGCATGCTTTCAATGTCCAACGTTTGTACCTTTTCAATAGTGTGTTAATTAACACATTTTCAATCCTAATTCCAAGGATTGGATTTTACTAAATGAAGAGTGAGTTTTTTTCAGACCAACGCTAGTAAATTTTACTTATACGAAGAGAAAATTTTTGCAAACCTTTTTATTATTTCTCAGTGGCTACGGTGCCACCAAACATATTATTTCGCTCTTCCATATCCAAATTGAAAACCTCGTCATGAAACAATTGATGATCCCTCATTATTGATATGTTTAACCATTAAATTAGTAGATTATTTACTACCGATTCTTCCTATTAAGTACGCATGAATACTCGGATTGAATGACATAAATTTGTAGTGTTCTTTATTATTCCTCGTTTATTTCTTTTACGATTTCATATTGATTAATAGTAAGATCCTATTAGTTTCCGCATTAATATTACAATATTTATCTTCTCGTCCTTTACTAGCTTCCGGAAACTAGATTTTGGAATGAGGACATCTCCTAAATTAGATTCTTTATAACAGCCAAAATGTCAAAGGGAGTGTCCCTCAGCGCATAGTCACAACAAGTACTGGTACGTGCCTATGCCACTATACATGTTAATTTATATAATGATATGACATGATTTTCTAGGACAGAAAAAGCAATTAGAAAGATGAAATATGGAGCAAGGAGATAGCGTCTCCATAATAGCCAATGGAAAACATGAGTTGATAATAAGTAAATATAGATAAAGATCTCAATTTATTTATACCCACTTTCAATTAAAACTAGACTACTACATAATAATCAGTGTCACAAAAATATATGACTATTACATGCGCAATTCCTGACCAATCAGTGGCTTCCTGATCTTTTCTATGCTTTTGCTACTCTATTGGAGGAGCGCAAGGATTCCAACTCACAAAAACTGCTGACCACGAAAGCTTTGGCATTGCCATCTGCTTTTCTATGACATCGGTGCTCTAATAACAAACACAAATTTGATGTGAAATCTAACTCCAGATATCGCCTGATATAAACAAGAAAAAATATTTAAATATTTAGGGTATAAATGACAGGCATATTCTATTGGTCTAGCCACTTGACTTTGTAATGGGTCACTGTTTCCATTGGTTCTTATAACTAAATATACAATGAACACGAAAAATTGAGGTAATGACAAAGTGATAAATAAATATGGAACATAATAGGTATGTATGTTTACTATAGATGTTGTGCAATTCCCACAAATTGCTTAAGACTACATGCTTTTTCATTTTTTCATTTTTTCCTTTATTAAAGTGATGTTAAGGAAATAGGCATTATTTTTTCAAAAGGGAAAAAAATAGTCATATAATGACAAGGTACAAATTAGGTCGCATTCTCAAGCATGCTATGATTGACGGCTCAAGTGTAGTCATAATTGTATTGTGATCTTTGTAAATGACATCTCATATTTTCTTCCACATAAGAAACAAACTTGAAAGACTTGCGAGAAGACTTTTGCCCATCTTTTTATATGGATGATTAAGAAGTTTCCAATGATATACGTCGTAATTATTGATTAAAAGTAGTTTTAGATATTATATATCATCCCTAAGTATATAATATCGGGGGCTACGATATCGCCTAATACAAATAAGAAAAAATATTTAAATATTTAAGGTATAAATGACAGGCTTATTCTATTGGTCTAGCAACTTGACTTTGTAGTGGGTCACTGTTTTCATAGGTTCTTATAATTAAATATACAATGGACATGAAAAATTGAGGTACTGACAAAGTGATAATTAAATATGGAACATAATAGGTATTTATGTTTTACTGTAGATGTTGTGCAATTTCAACAAATTGCTTAAGAATCCATGTTTTTTTTTTTCATTTATTTAAGTAATGTTAAGGAAATAGGCATTATTTTTTTAAAAAGGGGAAAAAGAGAGTCATATAATGACAAGGTACAAATTAGGTCGCATTCTCATGCATGCCATGATTGACCGCTCTTGTGTAGTCATAATTGTATAGCGGTCCTCGTAAATGACGCCTCATATTTTCTTCCACATAAGAAACAAACTTAAAAGACCCGCGAGAAGATTTTTGCCTATCTTTTATATGGATGACTAAGAAGTTTCCAAAGTTATACGTCGTAATTATTGATTAAAAGTAGTTTTAGATATTATATATCATCCCTAAGTATATAATATCGGGGGTTACGATATCGCCAGATACAAACAAGAAAAAATATTTAAATATTTTGGGTATCAATGACAAGCATATTCTATTGGTCTAGCCACTTGACTCTATAATGGATCACTGTTTCCATAGGTTCATACAACTAAATATACGGTGAACACGAAAAATTGAGGTACTGACAAAGTGATAACTAAATATGGAACATAATAGGTATGTATGAATTACTGTAAATGTTGTGCAATTTCAACAAATTGCTTAATACTCCATGTTTTTTTTTTTTCATTTATTTTAGTAATGTTAAGGAAATAGGCATTTTTTTTCAAAAGGGAAAAAATAATCATATAATGACAAGGTACAAATTAGGTCGCATTCTCATGCATGCTGTGATTGACTGCTCATGTGTAGTCATAATTGTATAGTGATCCTTGTAAATGGCATCTCATATTTTCTTCCACAAAAGAAACAAACTTGAAAGATCAGCAAGAAGACTTTTGGCCATCTTTTATATGGATGATTAAGAAGTTTCCAACGATATCCGTCGTAATTATTGATTAAAAGTAGTTTTAGATATTATATATCATCCCCAAGTATAGAATATCAGGGGTTACCATATCGCCTGATACAAATAAGAAAAAATATTTAAATATTTAGGGTATAAATGATAGGCTTATTCTATTGGTCTAGCCACTTGACTTTGTAGTGGGTCACTATTTTCATAGGTTCTTATCTTTAAATATACAATGAACATGAAAAATTGAGGTACCGACAAAGTGATAATTAAATATGGAACATAATAGGTATTTATATTTTACTGTAGATGTTGTGCAATTTCAACAAATTGCTTAAGACTCCATGTTTTTTTATTTCATTTATTTAAGTAATGATAAGGAAATAGGCATTTTTTTTTTCAAAAGGGAAAAAAGATAGTCATATAATGACAAGGTAGAAATTAGGTCACAATCTCATGCATGCCGTGATTGACCGCTCTTGTGTAGTCATAATTGTATAGGGGTCCTCGTAAATGACATCTCATATTTTCTACCACATAAGAAACAATCTTAAAAGACCCGCGAACAGATTTTTGCCCATCTTTTATATGGATGACTAAGAAGTTTCCAACGTTATACGTCGTAATTATTGATTAAAAGTAGTTTTAGATATTATATATCATCCATAAGTATATAATATCGGGGGTTACGATATCGCCTAACACAAACAAGAAAAAATATTCAAATATTTTGGGTATAAAAGACAAGCATATTCTATTGGTCTAGCCATTTGACTTTGTAATGGATCACAGTTTCCATAGGTTCATATAACTAAATATATGGTGAACACGAAAAATTGAGGTACTGACAAAGTGATAACTGAATATGGAACATAATAGGTATGTATGATTTATTGTAAATGTTGTGCAATTTCAACAAATTGCTTAAGACTCGATGTTTTCTTTTTTTTTTTTCATTTATTTAAGTAATGTTAAGGAAATAGGCATTATTTTTTTAAAAGGGGAAAAAGAGAGTCATATAATGACAAGGTACAAATTAGGTCGCATTCTCATGCATGCCATGATTGACCGCTCTTGTGTAGTCATAATTGTATAGCGGTCCTCGTAAATAACGCCTCATATTTTCTTCCACATAAGAAAAAAATTTAAAAGACCTGTGAGAAGATTTTTGCCCATCATTTATATGGATGACTAAGAAGTTTCCAACGTTATACGTCGTAATTATTGATTAAAAGTAGTTTTAGATATTATATATCATCCCTAAGTATATAATATCGGGGGTTACAATATCGCTTGACGCAAAGAAGAAAAAATATTTAAATATTTTGGGTATAAAAGACAAGCATATTCTATTGGTCTAGCCACTTGACTCTGTAATGGATAACTGTTTCCATAGGTTCATATAACAAGATATACGGCGAACACCAAAAATTGACGTACTGACAAAGTGATAACTAAATACGGAACATAATAGGTATGTATGAATTACTGTAAATGTTGTGCAATTTCAACAAATTGCTTAAGACTCCATTTTTTTTCATTTATTTTAGTAATGTTAAGGAAATAGGCATTTTTTTTTCAAAAGGGAAAAAAAATAATCATATAATGACAATGTACAAATTAGGTCGCATTCTCTTGCATGCTGTGATTGACTGCTCATGTGTAGTCATAATTGTATAGTGGTCCTCGTAAATGGCATCTCATATTTTCTTCCACATAAGAAACAAACTTAAAAGACCGGCGAGAAGATTTTTGCCCATCTTTTATATGGATGACTAAGAAGTTTCCAACGTTATACGTCGTAATTATTTATTAAAAGTAGTTTTAGATATTATATATCATCCCTAAGTATATAATATCGGGGGTTACGATATCGCCTAATACAAATAAAAAAAAGCATTTAAATATTTAGGGTATAAATGACAGGCTTATTCTATTGGTCTAGCCACTTGACTTTGTAGTGGGTCACTATTTTCATAGGTTCTTATCATTAAATATACAATGAACATGAAAAATTGAGGTTCTGACAAAGTGATAATTAAATATGGAACATAATAGGTATTTATGTTTTACTGTAGATGTTGTGCAATTTCAACAAATTGCTTAAGACTCCATGTTTTTTTTTTTTTCATTTATTTAAGTAATGTTAAGGAAATAGGCATTATTTTTTCAAAAGGGAAAAAAGATAGTCATATAATGACAAGGTACAAATTAGGTCGCATTCTCATGCATGCCATGATTGACAGCTCTTGTGTAATCATAATTGTATAGCGGTCCTCGCAAATGACACCTCGTATTTTCTTCCACATAAGAAACACACTTAAAAGACCCACGAGAACATTTTTGCCCATCTTTCATATGGATGACTAAGAAGTTTCCAACGTTATACGTCGTAATTATTGATTAAAAGTAGTTTTAGATATTATATATCATCCCTAAGTATATAATATTGGGGGTTACGATATCGCCTGATACAAACAAGAAAAAATATTCAAATATTTTGGGTATAAAAGACAAGCATATTCTATTCATCTAGCCACTTGACTCTGTAATGGATCACAGTTTCCATAGGTTCATATAACTAAATATACGGTGAACACGAAAAATTGAGGTACTGACAAAGTGATAACTAAATATGGTACATAATAGGTATGTATGAATTACTGTAAATGTTATGCAATTTCAACAAATTGCTTAAGACTTCATTTTTTTTTAAATTTTATTTTAGTAATGTTAAGGAAATAGGCATTTTTTTTTTCAAAAGGGAAAAAAAATAATCATATAATGACAAGGTACAAATTAGGTCGCATTCTCATGCATGCTGTGATTGACTGCTCATGTGTAGTCATAATTGTATAGTGGTCCTCGTAAATGGCATCTCATATTTTCTTCCACAAAAGAAGCAAACTTGAAAGACCTGCGAGAAGACTTTTGCCCATCTTTTATATGGATGATTAAGAAGTTTCCAACGATACACGTCGTAATTATTGATTAAAAGTAGTTTTAGATATTATATATCATCCCCAGATATATATAATATCGGGGGTTACGATATCGCCTGATACAAATAAGAAAAACTATTTAAATATTTACGGTATAAAGACAAGCTTATTTTAGTGGTCTAGCCACTTGACTGTGTAGTGGGTCACTGTTTTCATAGCTTCTTATAATTAAATATACAATGAACATGAAAAATTGAGGTACTGACAAAGTGATAATTAAATATGGAACATAATAGGTATTTATGTTTTACTGTAGATGTTGTGCAATTTCAACAAATTGCATAAGACTCCATTTTTTTTTCATTTATTTAAGTAATGTTAAGGAAATAGGCATTATTTTTTTAAAACGGAAAAAAGATAGTCATATAATGACTAGGTACAAATTAGGTCGCATTCTCATGCATGCCATGATTGACCGCTCTTGTGTAGTCATAATTGTATAGCGGTCCTCGTAAATGACACCTCATATTTTCTTCCACATAAGAAACACACTTAAAAGACCCACGAGAAGATTTTTGCCCATCTTTTATATGGATGACTAAGAAGTTTCCAACGTTATACGTCGTAATTATTGATTAAAAGTAGTTTTAGATATTATATATCATCCCTAAGTATATAATATCGGGGGTAAAGATATCGCCTGACACAAACAAGAAAAAATATTCAAATATTTTGGGTATAAAAGACAAGCATATTCTATTGGTCTAGCCACTTGACTTTGTAATGGATCACTGTTTCCATAGGTTCATTTAACTAAATATACGGTAAGCACGAAAAATTGAGTTACTGACAAAGTGATATCTAAATATGGTACATTATACATATGTATGAATTACTGGAAATGTTATGCAATTTCAACAAATTGCTTAAGACTCCATGTTTTTTTTTTCATTTCTTTTAGTAATGTTAAGGAAATAGGCATCTTTTTTTCAAAAGGGTAAAAAAATAATCATATAATGACAAGGTAGAAATTAGCTCGCATTCTCATGCATGCTGTGATTGACTGCTCATGTGTTGTCAAAATTGTATAGTGGTCCTCGTGAATGGCATCTCATATTTTCTTCCACAAAAGAAACAAACTTGAAAGACCTATGAGAATACTTTTGCCCATCTTTTATATGGATGATTAAGAAGTTTCCAACGATATACGTCGTAATTATTGATTAAAAGTAGTTTTAGATATTATATATCATCCCTAAGTATATAATATCGAGGGTTACGATATCGCCTGATACAAATAAGAAAAAATATTTAAACATTTACGGTATAAATGACAGGCTTATTCTATTGGTCTAGCCACTTGACTTTGTAGTGGGTCACTGTTTTCATAAGTTCTTATAATTAAAAATACAATGAACATGAAAAATTGAGGTACTGACAAAGTCATAATTAAATATGGAACATAATAGGTATTTATGTTTTACTATAGATGTTGTGCAATTTCAACAAATTGCTTAAGACTCCATGTTTTTGTTCTTTTTTTTTTTCATTTATTTAGGTAATGTTAAGGAAATAGGCATTATTTTTTCAAAAGGGAAAAAGGATAGTCATATAATGACAAGGTAGAAATTATGTCGCATTCTCATGCATGCCGTGATTGACCGCTCTTGCGTAGTCATAATTGTATAGTGGTCCTCGTAAATGACATCTCATATTTTCTTCCACATAAGAAACAAATTTAAAAGTCCCGTGGGAAGATTTTTGCCCATCTTTTATATGGATGACTAAGAAGTTTCCAACGTCATACGTCGTAATTATTGATTAAAAGTAGTTTTAGATATTGTATATCATCCCTAACTATATAATATCGGGGGTTACGATATCTCCTGATACAAACAAGAAAAAATATTTAAATATTTTGGGTTTATATGACAAGAATATTCTATTGGTCTAGCCATTTGACTCTGTAATGGATCACTGTTTCCATAGGTTCTTGTAACTAAATATACGGTGGACATGAAAAATTGAGGTACTGACAAAGTGATAACTGAATATGGAACATAATAAAAATTTATGAATTACTGTAAATGTTGTGCAATTTCAACAAATTGCTTAAGACTCCATGTGTATTTATTCATTTATTTGAGTATCGTTAAGGAAATAGGCATTTTTTTTTTCAAAATGGAAAAAAAATAATCATATAATGACAAGGTACAAATTAGGTCGCATTCTCATCCATGCTGTGATTGACTGCTCATGTGTAGTCATAATTGTCTAGTGGTCCTCGTAAATGGCATCTCATATTTTTTTCCACAAAAGAAACAAACTTGAAAGACCTGAAAGAAGACTTTTGGCCATATTTTATATGGATGGTTAAGAAGTTTCCAACGATATACGTCGTAATTATTGATTACAAGTAGTTTTAGATATCATATATCATCCCTAAGTATATAATATCGGGGGTTACGATATCGCCTGATACAAATAAGAAAAAATATTTAAATATTTAGGGTATAAACGACAGGCTTATTCTATTGGTCTAGCCACTTGACTTTTTAGTGCATCACTGTTTTCATAGGTTCTTATAATTAAACATACAATGAACATGAAAAATTGAGGTACTGACAAAGTGATAATTAAATATGGAACATCATAGGTATTTATGTTTTACTGTAGATGTTGTGTAATTTCAACAAATTGCTTAAGACTGCATGTTTTTTTTTTCTTTTTCATTTATTTAAGTAATGTTAAGGAAATAGGCATTATTTTTTCAAAAGGGAAAAAAGATAGTCATATAATGACAAGGTGGAAATTAGGTCGCATTCTTTTGCATGCCGTGATTGACCGCTCTTGTGTAGTCATAATTGTATAGCGGTTCTCGTAAATGACACCTCATATTTTCTTCCACATAAGAAACAAACTTAAAAGACCCGCGAGAAGATTTTTGCCCATCTTCTATATGGATGACTAAGAAGTTTCCAACGTTATACGTCGTAATTATTGATTAAAAGTAGTTTTAGATATTATATATCATCCCTAAGTATATAATATCGGGGGTTACGATATCGTCTGACACAAACAAGAAAAATATTTAAATGTTTACGGTATAAAAGACAAGCATATTCTATTGGTCTAGCCACTCGACTCTGTAATGGATCACTGTTTCCATAGGTTCTTATAACTAAATATACGGTGAACATGAAAAATTGAGGTACTGACAAAGTGATAACTAAATATGGAACATAATAGGTATGTATGAATTACTGTAAATGTTGTGCAATTTCAACAAATTGCTCAAGACTCCATGTTTTTTTTTTTTTTTCATTTATTTAAGTAATGTTAAGGAAATAGGCATTATTTTTTTCAAAAGGGAAAAAAGATAGACATATAATGACAAGGTGGAAATTAGGTCGCATTCTCATGCATGCCGTGATTGACTGCTCTTGTGTAGTCATAATTGTATAGTGGTCCTCTTAAATGACATCGCATATTTTCTTCCACAGAAGAAACAAACGTAAAAGACCCGCGAGAAGATTTTTGCCCATCTTTTATATGGATGACTAAGAAGTTTCCAACGTTATACATCGTAATTATTGATTAAAAGTAGTTTTAGATATTATATATCATCCCTAAGTATATAATATCGGGGGTTACAATATCGCCTGACGCAAACAAGAAAAAATATTTAAATATTTTGGGTATAAAAGACAAGCATATTCTATTGGTCTAGCCACTTGACTCTGTAATGGATAACTGTTTCCATAGGTTCATATAACTAGATATACGGTGAACACCAAAAATTGACGTACTGACAAAGTGATAACTAAATATGGAACATAATAGGTATGTATGAATTACTGTAAATGTTGTGCAATTTCAACAAATTGCTTAAGACTCCATGTTTTTTTTTTTTCATTTATTTTAGTAATGTTAAGGAAATAGGCATTTTTTTTTCAAAAGGGAAAAAAAATAAACATATAATGACAAGGTACAAATTGGGGTGCATTCTCATGCATGCTGTGATTGACTGCTCATGTGTAGTCATAATTGTATAGTGGTCCTCGTAAATGGCGTCTCATATTTTCTTCCACAAAAGAGACAAACTTGAAAGACCAGCGAGAAGACTTTTGCCCATCTTTTATATGGATGATTAAGAAGTTTTCAATGATATATGTCGTAATTATTGATTAAAAGTAGTTTTAGATATTATATAACATCCCTAAGTATATATTATCGGGGGTTACGATATCGCCTGATACAAATAAGAAAAAATATTTAAATATTTATGGTATAAAGACAGGCTTATTTTATTGGTCTAGCCACTTGACTTTGTAGTGGGTCACTGTTTTCATAGCTTCTTATAATTAAATATACAATGAACATGAAAAATTGAGGTACTGACAAAGTGATAATTAAATATGGAACATAATAGGTATTTATGTTTTACTGTAGATGTTGTGCAATTTCAACAAATTGCTTAAGACTCGATGTTTTTTTTTTTTTTATTTAAGTAATGTGAAGGAAATAGGCATTATTTTTTTAAAAGGGGAAAATGATAGTCATATAATGACAAGGTACAAATTGGGTCGCATTCTCATGCATGCCATGATTGACCGCTCTTGTGTAGTCATAATTGTATAGCGGTCCTCGTAAATGACACCTCATATTTTC
This sequence comes from Eucalyptus sideroxylon, assembly GCA_014182405.2. Lineage (NCBI taxonomy): Eukaryota > Viridiplantae > Streptophyta > Magnoliopsida > Myrtales > Myrtaceae > Eucalyptus > Eucalyptus sideroxylon. The sequence goes on from CM024552.2 coordinate 44,280,795, forward strand.
TTCCACATAAGAAACACACTTAAAAGACCCGCGAGAAGATTTTTGCCCATCTTTTATATGGATGACTAAGAAGTTTCCAAAGTTATATGTCGTAATTATTGATTAAAAGTAGTTTTAGATATTATATATCATCCCTAAGTATATAATATCGGGGGTTACGATATCGCCTGATACAAACAAGAAAAAATATTTAAATATTTTGGGTATCAATGACAAGCATATTCTACTGGTCTAGCCACTTGACTCTGTAATGGATCACTGTTTCCATAGGTTCGTATAACTAGATATACGGTGAACACCAAAAATTGAGGTACTGACAAAGTGATAACTAAATATGGAACATAATAGGTATGTATGAATTACTATAAATGTTGTGCAATTTCAACAAATTGCTTAAGACTCCATGTTTTTTTTTCATTTATTTTAGTAATGTTAAGGAAATAGGCATTTTTTTTTTCAAAAGGGAAAGAAAATAATCATATAATGACAAGGTACAAATTAGGTCGCATTGTCATGCATGCTGTGATTGACTGCTCATGTGTAGTCATAATTGTATAGTGGTCCTCGTAAATGGCGTCTCATATTTTCTTCCACAAAAGAAACAAACTTGAAAGACCTGCAAGAAGACTTTTGGCCATCTTTTATATGGATGGTTAAGAAGTTTCCAACGATATACGTCGTAATTATTTCTTAAAAGTAGTTTTAGATAGTATATATCATCCCTAAGTATATAAGATCGGGGGTTACGATATTGCTTGATACAAATAAGAAAAAATATTTAAATATTTACGATATAAATGACAGGCTTATTCTATTGGTCTAGCCACTTGACTTTGTAGTGGATCACTGTTTTCATAGGTTCTTATAATTAAATATACAATGGACATGAAAAATTGAGGTACTGACAAAGTGATAATTAAATATGGAAATGTTTTATTGTAGATGTTGTGTAATTTGAACAAATTGCTTAAGACTCCTTTTTTTTTTTTCAGTTATTTAAGTAATGTTAAGGAAATAGGCATTATTTTTTCAAAAGAGAAAAAAGATATTTATATAATGACAAGGTGGAAATTAGGTCGCATTCTCATGCATGCTTGATTGACCGCTCTTGTGTAGTCATAATTGTATAGTGGTCCTCATAAATGACATCTCATATTTTCTTCGACATAAGAAACAAACTTAAAAGACCCGCGAGAATATTTTTGCCCATCTTTTATATGGATGACTAAGAAGTTTCCAACGTTATACGTCGTAATTATTGATTAAAAGTAGTTTTAGATATTATATATCATCCCTAAGTATATAATATCGGGGGTTACGATATCGCCTGATACAAACAAGAAAAAATATTTAAATATTTTTGGTATAAATGACAAGCATATTCTATTGGTCTAGCCACTTGACTCTGTAATGGATCACTGTTTCCATAGGTTCTTATAACTAAATATACGGTGAAAAGGAAAAATTGAGGTACTGACAAAGTGATAACTAAATATGGAACATAATAGGTATGTATGAATTACTGTAAATGTTGTGCAATTTCAACAAATTGCTTAAGATTCCATTTTTTTTTCATTTATTTTATTAATGTTAAGGAAATAGGCATTTTTTTTTTTCAAAAGGGAAAAAATAATAATCATATAATGACAAGGTACAAATTAGGTCGGATTCTCATCCATGCTATGATTGACTGCTCATGTGTAGTCATAATTGTATAGTGGTCCTCGTAAATGGCATCTCATATTTTCTTCTACAAAAGAAACAAACTTGAAAGACCTGTGAGAAGACTTTTGCCCATCTTTTATATGGATGATTAAGAAGTTTCCAACGATATATGTCGTAATTATTGATTAAAAGTAATTTTAGATATTATATATCATCCCTAAGTATATAATATCAGGGTTTACGATAAGTTAGGAGCGAGTATAAATGTCTCAAGAATTATAGAAACTCCGACAGATGAGGAAGGCATCGTGGGATAAACATGGCTTTAAGAGATGGTCTTAGATTAAAAGTAGCCAATAATGTTATCTATTTACACGGATTTTTTTGCCCTACTTGCAGAGGAACAACATCTGCAGTTTGTCATTTATTTTTCTGTTCCAGATGTTAATAAAGACCTTTTTATATGTAGACTCTGCTGGGAGTACATATACTTAACACTATGAAACTTGACTTGTTTTGTTTAATGTAGTTATGTTATTTACCCCAAAAACGGGGGAGAATTTTTTTATTTTTTTATTTTTTTTTAATTTTCAGTAAATAGGTATTCATTCTTTACTCCGGTCTAACTATTCGTCATCCACTATCTCATCAAAAGTAAATATCAATGTAGGAAAATTACATTCTCATTATTCGCTCCCATTGTATAATGACACTAGCGTTTTAGTATGCGTGATGGCAGGTTACTTGAAATAGCATTTGTCGCAACATTTGTCAAAGAGAGCTAATGGATTATGAAGCAAGCAAAAATAGTTACATACGTTTGTTGTGATGGCTGGTTACGTTCAATGTATGTAACCACAATTCACCTATTCAATTGAAATTCAATCCAACCAAAAGCCTAAAAAGTTAATCACATACCAATGTATTTGCGTGAATCATGAAATTCAACCTCAAGTTATCTCCATCAATTTCCTTCAATTTCATGCCTAAACCGAGACCCTCAATGAATTTTAGCATGCATTGCTGGCAATTAACAGGACAAGCGACCTTTAAACACGCTCGGAAGGCAATAAGATGAATAATACGTTAATCCCTGATCATAAATGAATGATAAAGTTTATACAAACCAAGCCAAACACACTCAAAGTAATAGTCAAATAGCATTTTCCAGCAATGTCCAACATTCAAAATTGGCAAATTGCCTATGCCAATGAACTGTGAATGTGTAATAACTAGATAGATAATCAATCGTACTTGGCACTACGTTATGGACAATCGATAGAACAATCAGACTAAGCCGAAACTATTCTAATTAATGCCCGAATACTAACACCAAGCAACATTGAGAATTGATTCAGGGGCATTCACGACTGAAATTTGTGATTATTTGGTGATAAATTGATATGAAATTGATGCCATATCTTCCTGCAATTGTATGTGAGTTCACATGATCAAATCAACAACTAATTGAATGACACCTGAATTTCGCCACTTATTTGAAAATACATTTTTCGAAGAAGATTAATACACAAATTGGGAACATTATAATGTTGATACCTAGGGCCCAACATTAGCAGTCCAATCTGACGTTTGCAGTAAGGCCCAATTGAATTTTTTGGCCCGATAAGCATAATTTCACGACACGCCATCTCCCCCTCGCCGGCCACCACTTCCCTCACCTTCAAAATCCGGCCACTACGTCACCGTCCAACCTCCCTCCACTCTCTGGCGAACGTAACCTCCACCATTTCTGGTTTCCATCTTCATCTTTTCCTCCTCCATTCTCTCCGCCCATCGTTTGCGTAACCAGTATAAGTACATCAAGTCTCACCTCCACGATCATACTCCGCTCGTCTCTATTCTTGGTTGCTACTATCACCTACTTCAATTCTCATTCACTCTCTCGTCACCAGTTCCAATTCTCTGCCTTGCCACTACGGGAGCCTCCTTCTTCTGATCCATTCGTCAATAATGTCCAGTCACTGCTCTCACTCAAGGTAAACTCTCGTACTCTGTTTTCGTGAGGCATAGACAGAGAGCCTTTGCCTCCGCCAGAGCGAAAACCGGTTGCGTTCATCTCGAATCTCTCGATGACCCTTTAGGGGTGATGTGTTGCCTATTTTGATCTGGCCGTTACTCCTTCCCTATCATTTGTGCATCTAGAGTGTTCCCCTCCATGTTGGAACCGAGAACCTTAAAGAGTGTTCGTTTGATTACCTTCTTCAACACGGGTCCATCTTATTGCTGGTCTATACTTCGACTGTTGGCTTCATTGCTAAATTTGAGTTTGGGCTTGAGGGGTTTATGTTAAACACTCTTGCTCGTACCGGTTTTATACATTCGTGTCGATTCAGGAAGGCCATTAAGCGTGTGATTTCGCTGGTTTTTCAGTCTGTATTTTGAGGTGTTTGTTTCTTATCACGTTAACAAGAAGGTCAGAATTGGTTCTGCTTTTGAAGGAGGATTATTTTTGGCCTCGTTCTTGTGTCTTCACGTCTAATAGCTTACCTCCTGTGATCGTTCTTCCAGTTAAATTCAAATGAACAACATTATAATAAGAGGAATATCATATGCTCTATCTTTTCTTATTTCTTCTACAAACTGAACACAAAAAATATTACGTTACTCATCAGTGTCATATAAGTATCTAACTACATGTGCAATTCCTTATTGTTTAGTGCCTTCTCAATCTGTTCCATCTATCCACATTTAAATTTTAACAACTCAGTTAGTTGTTTATTGCATATAAAAATTAGGGATCAGCCCCGATCCCTAGCAAAAATATTAGTTAAATTGCATATAATTTTTAGGAGCATTTATCATATAGCTTAGTTCGTTTATTGCATTAATTGGACTAGTAGTGAATAGGCCTGAGTGAATAGTTCTGAGCCTAATCGATTTAACTGAATTGAACCCACGGGAGCTAAAAATTGGCCAAAAGCCCATTTGATCAAATAGCATGGGCGAAAATTCGGTGGACGTGCAGATTTCTTCTCCACGAAAAGTTCAGAAAAATAAAGCAAGAAGGAAATAAAATAAAGTAAGAAAGATACAAGATACAAGCGTCTGCACAAAGGAAATTGAAAAGGGCAAGAAAAGATTTGGAAAATGAGAGGTAATGTTGCCCGTCGGGGCATATATTTGGTGTTATTCTCCGGGCAATATATTTTTTGAAAGAAGCGGCAACTAGCATAAAGAAAGAAATCTTTTCATACAAAGGAAAGGAATAAAATATATTCATCTAATGAAAAGGAAAACGGAACAATAATGGGCATTGTGATGATTGGGCTTTACTACCTTATTGCAGAGGAACGAGTTCGAATCTCTGGATACTCGCCACTTAAGTGGGGTTCCAGGGGTGGTTTACTGAGCCAGCCTTGGAGGCTTTACGTGTGGCTTGCGGCGAGGCCTCACTGGTGATACCGAGCACTGGAGGGGAGAGGCTCTGGAGAGAGAGGAAAAGCGAGTTATCTTCTTCCTTGGCCGTGTGTCTCCACGACCACAACCGAGCTCTTCCGCCCTCGACGACAACCCGAGGCTGCTTTTCCTTGCTGCGAAGCTCTGTTGCCGCAGCAACGCCGTTGCTCTCTGTACCACCGTCGCTGATCATGCAGCGGCAAACGCTGGCCGTCACCGGTCCCTGAGTTTCCCCCGCGCTGAACCGTGATGTTTGCTGCTGTGGTGCTTCGTGGCTGCTCCTTAGCTCACCGCCGTGTCACTTGACTGACGCGGCGTCATTGCTGCTGCTGCTGTATCCGACGCCCAACGATGATTAGTTGCTTCACCAAGCTCTGCAAGCTGCCTTTTTGTTGCGTCCTCGTACTGTAAGTTGCCGGACGACGAGGGTGCTGCCTTGACCAGTCCGTTGCCGCTCTATTGCTGACCGATCTTTACTGACGACGGCCACCCGAGATTCCAGAGTTGCTGTTCTCACCATTGTTGGTTTTGCATCTTACTTGCCGAGCCTCTTCATAGTTCGAGAATTCTTTATTTTTTTAGTGATTCCAGGGGCTACTCCTGCTGGTTTTGGGACACGTTGCTTGGTTCTTTGTTGCTGCACTCATCTCGTCCAACACTCTTGGAGTTCATGGGGTTTCTAGTGAGTTACTCTAATGGATTTTAGTCCCAACGAAGCGACACCACCGCGAGCACTAACCGCGAGAGCCATCGAGTTGTGTCAGCAATCCTTGCCAAGTCACCATCATCGAGCATCGCGAGCCACTGTCAAAAGACACCGCGGCATTCCTTCCTCGACTGAGAACTACAGCAAACCGAGCGATCATACTGAGCCAGCCACTAAGGCTTTGGTAACATTCCGATTTTTTACGTTAGTAAAATTTTCTATTATATGGAATAAAAAAGTGGCTAAAAAATAGATTTGAAATAAAAAAAGTAAAAACTAATAATTTCTTGTATCCGGAAATAATTTTTATAATAAGTCTTTTTTCTGTTTTTTGCTTTTCTTCTTCTTTTTTTTAAAACTGGTCACTCGAGCCTTGCTGCCCACCGCCCACCATCCGTTGGTCACCAGCACCCGCCATCGTTCGCCATTTGCTGTCCTCCATCGCCGCCCGGTGACGGGCTAAAGGAGGAAGAAGAAGAGAAGAAAAAAATAATGAGGTCATAAGCAGATAGGCATTAACTTTTTAAAAGAGAAAAAAATGGTCACACATCCACTGGGGACAAATGAGGTCACGTTTTTATGCATGTCGTGAATAATCGTTCATGTTCTGTCAAAATTGCGTAGTCGATACTCTTTCAAAGAAAAGACCAAACTTGAGAGGCCAGCCGGCGGTCCTTTGCCGCACTTTCACGTTGGCGTGCAAGAGTCATTCTCCATTCCTAACCCTTGAATCATGAGAACAAAGAAATTGTATCATCGATTAAAAGTATTTTCAAATTTTATATAAAAATACGATACATTAGCTTCTCATATATTTATTCCACTGTCTAAAATACTTTTTTAAAGTCATTTCAAACTTAGCTTCCCCGGTCTAAAATACTTTTCCACGGTCATTACAGACTTGGCTTCCCCGGCATTCTATATATATACCTCCTATACTAGAGAAACGATAAACCGAAAAAAAAAAAAAAAATCTGAATCTCTCGATCATGGACGCAAGAGCATCTTTTTACCTCCTCCTGCCTTTCCTAGTCCTCCTCGCAAGTAAGCACATTGTCATCATAATCTATCTATTTTCAACTATTACAAATTTCTACATTAACATTACCTTCTTCCCAAACTAGAAAATAAGATCTTAAGTTTAATTTTTTGTTTTTTGGGATTCGGAAGTTAAAGTCCTGTGTTCAAATTTCCATCTTTGTTATGGAGATTCCCGCGCTGATAAACCCCAGGAGGAAAAATAATTAATCCGCGTGCATCAATTTTATGGCTTGCATGCATGCTTGCAGGAGGAGCCGGCGCAGACACACTCAGCTTCACCAGCAAGTGCCCCTACACAGTCTGGCCCGGGACGCTCACCGGCGGGGGTGGCGGGCAGCTATCCTCAACCGGGTTTGAGCTCACCACGGGTGCAACCTTCTCAATCAATGACGTCCCGGACACGTGGACAGCTGGCCGGGTGTGGGGCCGAACGGGCTGCGCCACTGATGCCTCCGGCAAATTCGTATGCGCCACCGCCGACTGTGGGTCTGGCCAGGTGAGCTGCAATGGTGCAGGGGCGATCCCGCCGGCCTCCTTGGCGGAGTTCACTCTCAAGGCACCGGGCTCTGGCGAGAACAGCATCTACGACGTCAGCCTCGTGGACGGCTTCAACCTGCCCCTCTCTATAACTCCACAGGGCAGCGGCAGTGGGTGCACCACGACCGGCTGCCCAGCCAACGTCAACTCCGTGTGCCCGTCAGAGCTAGCGGTGAAGGGGTCGGACGGGAGCATCGTGGCGTGCAAGAGCGCGTGCCTGGCGTTAAACCAGCCGCAGTACTGCTGCACTGGGGCGTACGGGACGCCAGAGACTTGCCCGCCGACGAACTACTCGCAGCTTTTCAAGGACCAGTGCCGTCAAGCTTACAGCTACGCTTACGACGACACGAGCAGCACTTTTAATTGCACGGGTGGGGCTAGTTACCTCATCACATTCTGTCCATGATATATTCTCTCTTCTTCTGGACTTGAATGGACCATTTTCCTCTCTGAGGTGAAAATAAGAGGTCCATGGGTTGTCTCGGTTGGCCTCAAGCTATTTGTACCCTCGTCACTGGAGAGGGATCATGCCAGTAGTTTCATTTTCCACTAGGAAAATTAAATGTAATCTGCCGAGAGAATAATGGATTATACAAAATAAACAGTGAATTTGATAGAGTATTTAAATATGAAATTACATTTTCATTTAAGAGCTTAAACTTTTAGAGTAGTTGGTAGTGATCCCATTAAATCTGACATGGAATCAGAGCTGGAACTCTTAAATTCAAATTTTTTTTAGGTCTCATTTGCCTTCCCATTTAAATATGTCATCCGCTTAATACTATGGCAAAAAAAAATATATATATATATATACCAAACTAAGCATGAGGGGGATGATAGAATATTTAAATATTAAACAACGCATTTATTTAATAGTTTAAGGTTTTAAAATAGTTGGCAGCGATTCCACCACTATAATGTTATAGTAATTATTGTAAGAGGATGAAGCATATTCTTTGACTTAACTTTAATGCTTAATCGTTGATTCGAATTGATTAGTAAGTGATTAATACGAGGACGGAGCATATATTGAAAGTGAATCTTTGGAATCACCATCATTCTTTGACTCCACTTTCATGCCTGCTTGTCAATTCAAATTGATTCGGGTGGGTCCGTAGAGGAAAGAGATTCAAAAAATCATACTAAACTTTAATCAAATTTCGGGATTTCCTTTTCCCTTTTTTTTTCTTTGCTCCTAAGAGAATCTTCTTCCCTAAGAGACAACTTTAGTTCTCATACCTAATATTTACTTAAGTACCACGATAGCTGCCAACATATAATTTTTTCTGTGTTTATCAAGAATAACATATAAATTTGAAGAACCCAACAAAAAGATTTAGTTGCCCATAATTGATTCGGCTGGAATCAGAAAAAGGGCATACCATATATAATTCAACTCAAGCACTCTATATATATATATATATATATATATATATATATATATATATTCCATCATCTAAGATACATTCACAAATCTTTTCAACTTAGCTTTCCCTTCGTCCTTTGTATATCACCTCGAATATAAGAACAACGACGAGCCAGACAAATCTCAAGTTTTTGATCATGGACGCAAGATAATCTTATATTTTCTAGAGGCAAAATTCTATTTTGACTTTGATATGTTCTTTTAGTAACAAGACAAATACTCACTACAACTTAGAATTTGAAGTCTTTTTATTTCCTATTTAGCAAAGCATGTATAGAACACCGTGATAAAAGATTATCCAAGTATGAAGTATGTACACTGACGACGGTGACATGATATTGTCCTCTTTTTTTCTTTTTTCTTTTTCTTATTGTGTGTGTGTGTGCGTGTGTCTGTAGTAGAGCACGTATGTCTAGAAGAGCCAGAGGAGATTGTCATGCCATAGTTTTTATGGATTGCAATTTCTAGGGATAGAAATTTGGGGCTTCTTATTAGCCACTCCATGGTCGACCGAAGGCAAAATGTCAAAGTCCTTTAAGCTCACTATTTTTCATTGGATGACCTTTCATTTTCACATAAGTAGAGCGTCATCACCATTCTGCCAAAATTTAGATTTGTTCTTTTTTTTTGCTTTTCACAACTTCTAAGACCTAGTCTAAGAAAGCAATTCTTTATGAACTCGTCAGTTTCAATATTAACGACCTACTGTCAATCACATCAAAAGGAAAATTTTAATTTGTTTGCAATTTGACTAGAGATATCATCTAATACAAGCCAGCGAAAATTTTAGACATTTTGAGCATAAATAATAGGCGCATTCTATTGGTCTAGCCACTAGACTTCCTGATGGGTTCTTATAAGTGAATTTAAAATTAACATGAAATATACTAACAAAAGTCACAATTAAGATGAAACATTCTATGTATGTATATATGTCTTGCCGTAGATGTTGTGCAATTTTAATATGCCTAAGCCACCCTGCATTTTTTAATTAATGTTAAGAGTTATAAGGGAATAGTCACTTTTTTTTTTTTTCCAAAAGGGGGAAAAATCACATATCAACAAGTTACAAATTAGGTCACAAATCCACCAATAAAAAAAAATTGATCGCATTGACACGCATGTTGTGATTGATGGTTCATGTATAGTCATAATTGCACAATCGGTCCTCATAAAAGATATCTCATCTATATATTATTTTTTACATAAGGACCAAACTTGAGAAACCCGTGAGAAGACTTTCTTCATGTTTTAGATTGATGAATGAGAAGTTTACAGCAGTATACATAGTCTTGGAATCACAAAATTAAAAGATAATAGTTATCGATTGAAAATATTTTTAGATTTATATATCATCTCCAAATTTATAATGACAAATATATGTGATTATGACAAATTATGAGTGAGCATAAATGTCTTAAGAACTATATAAGTTCCGACAAATGGTGAGCACATCACGGCGGAAATATGGTGCTGTGGCATTGCTATCTCCTTTGACTTTTCTATGATCTAAGTGCTCTAATAACGAACACAAAAATAAAAATAATAAGACAATGGAAGGACAATATCACGTCATTGTCATTAGCGTATATGCTTTATACTTGGGTCATTTTGATCTCGGTGTTTCATACCTACATTGTTGGCCTCGACCTTATTAGCATAACTTCTTCCGGTTTTTAATCTAATCTCGTAGGAAGAGAAATCAATTAAGGTGGGGAAGACGAAAAATGTGAGGATAAAATTCCAAAATATAGCTTCTTTTTTTTTTTTTTGTTTCAATCACAGCTTCTACTGCCTAAGAAAGTACTTATGAATTCTTGAGTTTTAGTGTCAATGATCTACCTCCAATCAGATCAAAGAGGCAAATGTATAATGTGCACGGCTCGAGATATACAAACAACCAAAAAATCTAAATATCTCGGGTAAAAATAATAGGCACCTTCTATTGGTCTAGCCACTTGACTCCTAAATAGATCGACATTCCCGTAACTTCTTATAAATGAATCAACAATCAACACGGGAAACCTTATTGATAAAGTGATGATGAAGATCAATCATACCATTTGTGTATGTCTTGCCATAGATGTTTTACAATTTCAACATATTGCTTAATTATCCCGGCTTTTGTTTTTTTATACCTAAAGTAATGTTAAAATTTATAAGCAAATAGGCATTATTTTTCAAAAGGGAAAAAAAGGGTCACACATCAAGGGACAAATTAGGTCGTAGTCTCATACATGCCGTGATTGATGGTTATGCAGTCACAATTGCGTAGACGGCCTTCTTAAATGGCGTCTCATATCTTTTCCATAAAAAGTCAAAATTTGAGAGGCCACCAAAAAATCTTCTGCCCGTCTTTCACGTGGACGAACTAGTCATTCTTCATTCCTAGGAGTATTCCTACCTCTTGAATCACAAAAACAAAAGATGGTAATCATCCACTGAAAACATTTTCACATTTTCCATGGGAACTATAGAAGTTTGGACAGAAGGTGAACACGACAAAGTAGATTAAAAAGACAAGTGGTACTAGAGAGATAACTGCTACTGAGGTCTAGGCCAACGACACGACCGCGGAATTTGTCACTTCCATACCCTCCCAGGACCAGGAGCACTAATCTTCATTTCCACCGGGCGACCAGCATGATAGGAGTTTAGGGTAAACGCAAGGAAATATGCTCGGTTGATTCCGAGAGAATCCTCTTAAATCTTTTCAAGGCCAAGCTCTCATCAGCGCGTGGATTAGCGAAGCATGTATGAAACGCCGAGATAAAAAAAAATAAAAAATGATCAGAGTATAAAGCATGTACTCTAGGGACGGTGACATAATATTGTCCTTTTGTTTCTAAATAAAATTCTTGTGTTTGTTTTTAGAGCACGTATGTCATAGAAGAGCCAGAGGAGCTTGTAAAGCCATAGCTTTTATGGATAGCAATTTTTGTGGATAGGAAAGCACGTATGCTTTTACCTTGTTTTTTTTATTTTATTTTATTACATAAATGATAAGACTCAATTGCATTGTGTGACATGTTTTAAGACTTCTAATGCATTTATCCCTAACGTCCTAAAACATGTCACGAAAAGTGCAATTGAATCTTAAAACTTTTTAAAAATATAATCAAGTTCTAAAACTTATCATAAAAGCATTCCGATTTTAAAACTTTTAAAAAGTGTAATGAAGTCTTAAAACTTATAATGAAAATGCATTCGAGTCCTAAAAATTTCAAAAAGTATAATCAATAGAAGAATTTGATTTGATTAACTTGATAAGTTTTAGGACTTGATTATATATTTGAAATTTTTTAAGACTTGATTACTCTTTAGTGATAAGTTTTAGGACTTAATTGTACTTTTTCAAAGTTTTAGAACTCATTTACACTTTCGTGAGAAGTTTTAAGATTTTCGATACATTTATCCTATAATTTTATGTGAAATGACATGCTAGGGGTGACTAAAGGCAAGATGACTGTGTATTGAGCTCAGGACTTTTCTTTAAATGACTTATCATCTTCACGTAATTAGGTTCATCGCCGTTTATGGCCTAGTCTAAGAAAGTAATCGTCTATGAACTCTTCAATTCCAATTCCAACTCTCACAACCAAAAAAAAAAAAAAAAAAAAAAAAAACTACTTCCAATCAGATCAAAGAAGCAAATTCAATTTTGATGTGAAATCTAACTCTAGATATTGCCTCATACAAACAAGCAACAAAGTTAGATATTTTGGGTGCAAATAGTAGGCAAATTCTCTTGGTCTAGCCTCTTGACTTCCTAATGGATCACTGTTTCCATAGGTTCTTATAACTAAATGTACAATGAACATGCAAATTGAGATACTGACTAAGTGATAATTATATAAGGAACATATGTATGTTTTACTATAGATGTTGCGCAATTTCAGCATATTGCTTAAGCCTCATGCTTTTATTTATTTATTTATTTAAGTAATATTAAGAGTTACAAGGATATAGGCATTTTTTTCAAAAAGGAAAGAAATAGGCATATATTGACAAGGTATAAATTTGTTCGCATTCTCATGCATTTCGCGATTGACAATTCATATGCAGTCATAATTTCATTCTTGGTCCTTGTAAACGTCTCTTATTTTTTTCCACATGAGAACCAAACTTGAGAGACCCACAAGAAGACTTTTGCCCATCTTATAAATTGATGGCTAAGAAGTAAATAGGTATCCATCATTCTTTTATTCCTTTCTAAACATTCATTGCCCATTATCACATCAAAAGTTATTATCAATGTGAGAAAATTTCATTCTCATTCTTCAGTCACATTGTATAATGACACTACCATTGTAACACATTCAATTGCACGTTACTTGGAATAGCATCTATCATGACCTTCCTCAGGAAAAGCTGATGAATTATTAAGTAAGCACAAATAGTTACTATTGAAAAAGATGGTGCATCACTTAGCATGGGCTTTCCCAAGTCTTTACTCATTGCAACTTGGAATTCTTCTTTAATGCCACCATTCATGGGATTCTTTTTGGAGTAAACATAATTAGTTGGATAATTGTTTAGATTGAAGTAAGCTTTCGGACCAAGATAATGAAATTGAACATTGTAGGTAATCAAATCTAAATTATTGTATGATTTCTAACTTACCAAATCAAGATAATGAATTAACACGTCAAAGCAAAATAGTATTAAAGTAAAGATGATTAAAGTAAAATACGAGAAAATAAACCTTATAAGATGTCGGATAAAGAATATAGATGACCTTATTATTAAGCCTTAGAACATGAGCCACCATAAGCTAAAGATGCCACAATTGTAAAGAGACTGAAAGAGACCTATTTACTGAAAGGATTCTTGTTTTATTACCATCATAAAACTCAGTAAACTAAAGACGCCCACTATCATTTGCAGACCTAAGTCTTTATGCAAAGGAAATTACACTAAACAATCTTAAAATGACATGAAATGGATCCTTTGCCTATGCACCAACATGAACTACCAACTTATCCACTAAATCACCGCAACCTCTTCCAAGATCAAAGCCTACTCCGAAACCACCAGCAACGATCAATACATGTAAACCCCAATTCATCCATTCAATTAAAATTCAATCCAGCTGACAGCCTTAGGAAATGAATCGCAGGCCAATATATTTCCATAAATCATGAAACTCAACCTCGAAATATCTCCATCAATGCCCTTCAATTTCCTGTCTAAAACGAGACCCTCAATAAATTCCAGCATGCATTGCCCGCAATTATCATGACAAATGACCTTTAAACACGCTCGAAAGGCTCTGAGGTGAATAGTACCTTAACCTGCAGCTGAAAGTATAAACAAACCAAGCCAAACGCACTCAAAGTCACAGTCAAATTGCATTTTCCAGCAATGTCCAACATTCAAAATTAACAAATTACACACGCCGATAAATTATGAACGTGCAGTAACTTGATAGAGATGATCAAATCTCCCATTGGCACTGCGTTATGGACAATTTATAGAACAACCGAACTGATGCACAACCGTTCCAATTCCCGCCTAATTAATAACATCCAGCAAAATTTAAAATTGATTCGGGGGCAATCAAGACTGAAATTCGTGATTATTCGGTGATAAATTGACATTAAAAATTGATGCCGTATCTTCCTGCAAGTGTATATGAGTTCACATAATCGTATCAACAAAAAATTGACTGGCACCCGGATTTCGTTAATGATTACAAATTATATTTTTCAAAGAAGATTATCATACATATTAGAGACATTATAATGTCGATATCTCGGGCCCAGCAATTTGAAAAACGAAGCATTGAGAGCCGGTCAACTTTAGCAGTCCAGTTCGACGTCTGCAATAAGGCTCAATTGAATTTTTCGGCCCGAACAGAGCCCGGTGAGCATAATTTCATGACATGCCAGCTACCTGGGCATGGTATAGAATCTCAGAAATATTCAGGCGAGTTCCAGCCCGAAGGCCCTGTTCGGCCTGGCCCACGAAGTCAACACCCTCCTCATCTCACTTGGACACGATTAGGGTGAGCATCGGTCTAGGGTCAACCCTAGACCAACCATGGACCAGTCCAACCGTGTTGGTCCTGGTCCAGTTCCTAGGGAGATTGGGTCAATCCTTGGTCTTAGAATTCCTTGACCAGCACTGTGCGTGTTGGTCCTCAAACCTGAGACTTCCGAGTCAGTTCAACCCGAATCAATCCTAACTATATATATAATTTTTTTATATAGAGAAAACCTTAAAATAAACGGCGTCAACAATATTAAGCATCTCTTTAGTGATGAGTTCAAGTAATTTTATATTATTCTTCAATAACTTAAGGCGCGCATGACAACCACTCTATTCCGAAATAATTTTTGGAATAGAAATAGATTTTTCTATTTCTATTTCTATAAGAGTTTCTAAGCAAAAATAACTGTTTGATAACGACACAAAATTTCTTCCTTTCGGACGGTGGTGGCGGCGGGCGACTGGCAACCGGCACCGACGGCCGGCGGCGCGGCGGTGAGTGATCGACGGACGGTGGTCGGCGGCAATGAATGAATGACCAATTGACGAACGGTGAGAATAATTTTTATTTTTAATTTCTATTCCAAAAATAGAGAAGTAGAAAATTTTAGTTTCTGATTTCTATTTCAAATCTATTTCTTAAATAAGAATCTATTAAGTATAGCAATTTTAACCTGCTAAAAAGTCGGTCAATTTCTTATCAAATTTTCTTTTCTTGAATGATACCACATGGCCCTTTTGGCTTTTGTGATTCTCCATTCCTAACACTTGAATCATGAGAGAAAAGAAATTGTAATCATCGATTAAAAATATTTTCAAATTTTATATAAAAATACAATACATTAGCTTCTCATTTCCCATATATTTATTCCACTGTCTAAAAGACTTTTTCAAAGTCATTTCAAACTTAGCTTCCCCGGTCTAAAATACTTTTCCACGGTCATTTCAAAATTGGTTTCCCCGGCATTCTACATATATACCTCCTATACTAGAGAAACGATAAACCGAAACAAAAAAAATCTGAATCTCTCGATCATGGACGCAAGAGCATCTTTTTACCTCCTCCTGCCTTCCCTAGTCCTCCTCGCAAGTAAGCACATTGTCATCATAATCTATCTATTTTCAACTATTACAAATTTCTACATTAACATTACCTTCTTCCCAAACTAGAAAATAAGATCCTAAGTTTAATTTTTTGTTTTTTGGGATTCGGAAGTTAAAGTCCTGTGTTCAAATTTCCATCTTTGTTATGGAGATTCCCGCGCTGATAAACCCCAGGAGGAAAAATAATTAATCCGCGTACATCAATTTTATGGCTTGCATGCATGCTTGCAGGAGGAGCCGGCGCAGCCACACTCAGCTTCACCAGCAAGTGCCCCTACACAGTCTGGCCCGGGACGCTCACCGGCGGGGGTGGCGGGCAGCTATCCTCAACCGGGTTCGAGCTCGCCACGGGTGCAACCTTCTCAATCAATGACGTCCCGGACACGTGGACAGCTGGCCGGGTGTGGGGCCGAACGGGCTGCGCCACTGATGCCTCTGGCAAATTCGTATGCGCCACCGCCGACTGTGGGTCTGGCCAGGTGAGCTGCAATGGTGCAGGGGCGATCCCGCCGGCCACTTTGGCGGAGTTCACTCTCAAGGCACCGGGCTCTGGCGAGAACAGCATCTACGACGTCAGCCTCGTGGACGGCTTCAACCTGCCCCTCTCTATAACCCCACAGGGCAGCGGCAGTGGGTGCACCACGACCAGCTGCGTAGCCAACGTCAACTCCGTGTGCCCGTCAGAGCTGGCGGTGAAGGGGTCGGACGGGAGCATTGTGGCGTGCAAGAGTGCGTGCCTGGCGTTAAACCAGCCGCAGTACTGCTGCACGGGGGCGTACAACACGCCGGCGACATGCCCGCCGACGAACTACTCGAAGATTTTCAAGGACCAGTGCACTCAAGCTTACAGCTACGCTTACGACGACACGAGCAGCACTTTTAATTGCACGGGTGGGGCTAGTTACCTCATCACATTCTGTCCGTGATATATTCTCTCTTCTTCTGAACTTGGATGGACCATTTCCTCTCCGAGGTGAAAATAAGAGGTCCATGGGTTGTCTCGGTTGGCCTAAAGCTATTTGTACCCTCATCACTGGATTGAGGGATCGTGCGAGTAGTTTCATTTTCCACTAGGAAAATTAAATGTAATCTGCCGAGAGAATAATGGATTATACAAAATAAACAATGTATTTGATATAATATTTAAATATGAAATCACATTTTCATTTAAGAGCTTACACTTTTAGAATAATTGGCAGTGATTCCATTAAATCGCACATTGAATTAGAGCTTGAACTCTTAAATTCAATTTTTTTTTTTTTTTTTTTTTTTGCGTCTCATTTGCCTTCATATTTAAAAATGTCATCCGCTTAATACTATGGCAAAAAAAATACCAAACTAAGCATGAGGAGGATGATAGAATATTTAAATATTAAAAAATGCATTTATTTAATAGTTTAATGTTTTAGAACAGTTGACAGTGATTTTACCACTATAATGTTATAGTAATTATTGTAAGAGGACGAAGCATATTCTTTGACTTAACTTTAATGGTTAATCGTTGACTCGAATTGATTAGTAAGTGATTGATACGAGGACGAAGCATATAATGAAAGTGAATCCAATTGTGTCTTTGGAATCAACATCATTCTTTGACTTCACTTTCATGCCCTTGTCAATTCGAATTGATTCGGGTGGGTCCATAGAGAAAGAGATTCAAAAATCATACTAAAATTTAATCAAATTTCGGGATTTCTTTTTCCTTTTCCCTTTGCTCCTAAGAGAATGTTCTTCCCTAAGAGACAACTTTAGTTCTCATACCTAATATTTACTTAAGTACCATGATAGCTGTCAACTTATAATTTTTTCTTGAGTTTTAGTGTCAATGATCTACCTCCAATCAAATCAAAGAGGCAAATGTATAATGTGCACGACTTGAGATATCACCCAATACAAACAACCAAAAAATCTAAATATCTTTGATAAAAATAACAGGCACCTTCTATTGGTCTGGACCCTTGACGCCTAAATAGATCAACGTTCCGGTAACTCTTATAAATGAATCAACAATCAACACGGGAAACCTTACTGATAAAGTGATGATTAAGATCAATCATACTATTTGTGTATGTCTTGCCATAGATGTTTTACAATTTCAACATATTGCTTAATTATCCCGGCTTTTGTTTTTTTATTCCTAAAGTAATGTTAAAATTTATAAGCAAATAGGCATTAGTTTTCAAAAGGGAAAAAAAGGGCCACACATCAAGGGACAAATTAGGTCGTAGTCCCCCATATATGCCGTGATTGATGGTTGTGCAGTCACAATTGCGTAGACGGCCTTCTTAAATGGCGTCTCATATATTTTCCATAAAAAGTCCAAATTTGAGAGGCCACCAATAAATCTTTTGCCCGTCTTTCACTAGGAGTATTCCTACCTGTTGATTCACAAAAACAAAAGATGGTAATCGTCCACTGAAAACATTTTCACATTTTATATATCATTACCTCGCTTTATACAAATATACGTGATTATGATAAATTATTTATATGTATAAATCCCATGGGAACTATAGAAGTTTTGACAGAAGGTGAGCACGACAAATTATGTATATGTATAAATCCCATGGGCATTTCATCGATGCGCCAATAATGCAATTCTCTGAGCTAATCACTCACGGGATATCTAGACTATTTGGGGAAGCAATTAAGGAATCTAAATGCAATAAACTTAAGAATTCGATCAGGAATCGACTGTTCGATCGTGTTAGTCTGCAAGGGTCATTACGACATTGTCAGAGTCGATCGTAGATCAGAGATAGGTCGATTCGACTGAGATGTGTGATCAAAATGTGGGTGATTCCACCTAATTGCAAAATTCTCATCGATCGGCACTAAATTGATTTTCTGTCCTTTTGGATACCTCAGTGTCTTTCGGGCAAGGGCCGCGACCCTTGCCCCCCTGCAGATTTTCATGACAACGAGAGTCGCCAATGTACCCTATGTCTGTAATTGAAATCTTGAGATTTTCACAACAACTGAGAGTTGCCAATGTGTCAAAGATGTATATAGTTACTCGAGATAAATCAATCACGGGTCAATTGCACCAAAAAATTCTAAAAGTTGGTCATGCTAAAAGCGCGCTGAAGTGAAATTAACCATGAATTTGAACCCGATTTCAAAAATTGAAAGTTCTGTAGTGTCACGAGCTATTTTAAAAACGTCGACTCATCGTCCGAAGATTTTTTAGAAATTCCGAGATTTTTACGGAAAACCGTTTCGGACATTGCAAAAAGTTAACAGAAATTCAGATGGGCTAAATAGATTGAAATTTGGACTTCTAAACCGAGCCTTTGAGTGTCAGGGACTTATAAAAAATTGTTCGGGATTTTTCTTCGGAAAAATTGGACCTCGATTTGGAGATTTGAGTGAGGAGTTGAAGTTAATTTGGTGAAAGTCGGAATAAGGCATGGGGCAGCAACTTTGACTTCAAAAATTGGATAATTGGTGGTTTAATTTTGTGGTATTATGGTTCAAGAAAGTACTAGAGATTTGAGGCATGCATTTAATTAAATAGATAGGATTGCTTGACTTTGGGGCCTTCATCTTCAGCTTCTTCAGCACGCCAACGCCAGCTGCCCACCATTTGCTTCGAACGATTTCGGCTTCAGCAAAGGACCAGCTGCCTCTTCTTTTCTTCCGGACGAACCGCGCGCTCAGTTCCCCACCGCATCTGCCGCTTCATCCCCATCATCATCCCCCATCTCCAAGCCGCCACACGTGTTCAATTGCTGCTTGTTCGGTCAACTCCAGATGAGTTTTTGACCGTGAAATTTCCTTGCCCTGCCACGTTTCCTCCCCATCTTTCACCCACCTCCAGCAGCGGTTGAGCCCAGCATCCCGCCATCTTCGACTTCTGCTCCATTTCTTCCTTGGTCAGCCACGAACGCGCGCCTCATCTCTCTCTCCGCGTCCACGTCCCACGCATGGTCAACGACGCCACTCACGGAAGCCCTTGGTTGACCGAAGCCCAGCCGCCTGCTGCCACTCGTCCGCGTGAGTTCCCCAGCCGAAGCTGCTTCTTGCCCGCGTCTCCCTTCGCGCGAGACTCCTCCAGCGAAGCTTGGCCCAGCTTTCAGCAGCAACAACGCCGGCCCATTCAAGCTGCAGCCCAGTCCAGTTGAGATTTCACCAAGCAGCAGCCCAGCAAGTTGTTTTTTGCAAGCCAGCCCATCTTCAGAAGCCCGCAAAGACAGCCCATTCAAGGCCTGTTCAGTCCAGCGAAGCCGAGCCCTTTTCAAAAGCAAATCTCATATTGGAGTGAGATTTGTTGGGCCTGTTTTAGGCCCAGTCCAAGTCCGCCGACGCCACCGAAAATTCGGATTTTGGTCGCCGTCGTGCCGTCATCACGGTAACGGTTTCCACAATTAACTGGTGAGTTTATGCACTAAACTCTTCTTAGTAGGCTAATGATGTCTAAGGGGTGTTTAGTTTAATTTAATTAGGAATTAGGTGGTTAGTTAGATTAAATTAAAAATTTAATTATTTAATTGAGCATGTTAGGTGGTTAGCATGGTTTAATTAAGGCTTAAATAAATCGTATTATTTGTCTAGAAGGGTTCGGGAATTTTCCGGGTCCTTATTGGTATTTAATTAATAATTTTGGCTTAGGTTAGTATTTTAGAAATTAAAGTGATTTATTTAATTAAATTTCGAAATTAATTAATTATTAATTATTTTTCCAGAAATTAGGCCGGTATAGCTAGTGATTGGAATTTCATACTGATTGCAATGGTGTGGTTAATTTCTGCAATTGAGTGTTAATTTCTGCAAATTGAGTTATGATTGGATTTTTGGCACTTAATTTCAAAAATTGTGAATTTTCAATATTTATCTAGAAAGTCCAGGTGTTGAGTTCTAAAACCGAAAATGGTTTTATATACTATATAAACTGATGGGATTTTGAAAAGAAAGGATATCAATTTTCTGGGGTCAATTGACCATGTACCCACACATGACGATTTTCATGAGTATTTCTAATATGAAGAAAATATGTTAGGTTCACTATTTTAATGGAGATATTTGAGTGTAATGCACGGTGCCCTATGCCATGTTTAAGTGATTGTGTGTTGGTTAAGAAAACCCGTCCTGAGTTATTAAGTTGGATGTTACCTCTATATAGGATGCCCTACCAATAGATGTCGGTCGCAATAGATTCTAGACCAATGCTCCTTTATGGAATGCTGTCGACGTAGTGACAATGCTGTGAACAATAGTGTGAGATGATGCCTGACTAAAACAAAGCTGAATTGGGCTTGACCTCTTTGCTGGGCCGAAATCGCCTGAAGATGGGTTGAGTTGGCTATTGGTTTACGTGGGTTGAACGTGCAAAAATGCTAGCTCGAATTCCAGCGGCTACTGGGCCAAACAAGAATAACTTGCTGGGCTTCTTTTTGGTTCAGCCTACTGATCCACGAGCGGAGGGGAGAGGAATCATGCAGACAGCTTGCTTCGATTGGCTGCAACACAGAAGACACGACGAAGACGTTGGATGCGTGCGGCTTCATTGGACGCATGGAGGAGCTGCAGGTCAACCAAAGGCTTCGTGGCTTGCTGTTGTTGACTGTAGGAATTGATGAAGGCTGACGTGTGGCGCGGTTGCTGCTTCGCTGGCTCAATGTGGAAGGGTTGCATGGAATGGAGCTGCACGTCAACAACCGGCAGAGGAAATCAGAACTTTGACTAGTGGGCTCCAAGGCGCGGACGTGTGGCGCTGCAACTTCGGCTTCACCTGGCTTCGATCAACAAGATGGAGTTGGAGTTGACCCGTGAAGATGCATTGGCAACCAAGAAGCGAATGAAGAGGAGTCATAGGCAAATGGAGTTCTTCGATGGTGAGGATGGGGACGCTCAGACGCCTGGCAATAGCTTCAACCCAGAAGGAATTTCGGTGGAGGGTGTGCGACTGCTTCGTGCGAAAGAGATTTGAAAGCAAATGCAGAAATAACGAGTGGATGGGGGAGGCTTCGCGTGAGGGAGAAGCCAAGGAGGGGCCCAAAATTCTGAAATCTTAGCCTTTGCCTTAATTGCTTGTCCCCACTTTTTGCCTTCAAACTTATCTTTTAGTCTCCATTACTTTCTACCAAATTAAATCCCACAACTAATCCAAAATGAAGCCAAAAATTGCTGTCCAAGCATAATTCCGAATTTCGTTTGATTTAGCTTCAATTCCTCACTCAATTCCCCAAATTGATGCCCGATTTAGTCGAAGCAAAATCCCGTATCATTTTTTGCCAGTCCCCAACACTTAAAGACTTAGCTTGGAAGTCGAAAAATCTCCTCAATTCGGCCGATCTGAATTTCCGTTGATTTTCCGCAACGTCCGAACTGATTTTCTGTAAAAATTTCAGAATCTCTGAAAAATCTACTGAGACTGAGTTAATAATCCTAGAATTTATTATGACATGGCCGAAACTTCAATTTCTGAAATCAGACTTGAATTGACGGTTAATTTTCATTTGGCGTATTTTTAGCGTAACCTAGACTATCGGGTAGATTTCAGAACTTTTTAAGGCAAATGACCCATGGTTGATTTTCTTCGAACCACTATGAACCCATTCGGCTCAATGGCGACTCTCGATTGTCGTGAAAATCTCGGGGATTCAAATACGGACACAGGGTACCAAAACAACAGTAAAATCATATTAGTATCGGTCGACGAGAATTTTCCAATTTAGTAGAGTCACCCATGATCGGCCACACATCTCAGTCGACCAGACCTATCTCTGGTCTTAAATCGATTTTTAACTGTGCCACAATGGCCTCTAAAGGAGAGCACGGTCGAGAAGCCGATTCCTAATCGAATTCTCAAGTTTATTGCCCTAAAATTTCTTCATTACTTACCCAGACAATCTAGTTATCTCAAGAGTGATCGGCTCTGAAAATAGCCCTATAAACGCGTTAACGAAATGCTCGATTAATTTAGTAGAAAACAGGTTGAGAAATTCAGGATGTCACAACTCTTCCCTTCTTATGAAAATTCCATCCTTGAAATTTAAACCTTACAAGACTTGATAAAAAAGGTGGGGGTACAATTCTCTCATTGACTCCTCAGTCTCCCATGTTGCTTCTTCTGTACCGTGGTGTTGCCAACAGGATGGTCTTTGTACGCAGAACTTGTTCTTTGCGATCGACAATTTAGACCGGTCTTTCGACGTATGACACACGGTTATCCACGTCCAATTCCTCGAAATTGAGCACATGGGTCGGGTCAGGCTTGTACTTCCTTAACATCGACATGTGAAAGACGTCATGCACTTGCGCCAATCTTGGCAGCAACGCAAGACGATACGCTAAGGCCTCGATTCTCTCAAGAATCTCAAACGAACCTACGTACCTCGAACTCGGTTTGCCTTTCTTACCAAAGTGTGAAGTCCTCTCATTGGTGACACTTTCAGAAAAACGTGATCACCAACTTGGAATTCCGAAGACCTTTGGCGCTTATCTGCGTAACTTTTCTGCCTGCTTTGCGTTGTCTTTAATCTGTCTCTAATCACTGCCACGGCATCTACTGACTGCTCAACCAACTCTAGGCCTGTTATCTTCCTTTCCCCAACTTCATCCCAACACACTAGAGTTATGCACACTCTGCCATACAACGCTTCGAATGGAGCCATCTAGATACTCTATTGGTAACTATTATTGTAGGCGAATTCTACCAGATGAAGCTGATCTTCTCAACTTCCTTTGAAGTCTATTACACAAGCTCTCAGCATGTCCTCGAGAGTCTAAATTGTCCTCTTGGACTGGCCATCCGTTTGAGGATGAATGCCGTATTGTACTGAAGATTTGTACCAAGAGCATTTTGTAAGCTCTTCCAAAAGGCTGCAATAAACCTCAGGTCTCTATCTGAGGTTATCATAACTAGCACTCCATGCATTCGAACTACCTGATGCACGTACATGTCTGCATGTCTATTTAGACTGAGGTCCTTTTGAATTGCAATGAAGTGAGTCGACTTTGTCAATTTATCGACCACCACCCAGATCGAATCATTCCTTCTCTGACTTCTTGGTAGTCCAGTCACGAAGTCCATCGTGATATGCTCCAATTTCCATTTTGGGGTCGCGAGAGGTTGCAGAAGTCCTCTCGGCTTGCAATGCTGAGCTTTTATTTGTTGACATGTCAAACATTTGGCCACATGTTTGGCGATAGCCGCCTTCATACCTGACCACCAATAGTGTTAACGTAGATTCTGATACATCTTAGTGCTTTCAGGATGAATGCTGTAACTACTACGATGTGCTTCAGATAAACTTTCTTTTCTAAACTCTACATCGTCAAGTACAACCAATTGTCCTTGGAATCTTAGTATCCCATCATCAGCGATCTGAAAATCAACCTTTCGTTTCTCTGTGTCTTCCTGAAGAATTCTCTGTACATCTGGGTTTGTCGGTTGGAGTTGTTTGATTCTAACCTGGACATCAGGTTCAATTCTGAGGGTGGCCATAAAACTTGAAAGGCGGCCTACCTTAAACTTGAATACCGAATCTCGAGCTCTCTCGATTAAGTTTTACTCCTTAATCAGAAATGGAGCCACTGAAGACTTTCGACTTAAAGCATTAGTGACCTTGTTCGCCTTTCCTGGGTGATATAAAATATCACAGTTGTAATCTTTCATCAACTCCATCCATTTGCACTGTCTCATGTTCAATTCCTTCTTAGAGAACAAATACTTGAGACTCTGATGGTCCGTGAAGATTTGAAACTTTTCCCCGCACAAGTAGTGCCTCCATCAATGCAAATATGATGGTTGCGAGTTCTAAGTCATGCGTCGGATAGTTCAATTCATGAGGTCTCAACTGGTGGGAGGCGTATGCAACAACCTTATCAGGTTACATCAGCACGCAACCCAGTCCTTTGAATGACCCATCACTATAATTCTCGAATCCTCCAGGGCCAGATGGAATTGTCAGCACAGGTGCGGTAGTCAGCTTTTCCTTCAGCTCTTGAAAATTACGCTCGCACTTGTCTGACCATACAAATTTCTCTTCTTTCTTCGTGAGCTTAGTTAGAGGTGATGCTAACTCTGAGAAACCTTCTACAAACCGTCTGTAATAACCTGCCAATCCCAGAAAACTTTTGATTTCTGTCACTGATGTCGGTCTCCGCCAATTGATCACGGCTTCTATCTTGCTCGGATCAACGAAGATTCCTTCTCCGCAAATCACATGACCTAAGAACACCACACGAGTAAACCAAAACTCGCATTTGCTAAACTTAGCATACAACTGATGCATCCTTAAAGTCTGGAGCACTAATCTCAAATGATTCTCATGCTCCTCATCACTTCTTGAATAAACCAAGATATCGTCAATAAACACTATCACAAATTGATCCAGATATTCCTTGAACACTATGTTCATCAAATCCATAAAGGCAGCTGGAGCATTTGTCAACCCGAATGGCATCACTGTAAACTCATAGTGACCATACCGAGTACGAAATGCTGACTTAGGAATGTCCTCCTTCCTAATTCTTAGCTGATGGTATCATGTTCTTAAGTCAATTTTTGAGAATATTGACACTCCTTGAAGTTAACCGAACAGATCATGATCCTTGGGAGGGGATACTTATTTTTAATGGTTACCTAGTTGAGTTGTTGGTAGTCGATGCACAGACGCAATGATCCATCTTTCTTCTTAACAAATAGAACTGATGCTCCCCAAGGTGATGCACTAGGACGAATAAATCCCTTGTCCAATAATTCTTGCATCTGCACCTTCAATTCTTTCAAATCTGATAACGCCATTCTATAAGGCGCCTTTAAGATTGGTTCTGTCCCTGGTGCTAATTCAATTACAAACTCAATCTCTCTTTTTGGCGGTAATCCTGGCAATTCTTTTGGAAAGACATCTTGGAATTCTTGCACAATTGAAATGTCCTCCACTTTCAGTTCCTCAATTGTTGTGTCCACGACAGTTGCTAGGTATCCTCAGCAACCCTCGTCTAACAAACGAGTTGTCTCTTGTGACGAGATCAGGACAATCGAGGGTCCTCCTCGATTCTTGACAAACTCGAAGCTCTTACCCTCTAACGGGTCAAACTGAATCACTTTACGATAACAGTCCATTTTAGCTCGTTGCTTGGTGAGCCAGTCCATGCCAATTATTAAATCAAAGTCATACATGGCTAGGACTAAAAGATATATCTTCCCCACTCGCTCACCAATCACTAACTTGCACCCCGAACAACCCAAAACATCAATAACTTTATCTTTCAAAGGAGTAGATATGCACATGGCTGACTCCAATAATATAGTACTGACTCCTATCAACTTAACAAATTGCTTGGCAATGAAGGAGTGGGTTGCTCCTAGATCAAACAAAGCATAAGTAGGTTGGTCATTGAGCGAAACCATACCTGTTATCACATCAGGCGCAGCATCTGCCTGACCTTGGGTAATTGCATACACGGTACTTTGAGTAGGAGGCCTCAACTGTCCTCCCTGTGGCATGTTTTAAGGGGCATACCCTCCGATCTGTCCTTGTGGCAGTGGCGGTGATAGTTGCGGTTGTCCCCTTGACTTCCTGGGACAATGTCTAGCTATGTGGCCTTGTTGGCCACATTCATAACACACACCCATCCTAGCTGGACACGGTGCTGACCCATGTCGTCTCCCACAAGAGCGACACAGTCCCATTCTATCGGCCATTGACCTACCAAATCCACCCTTCTTGCTAGGCGGACCTTGGAATCTATTCCCTGACATCGGCCTCTTTCCTTGCCTGATCACTTCCTGGTCAACACCAAATCTCGACCCCGACGAGGCAGCTTGCTCATTCAATCCTCGCTTTATCATTTAGGCTCGACGATAAACC
The DNA here is from genome assembly GCA_014182405.2 of Eucalyptus sideroxylon. Taxonomy (NCBI): domain Eukaryota; kingdom Viridiplantae; phylum Streptophyta; class Magnoliopsida; order Myrtales; family Myrtaceae; genus Eucalyptus; species Eucalyptus sideroxylon. The sequence goes on from CM024552.2 coordinate 44,307,502, forward strand.
TCTCTATAATCTTTCAAGTTCCATAATAGTAGAGGTTGTTTCAATTCAGCACGAAGACCGCTTTTGAACTTCCGAGCTTTCTCTCCAAGGTCTTCAATCAGTTTAGGAGCATACTGTGATAGTTCTGCGAACTTGACCCCATACTGGTCAACTATCATGCTCCCTTGGCAGAGACGGTGGAACTCCTCTATCTTTTGTTCCCGAGCAGTACTCGAAAAGTACTGATCATTAAAGGCTTTGAGGAAAGTGTCCCACACTTGGACCACACCTTCCGAGAACACTATTCCTTGGCGGCTCTCCACCATATATTGGCGTTACCTTGAAGTTGGTACACTGCTAGTAACACCTTTTCCTCCTCATTGCACATTAGAAATGCAAATGCCTTTTCCAAATCTTGTACCTACAGAGACGCGGCCTTAGGGTCTCTGGTACCAATGAATTTTGGCAGATTCATTTTTAAGAATTGATCCACTAACTGGTGAATTGGCCTCCCAGCGACCACAGCTCCTAGTAGTATTTTAGCAGGGGCGACGACAGGTGCAATTGTGGGTGCTGTGACAGGGGCAGCTTGAGCAGTAGCGGCAGCAATGGTAGCGTTGGCAGCGGCAGTGGCGGTGGCTTCAACCGCGGCAGTAAAGACGACAGTTTGATCTCGGGCCTGTTGCCCCATCATCTCCCACATAGCATCTAGAGCCTAGTTGATTCCGACAGTTCCTTGCTCACTCGGAGCTGCTACCTCAGCATCAACAGGAGTTGGTGCTACTCTAGCATCTACAATAGGTGGAACCATTCCACTCACGCTAGCCTATGCTGGTGCTCGACCACGGCCTCCTTGAGTACCGACTCTAGTCCGCGCTCTTCCTTGAGTTACAGCCCTATTAGTCCTCTTTGCAAGAGTCATCAGCTCCTGATCGCTCATAATGTCACTTTAAACAACTGACGCCTACTTCTAATTCAACACCAAATTAGAAAAAGAGAGATTCAAACAACAAATAATTTTAGCACTCAGCTAACACAAACATGCACCAACGTGAATTTAAATGCCTTTCCTACAAACTATCCCATGGTCAATGCTCTTTATCACTCCAATCTTGAATTTTGCTCTGATACAACAAAAAGGGGATGTCACGATCCGATCCTCAGGGATGTGCCCATCCTTCTACCTAGTTGATTTTTAAAGTGCGATATCCTAGGACTAAGTATCGCCGACCCTTTCCTTTTATTATGCAGGCGGAAGCAGTTATAAATCCCCAGACAATAAAAAAAAATGGGATAGAAAAGCAGACCATATTTTTCATATTGAAATTCACAACCACACATTTATTAACAGCACAACTCCTAGTATATTTACAATACTATTCACAGCATACTTGTCTCACACATATCTACACTAAGACATCGTTTACAAAAGGGATGGGATCTCAATCCACATCTGGGTTGTACTCAAGATCCCTCTCTGGATCCTCTTCTACTTCAAAAATCTTTCTCCTTCTCAGGTTTTACATTAGTGCTCTCCTTCTTAAGTTCCTCCTCCTTGGCTTCTCCTCAAGGTCCTGAAATGGTTGTTCAATAACCAATGAGACCACGTCTCGGCAAATTTTACACCCTAATACTCGATTAGTAAGCCAATACACTACTCAGTTGCCTAAGCACAGCATGAGTTAGAGGACTTACCTTAGCCTTAAATTCCATCTGCATATTAGTATAGTTTAATAGGTACTCACATAGTCACATCACCGATTGAAGCATCGATCAAATCGACCTAGTCGATTACATGATAGTCGTACCCTTTCTAGGTTATTCATCCCACACCAAGTAATTCCTTAGATTTAGTGGCTTTACGGTCCCACCCGACCCTGTCCAGATTCAATTTAGGAATAAATCTTAAATTCACTCCTAAATTACTTTAGCACCAAATAAAGCTCAAATAAATAAACGGACTGCACCACGACAATCAGCACGAAATTCCGCTCACCGACCATCCCGGATGAATTTCCAGAAAAATAATTAATTAAATAATTAAATTGGAAAATTAAATAAATAATTATAAAAATCCAATTTAGGCACATAATGCCTGATTGGAAGTCGAGATGAGCCCGGAAAATTACCGAAGCTCATTCAATAATTAACATGGCATGCCTACTTGCTAATGTCTATTTCTAACCACCTAACAAGTATCATTAAGTCTCTAATTTAATTTATCTAAATTAATCTAACCACATAATTGCATTTAATTAAATCTAACCAACTTTAAGTATAATCAGTAAACTAACAAAGCATTAGTGAGTAAAACTCACTTGGTAAAAGCAGAGAACGAATCACCGCAATGGCGACGCGACAACGGTCGAAATCAGACTTTCGACGAACTTGGACTAGGCTAAGAAGTCTTGCAAGCCCACAGAAATTCTGGGCTTCAAGACTGGGCTTACTTTGGACTGGGCTTGCGAAGTGGGCTGTTGGACCTCATTGATTTGGGCTTCAAGTGACTAAAACAGAGCTGAATTGGGCTTGACCTCTTTGTTGGGCCGAAATCGCTTGAAGATGGGTTGAGTTGGCTACTGGTTTGCGTGGGTTGAACGTGCAAAAATGTTGGCTCGAATTCCAGCGCTTGCTGGGCCGAACAAGAATAACTCGCTGGGCTTCTTTTTGGTTCGGTCGACTGATCCACGAGCGGAGGGGAGAGGAATCACGCGGATAGCTTGCTTCAGTTGGCTGCAACACGGAAGACACGACGAAGATGTTGGATGCGTGCGGCTTCACTGGACGCACGGAGGAGCTGCAAGTCAACCAAAGGCTTCGTGGCTTGCTGTTGTCGACTGTAGGAATTGATGAAGGCTGACGTATGGCGCAGCTGCTGCTTCGATGGCTCAACGTGGAAGCGGTTGCATGGAATGGAGCTGCACATCAACAACCGGCAAAGGAAATCGCAACTTTGACTAGTGGGCTCCAAGGCACGGACATGTGGCTTTGCAGCTTCGGCTTCGCCGGGCTTCAGTCAACAAGATGGAGCTGGAGTTGTCCTGTGAAGATGCATTGGCAACCAGGAAGCGAACGAAGAGGAGTCACGGGCATAGGGAGTTCTTCGATGGTGGGGACGGGGATGCTTGGACGCCTGGCAGCAGCTTCAACCTAGAAGGAATTTCGGTGGAGGGTGTGCGACTGCTTCGTACGAAAGAGATTTGAAAGCAAATGCAGAAATAACGAGCGGATGGGGGAGGCTTCACGTGAGGGAGAAGTGAAGGAGGGGCCCAAAATTCTGAAATCTTAGCCTTTGCCTTAATTGCTTGTCCCCACTTTTTGCCTTCAAGCTTATCTTTTAGTCTCCATTACTTTCTACCAAATTAAATCCCACAACTAATCCAAAATGAAGCCAAAAATTGCTGTCCAAGCATAATTCCGAATTTCAATTAATTTAGCTTCAATTCCTCACTCAATTCCCCAAATTGAGGCCTCATTTCGTCGAAGCAAAATCCCGTATCATTTTCTACCAATCCCCAACACTCAAAGGCTTAGCTTGGAAGTCGAAAAATCTCTTCAATTCGGCCGATTTGAATATCCGTTGATTTTCCGCCATGTCCAAACCGATTTTCCGTAAAAATCTCGAAATCTCTTAAAAATCCACTGAGACTGAGTCGACACTCCTAAAATTTATTGTGACATAGCCGAAACTTCAATTTATGAAATCGGACTTAAATTGGCGGTTAAATTTCATTCGGTGTGTTTTTAGCGTGACCTAAACTATCGGGTAGTTTTCAGAACTTTTTAAGGCAAATGACCCATGGTTGATTTTCTTCGAACCACTATGAACCCATTCGACTCAATGGCGGCTCTCAATTGTTGTGAAAATCTCGAGGATTCAAATACGGACATAAGGTACCAAAACGACAGTAAAATCATATTAGTGTCAGTTGACGATAATATTCTAATTTAGTAGAGTCACCCATGATCGGCCACACATCTCAGTTGACCAGACCTATCTCTGGTCTTAAATCGATTTTTAACTGTGCCGCAATGGTCTCTAAAGATGAGCACGGTTGAGAGGCCAATTCCTGATTGAATTCTCAAGTTTATTGCTCTAAAATTTCTTAATTACTTACCCAGACAATCAAGTTATCTCAAGAGTGATCGGTTCTGAAATAGTTCTATAAATGCGTCAACGAAAAGCCCGATTAATTCAGTAAAAAATAGGTTGAGAAATTCAGGATGTCATATATTACGGGCGCTAAATCTTAATTACTAAATCATTAGCAACCAAAATATTGTTTAATACTTCTCTATCCTTTGAAATGGAAGTACTTCGCCACGCCCAAAACTCCCATTACCCACTAGATTACACAAAACTTTGATCTTCCAATAAGCATGATTTTATATACTATTTTATGCAAGAACATAGGTTAAACGTTCTTAAGTATTTTAGTTGTTTATATCAGCCACCAAATCCTATTCTTGTCAAAGGTAATACTAGAAAAAAAAAAAGCAACTGTAAGATTGAGAATAAACCTCGCTAAAGTTGGAATTTATTATGAATATAATTAAAGCAAATTGAAAATTAACAATGCATTGGGAAAAATTCTATCACACCCTAAACCCCGAGACACGTGAACAACCCGCCATGGTCATGCAAATGCGACATTCTCAGGTAGTGTCACCTACCCTTTTATTTTATTGTTGTGCAAGCAGAACGTATTATAAAACCCTTAACAAAAATTCACGGGATAGGATAGCAGGAAAAAAATCAATTTAAAAAAAAACCAACATACTAAGACCGGTCTACCAAAAGAAGGAACGGTCCTAAGACTACTAGTCGGACTTGCTCGTCGATCCTACATCTGACTTCACAGTCTCCGGAGACGATGGGTCCTCCATGGCCACCGAGGGCTCCGGATCTATCACAACACCATCAAAGGTGTCCAGGTCCATAGGGTGTGCAGCCTCCCACTCTCCAATCCCAATAAGAGGTCTGTCGAAACCTCACAATGGACCTTCCTGACCCCCTTGACGGAAGCTGATGAACCATGCCTTATATCAATGAGGAACCAAACCACGGACTCAACCAACTCCCGCGTCAGGCTAGTCCCGGGAATAGGGATATAGGTAAACTCAAAATCTATTGTCTGCGGGACCCCATACCCCGTGTGTCGCTTCGCCATCTAGGGATTTGTAATATTTTTCCTATAACGGGGCGAGACATTGTCTCAACAAGTTCACCCATCCTAAATCCCTATTAGAAAGAAAATACGCTCAAGAGTGGCCTAGCCACACAGCATAGAATACTTACCTCGTCTTATTTCCTTGGCATCGCCTCCCTACCTTTGAGGGTGGCTTCGTCAGTACATCAACAGCGTTCTCGAAGGAGCATGGGCCCACAATCAACTGAACCCGCATCTGTTGTGTGGGGCATCCCATATAGGGGCAAATCCAGCTCAATAGCTCAAGACAATTCCTCTTAATTATAACACAACAATTCATACTCAGCCCAAGGCACTTGGCATTTCACTCAAGGCTTCCATTAAAATACTAATCCATATTTTTCACAATCAACATTCAATTTGCAATATCCAATCATCATATTCAAAATCTAAGCACACGTAGCGATCGGCACACAATTTTGAGAAAATGAGGCCTCGAAATAATTTTCGAAATTTATTAAATAATTATTTTATTCCGAATTTAATTAAATAATAATAATTTAATAATTTTGAAGATTAATATTATTAAATTAATAAAAAAATTTGAAATATTTAATTAAATCAAAAGTAAAACATTTATCTCTAATCACGGGTTATTCTAATATAAACAACCATTTAACCCTAATTAAACATACTTTAATTAAATCACACCCCCTAATCTAATCCACATTTAATTAAATCTATCTACCAACCTAATCTCAATCAACCTAAGCCAAACACACTTAAGGCATCATTAATCATTTAATCAAGATTTAGTGATTTAAACTCACTGGAATTGCTTTATGATGAGTCTCCGGCGAAGAGCATGACAAGGCCGTCGACAAATCTACACGGAGCAACACCAAATGAGGACCGAAAGGCATCCAAAATAAGCCTTAAAGAACTGGATCTTGTTGGAACTTTTAGCTACTGACCTCGGCTGGAAGGGGGCTGCACGGTGGCTGGTGGCGCATGAAACGGGCAGAAGGAGGCGGCGGTAGCTCAGGCAGTGACTAGTGGTGGCTCCGGTGACAAGGCGGGACCTCTGGCGACGGCGAGCAGTTGCGGGACGACGATCGACGGTCTGAATGCGCGGCTGCAGAGGACAACGGCCAGGAGTTCAAACGGAGGGAGAGTAGTGAGCTTGTCAGGCGCGCGGGTGAAGAAGAAGCAGCACCGGCGTCGAGCTGGCTTCGACGGTGGCTCTGGTAGCCTTGGTCGACGATGAGCTGCTTCTGCCAACCTAGAGCAGCGACAAACAACGCTGCTAGCGCGTGGACAAAGATGGAGTGGAGTGGCGAGTTGGTTGACGAGCAGGCACGCGGGTGATGTGCGCGAACGGCGACGACGACGACGACACCGGCGATGAACGGCAAGCGGCGAAGGAGGCGGATGAAGGGCGGTGTCGAGCTAGCTACAACCGATCGGTTTCTCTCTCTCCCTCCTCCAATTTCGAATTCCAAGGGCCAAACTTGAAGATGATGGAGATTGGTTGATGGGAAGTCCCATATTTTTAAGAGCCAACATCCACGCTCCACTTGTCAAGATCTTAGGCAGTCTAGCCCAACCATGATATCACTTAATGATGTCACACTCCACTATCTCCAATCTCCCACAACTTATTCCAATGGTTGCAAATTTCATTTTCCGCCGTGGCATGAAATCTTGTATTAATTTCATTCAATTCTCTTCTAATTGAACTAAATTGAAAGTCCATAAAATTAATCCAATGTCACCACACTTCAATTCACATCTTCACTTGTCCATAGAACCAACTTAAGTCCCAAAAGCACGACCAAATGCGGGCCTACTAATTTCTTGAGTCAAATTAGCCATTCTTTAATTAATCTGCTGAAAAAATCTGGTTGCATGAAAAATCTTCTGAAGATAAGTTAATGATCCTAAAATGATTTGTGACACACCAGGGCTCCCAATTTCTATATTCGCTTTCAATTTCAAGGTTAATTTCACTCTGGCACGATATTAATGCGTTCTGATCTACCGAGTAGCTTTTAGAAATTTTTATGCATTTGACCTGTGGTTGATCAATTCAAGCCACAATGTAAATCTTTGATACATTGACAATTCTCGGTTGTCGAGGTAATCTGAAGGTTTCAAATACGGACACAAGGCATCCAAATTAACAGAAAAGTCGGTCCAGTGCCGATCGACAAGAATTGTGTGATATGGTGGAATCACCCACACCTGATTACATGCCTCTATCGAGTCGACCTATCTCTGGTCTCTAATCGATTTTTAATTGTGCCGTAATGACCCTTCAAGATTAGCTCAGTCGAGAGGTTGCTTCTTGATCAAATTCTTGAGTTTGATACATTAGAATCTCTTAACGGCTTTACCTGATAGATTAGTTTTCACATGAGTGGCTGACTCAAGGAAAATAAATATATGCATGCCAACGAAATGCCCATCTCAATTTATTGAAAATAGAATTGGAAAATCGAGATGTCACAATTACCAATTCTATTATAAACCTATTGTATGGATGTCATTTTAATCCTAAATTTTTCAATTTTGCTACTGTAGTCCTAAACTTTTGTGCGAAATTCTAGCATCATCCTTCCAACCAATTGTTGCCGAAAATTACTGATGTGGAGCAATTAAATGTTCCATGTCAGCGTGGCACGCTAAATAGTTAGCAATAACTAGATGTCATGTTAGCAATTTTCAGCACCAATAGGCCATAATGACTATATTAAAGTTTTATGTACAAGTTTAAAACTATATTGGTAAAATTTAAAAGTTTATGACTGAATTAATATTTGTATAGTAGATTTTGAGTTGATTGGGTAAGTATTGCCTTCCTCTAGAACAATAGTTCAGCCAATTGTTCTATAGGCCTCAAAACTCAACTAGTGCATATTGCCACCCGACAATTTGGGATTTCTAAACTTGAAAATTTTTCTAATTAATTACTACACTTGGTAATTAAAAAAAGAAGTCAAGATTCAGTAATTTGAACATGAAATCAATTAAAACTCAGGGATTGTTAATCAAATTTACCAATCCAAAAATATGTTACTATGTCTATCGTATATAAATTTCCTTTCCTTCTTTTTTGAATTATTGTGTTTTACTTTTTTTATAGCAATATTAACCTACCTAAAAAGTTGGTTAATTTCTTATGAAATTTTCTTTTCTTGAATGATATCGCCTGGCCCTTTTGGCTTTTGTGATTCTATCATTTTATTAGTTTTACTATACATATTATTATTGTTGTTACTTATTCTTCGTTTCTGCTGTTAATGGTGACTCCATTATTTCCTGTTGAGCTTTTAGGTTGAACAACAACAACAACAACAAGATTGGCGAAACATATGAAGGTATCACGATATGAGTATGAGATAAACGTGCATGCATTCAATTTCTAAAAGAAGCCTCACGAATAAATATGTGACCTCGATCAAGCATTTTCATGAACACTTGGTGATCGCTTCAAACACAAAGTATAGAAGCATCATCGAAGTACTAATTCCGATCCAGACGATTTCAGTGACATTAAAGTGTGCTCAGACTACTATTTTATTCCTAATCTGTACTCAATTTTTACTCAAGCTTAAATTACAACGTTCGGATTCAGCTTACTAAAATAGAGCAATGATGTATATACCTTGGAGATGCAGCCTTTGGCCACGAATGGCGATCGAACAGGTAATGGAGTTCTTTGAGGTGTCGACTTGGGTGGTTGGCACAAGCGAAGAAGCTTCGTAGGAGGACTTAAACTCTTGGGATTTCTCGACCTTAAAACGAACTTGAATAAAGCCGAACGATTTGGGAATGGCAAAGAGCATCGACCAGCGGTCTGAAATTAATGAAGGGAACCTATAAGTGAGAGAAAATCGACGATAAGAGTTCGTATGCATTCAACCTCGGTGGTTTTTGGCCATCTTTGTTCCTTGGTGTGTGCTCCATTTCTACTGTGAATGAGCTCGAGCACCTGGGATGGCCGACAGAGACTGGGGGTGGTGGACGATGAATGGTGATAGAGAGAAAATCTAGAGGAAAAATGGCCATTATATATTGTTTTCCTTTGCGTGTGTGCTCCTTTAAATAAACAAAGCAAATGGAAAGCTATCAAAAGCAGCAGACATATTCGGTAATACAACCATGAAGAATGTAGGGAATGAAGCAATCCCACATCGGTCATGGGGAACTAGGTGAAGAAACTAAGCAGCACGTGAATAAACATCGTTATAAGCCTAAGCTTAGGAAAATAAAACATCCATCAACATGTCAAACCATGGGGAAATACATGTCCAAGAGCAAAAGAGAACTGCGAAGCCACGAGATGCTACATTGATTCAAACATAATAAAGTCAGAGATGAGAGCATTCCCACTCAACTAAAGAACAAAAAGATAGAAACTCCTTGTCACAAGCCAAATTCTGAGCTAGAAGCTTCGGCTTGACCATCTTTTGACAGTCCAAAGTAGCAACAGATTTCTCGAATTCCTCAAATTGTTTTGCTGCTTTGTCAATTCCACTACTTAACAAGCGCCAAGTGTCAGTCATATCTAGTTGATGGGATAGAAGCTTGTGACACTCCTTAGTGAGCTAAGCTTCAAGATTCAGAATGTTTCTTTTAAGTTGAAGCTCGGTCTTCATCATAACTAGAAATGACTACATGAGACGATCTGCCTCGACCCACTATTTTTTAGCCTTCTCAGTAAATGACTGGACTTGACATTTTGAAAGAGCCAAGGATTAAAGCTAATCGCTACTCTTCTTGATAGTGTCCCAGCTCTCAATAAAGACAGGGAGGTATTTGTCGCAACTGATTCAGAAAGCACCACGCTTGGCAAAAGCGAGATCATAATAGAATGATTGGAGAAGTGCTTTAGCTTGTACCATTAGTTGAGGGTCACCAAAAAGCCCGATAAGGCCTTCTTCGGATATCTTCAGGAAGGATTGAATTCATTCTTCTGGGGTAAGCTTGGCAACTTCCTCTGAGCTGAATTTGAAAAGGGTAATGGAAGGTGTCTGTGTAATTTTTCGAAGAGTTTGCTTGGCATTCTTGATGGCGTCAGAAGCAGGAAGAGATACTTTCCTCGGGTCAAGTTGGGTTGTTGATTCGATGATCGTAGGAACAGGTTCACGATTACATAATCTAACAAAACAGAAGTCAGAAGTGATATAGTGAACATAATAAAGGCTAAATTAGAGCCAAAATTATACCAGTGGGGGCACTATACTCCAATTCATTGGATAGCAGCATGGTAATAGATGAGGGCGAAACTGTAGTTGAAGTAACGACTAGGGAAAAAATAGCTTCCAAAGTCACTGGAGCTGATCATGAAAAAACATAGTCTTGAACCGAAGATAAAGTAGAGTCTCTTTCTTCCCCAGCATAGGAAGTGAAAGCAATTGGCAGCTCTTGGAAAGAACCCGAGGCAGCAATAGATGTGATACGAGTAGCAGTGGAACTACTTCCTCTTTCTAGGGAGGGATCTAGAGCAAGTGGGATATTTACTTCCAAGTTTTCCTGGACTGGTGAAGATGCTGGTTCTCCTTGAGGTACATTGGAATCATGCTCACTAGTAGTAGATGAGATAGGCTCTCGAGGACGGGTCGGCTCTAGCGGAATTTCTCTAGGTGTTGAAGGAGATCCATTTGCTCTATGGGAAGATGACGAAGCATGCTCCGACATAGGAAGATTTGTGGGATTTGGGAAGTTGTCGATATCAACCAGGGCCGACGTCGAAGTTTCGCCAACAAAGGGAATCGTAGATGCAGGACTATCTGCAAGAGTAGCCTTGAACTTGTATTAGTTCCATATCGACAATGTTGCGAGTGGAAGAGCTAGAGGTTAGGCATGTTGGTGGAATAAATTATGCATTCAAGACAGACCTTGAGAAGAGTCTCCTGGTTGGAGGAGCAAATATTTGCGTGGAAGCAAGTATATTTGAATTACCGGAACATCGGACTAAGGCCAGATTAAAAAATATCACAAAGTCAAGAGAAGAAGATACTTTAATCTCGTGATCTTTTTGGCATCCAATGAGTCGATGAGGTAGGAAGACTAGATGAAGGTTTGACAACATTGGTAGAGTGAGTTTTAGAGATGACCTTGCTAAAGATGGTGTCAAAATCTTCAGTGAAAAGGGAATCTCGATAGATCCTCCACCAAGTAGTGAAACTTTTGAGAACACTAGGGGCTGGGACAAACGATTTGATTGTAAGTGGCGAAGTATTTTGCTGGTGATTGTGCGGCTACAAACAAAGGGATCAAATGTTTTGGTCACCTAAAAAAAAGAAAAAAAATGCTTCTCACCGAAAGGAAAATCCATAAAATAAGGAGCCGCAAGAGGAATGCCCTGGGTTAGGCTGAGTTGCCAAGCACAATATTGAGGGGAGTAAATTTCCACACCTGACTTCAATTTTCCTTTTATTGGCAGCCTCAATGTCAAGTCGGACGCAACTAAATCATAACGCCCAAAGTTTTTGGTTGTCCTTGGCCCGGCCAAAATCAAAGATAGAGATAAAATATGGGCTTGAAAGTGGGCAGAAATCATCAGTGTTCAGAGAGTGATGGTAGAACCAATGGAGGAAATGCTAGAAAGACGAAGACCTTTCAAGAGAAGGACGAAGACGGAAGCTCAATAGCCGCACTTCTTTACTCTCATGATAGAACGGTTCGGATTTGGACCCTTATGGAAGAGGGACTTTAGCATTTGAAAAAAGGGACAGAAAATACAACTTGACCCATGCTTGGAGGATCCATAAAGGATCATGAAAAACCCCAGAGGTAGGAACACATATAGCAATCGATGAAAACCAAGGCTATGATAAAGGGCACCAATAGCAAGACGGTCCATGGCTATATGCTTACCTCGGGAAAGGAAAAAAGCTTAACCTTTGAGATCCTAAGCTACTTGAATGGAGGGGTGACAAAAAATGAACTTAGATAGCTAGTATAGCAAAAAGGCAATGTGCTCATCATCCTCAACATCTCCTATCTAACAAGCGTAGGCTTTTTGGAAGCCGATATTGGAAAGGTCCGTACCTTTTTCCTAGAAGTCACAAGCTGAAGGATTAATAGATCTAGTATCATCACTATCTAGACTCAATCCAATAATGGCAAACATGTCGAGCAAAGTTTTGACATAGGGCTTGACCTGAAGAAGAAACGATTAAAAGATGGTGACCAAAAGCAAGCAAGGCTACCTAAAAGCTTGTGATTGATTTTCCAATCAAAGGTACAGAACTCCAAAGCCTTGTCAATTCGAGCCTTGCACCACATCTCCTACTTCCACATTCCGAGGGAAACACTCAACAATAGAGGGAGAAGGAATTGGTGCCCGCAAATAGAGATTGAGGATGATCTCATCGGCTGCTTCCTCTATAGAGCTTTAAGATGACAAGAGAACATTGTTTGCATGTTTCTACGACTAGATTTTTTCGAAACAAGCAACAAAGTGTCGGGATCATATGATCGAGACATGGTAGGACTAGAAGGGGAAGGGAAGGCTGAAAATGACAGAGAAAAGATTAGAAAAATTTGATCTTGAAAGTGGACTTCAATGGCGTCAAACGTGACAAGGGAAAGTCAAGAGTTGCACAGTTACACAAGAAAATGGGGTGAAATATTCAGAAAGGATGCAGGTTTGAAAACCCTAAAAAGCACAAGATTGCATACAAAAGAAGGGAAGCTAAAGTGACAATGCACGAGGCACAAGGTGATAACACTAGTCAATGTAATCATTAACATGGTTAAAAGAATTAAAATATCATTCAATTATTTTAAAGCGAGCATTTTTGGCGCTCAAATTAGCTTACTGAGTTTTAGAAGCCAGAGAGAATAAAACAAGCCTAGTACATGGGAATTCATAGAGAGCGGGCCAAAATGCCAATAGTTGACAAATTGCGGTCTCGAACCATGTGACAAGGGCCTTGCCAAAACTGGCGAGATAAGAATAAAACCAGTTACGGGGTCAGTATCAGTGGAAATATCGGCAAGGTAGGACAGTTATCGATAGGGAGCTGAAGCTTCCAGAACATTGTAGATATCGAAATGTTAACTACTAAAAGGCAATTACCTATGGGTTGCCACTATAAATAGCCGAAGAGGCATCAACGTAGGGATATTTGGCCAAAATCGACAATCGGTCATTCAGTTTTCAATTGTTAACTTTCCTTTTCGCACTTTTTCATTCAATTGTATCTTTACTTTTCTCCTATTTTGCACTTTACTTTTATCGATAGTTTAGATTGGTTGCTTCCTTTCTAGAGCGACACAAGACCCGTTGTAAACAATAAAACCAAAGCTCTGCCTCTTCGGTGAAGGGTTTTGTCGAGAGAACTTTCCTCAGCGAACAAGTACATATGAAACCTTCGAGTATTCCACATCCATGCCTTCATTCATCAATTTCATTCCATAATAGATATATTCGGCAAATCTAGATGAAGACGTAGGGATCTCTTCATTAGTACATATATTCCAAATGATTTTCAGAACAATTAGTTCCATGACACGGAAACTCTGCAACAACTTAGAATGAAGTTTACTATTGAAACTATTATTGAAAAGGTCCATAATGCAAATTGTTGAAGTAAAACTGGCTTCGACACGTTGCAATTAGACCATGGAACTTTTTAGATTTCAAGATAATAGCTTTAAGCTTGGTCAATTCGAATAACTATAAAGGGAACCCATCGAGAATTTGATTGTAACCAGGGTTCAAATACTCTAATTCACCAAAGATCTTGGGTAGGCCATTTCAATCGATTCTTTATGAGGTCAATCATCTTCAATGCACAACTTTCTGGGTAAGCATGAGGACTCATGCCCTCAAGGTTATTTTTCCCAAGATCCAAAATTGTCAAAGAACCAATATTTCCAAGACATGAAGGAATTGTGCCATTTAGACTATTGTTGGCCAAATCAAGAATGACGAGAGATCTTAGTATACAAATTGAATGAATTTCTCCGAAGAGAATGTTGTTGGAGATATTGTAATAAGTTGTTGATGGAGGTGGAGTAAGGAGTTATGTTTTGAGCAAATTAGAAATAATGTCAAGATAGGTCAACTTGGGTAGTGGCATATTGATTAGATTGTTCCCTAAGCCAATTAGAAAATTGTAAGAAAGATCCCCATGCCACAAGGATTCTTTGCTACCATTGCCCATCCAATTAGGAATGCTCCCTTTGATTTTATTGTTGGACAAATCTACCCACTTTAATCCACATAGGTAGCCTAAAGCCTTGGGGAAGTCATGTAAATTGCATGACTCTAAAGTTAACTAGAAAAGTTTTGGAAGAGTGGCATTCATCTCGGTTTTGCTGACAAAAAATATGTTGTTTTAATCCAAAAATAATGTCCGCAAGTTCTTGAGTTTGTGTAAATCCACGGTTTTACTCAAATTATTCCCACTATGATCCAGATGTTTGAGATTCTTGAGTTCTCATAATGACTTTGGGATTTCACCTTGCAAATTGTGAAATAATGGTTGAGCTCAACCAACTGCATAAGTATTCTGAATTGAAGATGGAATTGGACCACTTAGCCGAACATTTGCCAAATGTAAAGAAAGAAGGATGGTTAGTTTGGCTACTAATTTAATCTAAACCCTTTTTTTTTTTTTTTTGTTAAAGAACTATGCATAATGGAACTATTACTAAAAGGGTACGGATTGGTGAGTTTTGACAAGTTGACAAGCCTATGCCAAATATCCCTCGTGAAATTATTGAAAGAGAGCTCTAGATATGACAATTGGGTAAGATTAGCAAAGGAAGCGGGGATTTGAACATGAACTTTATTAAATGATATATCTAGATAAGCAAGCTAAGAAAGATTATTCAGTGAAATGGGAAGTGAACCCAAAAATAGCAATCCTAAATTGATAATTCATTCAAGAAAATGCTAATCCAAATAGGTATTTCTCTTGAAAAATTCGTGCCCTAAAGAAACAATGATTTCAAGCAATTACCCCAATGTTGTTATGGAATAAAACTAGGAAGGTTATCATTGCCATTGATATCGAGGACTTCTAGGTTTGGTAATTGAAAAATTCTTACCGGAAATTCAGCATACGAAAGAGAAAATGCAAGTTTAAGCGACTTCAAAGAGTAGGAGAAGTTTGCAAGCACATGAGAGAATGATCGTGGCATGCTTACAGAAGAGAGATCAAGTTCTTTAAGGAAAGTTAAGTTTTAAACAAAGTTGTCCACATTGGGCATCTCAAGATCCCACCCACTAGACAAATCAAGAGAAATCAATCTCGTGAGCCATGAGATATCTTATGGGACTTTCCTTGAAAAATATGAGCCAGAGAGATTAAGGTAGTGTAACCTGAAAAAATTGCCAATGCCGTATAGGATTGAGGGAAATTCGAAGTCATTGAAAGCGAGATTGAGCAATTTCAATGTGGAGTAGGCGAAAAAGGCTAGTGTTAAAAGTTAAAGTACCAACGAGACAATTATGGCTAAGGTTGAGGCCTATCATGTGACCAGTGGCCTCATCACGCTTCACACCATTCCATGAGCAACAATCACCATGTCCATCTAGTGACCATGATCCAACCTTCACATAAACACAATTATAAATTGCTCTATTGGTTCTAAAACTTTGCTTGAATTCCACTGAGGTTGAGCTTTAATGCTGATGGCATAATGGCTCAGCAAGCAAAGTATGAATCATCACGAGAAGGACAATCCATGTACAAAACATTTAGAATATCTAGGGTGCCATATTTTCTCTTTTGTTTTTCTCCTTTTTGATAGAGTTTGTTTTAGTGGAAAAGCTTTCACAGGCAGTAATAAACAATTCGATCATTGCACTTTCCATGCTGCTTTGGCCATTGATGTGGCACCCCGAAACACCTAAGGTCGCCATAGGTACCTATCGATATACCTAATGAACACTAGTTACATCTCTTAGTAGAAGCATCGTAGTTCATAGGTTTTTTTTTTTTTTTTGAAAATAGTCTTAGTGCAACTTATTAGTGGAAGCATAATTGAATCTCATCAGATGTCCCTCTAATAACCATAATGCAATGCACACCAACTACGTACCATATGAAAAGATAAAGCCGAGCCACTTTTATTTACATATTTTCATGATGGATTTTCGGGTCGGTACAACCAAAAAGAAAAGCCAAGATTTTTAACTACACTTGGCCACAACCCAAAAGATATCTTGACCGCTATATTCGATCACATGTCATCCTCCATCTACCAGCGTCGGCTACCCTAAAAAAGAAATGTTAGCTCTCTACTCCTCATGCGGCCATCACACCCATCCTGGCGCGTTGGGCGGTGGTGGCGGCTACATCCCCTAAACACTCCATCTCGACGGACGTGGACCGACAAAAACTCTTGAATGACTAGGCCCCCAGCCAAGCCCACATTGTACATGACCAGCACGCGGACTCGCACAAACGTCAGATCAAGGATGGTAATGCAGTCAATCTCCGAACACTCTACCTCCACATCATATGGGAGGCCATAGAAGGTATCCCGTGTGACCGGAGGGAGTGGCATCTTTCTAATCTGAAATGTTGGTCACCAAAGGGGTGAGTACAATCACTCAGCAGGTAAATGATCTAATAAACTACTCAATGCATCACACAATACAATCATAAAAATCATAGCATAGTACATATCATTCATGCATCCAAGCATAACTTACCTTGAAGCCATGCATATGTCATGCATCACACATTCTATCAATTGCACCCCAACCTGGCATCACGAGAAACCTCCGGCACACACCACCAGGCATTCAACACCCCCACATTTCGAGCATCTCGCATCCCAACTAGCATCACGAGGCATTCCCCGGGCACAAACCTCCGAGGCTTCCGGCGCCCCCCATCCTGGGCATCTTGACACTCCCAAGGCATTATCAGCCCTCTTCCAACAGTTTTCTCATTCATTGTAATTCATATTCACCAATTTATGTCTCACAATCAACATGGCACATGATGTAATGGCAACAAAGTCAAATTCAACATTTGATTCTATATGCAATGCCAAATGTTATCACATGCTTAGCAAGATTCAATCACCTCAATCAATATAATTAATATGGCTCATCCAAAACAGAATAATCATAAATTTTAGCATTTGAAATTCGCACAATCTAGCTTGCACAATTTTAGAAAATATTTCCATTAAATACCTAAATGGCCTTTAAAAATTATGAAATTCAAACATGTGATAGTCAAGACATAATGGCAGATATTTCATACAGGACACTGTACCAAAGGCCCTCATACAATTTGATATAGATCACGCATCACAGCATTTCTATTCTATCTTGCACAGTTTTTGAAAATTTTTTGGTTAAATAGGCAAATGAACTTCAAAAGTTATGAAATTTAAAGATGTTGCAGAGAAGACATAAAGAAAGATATTTCGTGAAGAACACTTTGCTGAAAGAGCTTCATAAAAAATGATATGACCCATGCATTGAAACTGGCTAAACCCGAACGCATCAGATTACACAGATTTTGAAATATTTCCGATTTAATACCCTAAAGACTTTCAAAATTCATGAAATTCGACTATGTTGTAGTAAAGATCCTAAGGTAGGTTTTTTCATGAAGAAATCATAGTCAAATTCGTTCTAGATGATTTAATATAGAGGGTTAAAGCTTCTGTTTCAATACCGAAGTTTCCAGATCTGACTACTTCCGAAAAACTACAATTTCACCTATCTATTCTTGTTAGTTTTCTCTATATTTTTTATATGTTAAACCTCAGGATGTCCTTTACATTTTTTGTTAAGAAATCAAAGGGAAATTTTGACAAAAAGGTAGGCTTACAGACCATGCATTCATCAAAGGTAGTTACCGAAATCTCCAGATTCAGTCTCTCCGAAAAATAAAATTTCACCCACTTATGCTTGTTTTTTGTCCAAAATTCGAGTATGTTATATTTCAAGAAGTCCTTAACAACTTTCATATAGAAGTCACAGCCAAAATTCAACTCAATCAACACATGCAAGCCAATAGAGCATCCAAGATCGAACTGTTTTCTCAAGAACAGTTTACTAGTCTCAAACATCTCTCTTAAAACTTCAACTTTTAACACCCTAAACATCCGAATTCTATCACCATTCAAGCACACATACTAGACACAACATGCAAGAGCAGATTTAAGGATCCCAACTTGCCTCCAAACTGAGCAAACATGAGCACACGGCGACTAGACATGGCGAAGACGAGCGACGGATGAGCGGCTTCCTTCTTCTTCTTCGCACTCTCACTCTCCCTTTCTCTCTCAATTTATCTCTTTCTCTCTTTCTATCGGTAACTCTCTTTCTCTCTCTCTCTCCCTTCAAACGAAGCCCTCTCTCTCCCTCTCTTTCTCGCTTAAGCTGGCCTCATCATCCCCTAATTTCTTCCCCTCAATCATTAGCTATGATTAGGCATGCATGAAGGACACTTGGCACACTTCAAAGGACAAGTGGGGGAGGGCATTCAACAAGCTTGGCCCATCTTAGGCCCATCCCTCTTGGGCCTAAGACCCAAGTTTAATTAACCTAAGATTAACCCTTTTAAAAACTAATTAAATCCCTATTTAATTAAAGCACTAAATTGTAAATTAAGATAACTATATACTTGAAATTATAAATTTATAAGTTCCCATTTATCATACATATAGCCAAAGATAAAACTTCCTTTCCAAAATTCATCCATTAAAGACTTGGCCATACATCTCATCGCAAATCATGGATTAGAAGGCTACAAAGTACAATGTCGGTATTTCCATTGCCTATCCATGGTTCATGGCATATTCAGGGATTTTTATGAAATTCTAGGATGCCACAATTGATGCAATAGACACATCTAAAATGACACTTGGGTTCCATTGAAGAAAGAGTCGATCTAAGAAATGGAAAAAAAAAACCTATAGATTGGTGTATACATAGCCAAAGTCTTATGATGTGGATTGTTGGAAATTATGATTCTAGAAGTATGTTGACGACTGAGTAGAATTTTTTTTTTTTTTTTGGGTGCAAATGACTCATTCAGAACATTAGTTAAATATAAAGGTGAATTTTCCATCCCTTCTATGGTTTGAAGATGTCGAACATATATACCTTCTTGATAGCGTGTTAATTAACACATTTTCGATCCAAATTCTGCCTTGCTCTTTTGTATTTCTTTATATTTATTTTCAGTGGCTAGGGTGCCACCAAACGTAACATTTCATAAATCATAGATTGAACTGCCGAATCGGAAAAATTGGATAACAAGCTTTCCCCTTGATATTGTCTTTTGTTTGATCATTACAATTCCTTGTTGACTTTCATATTTATCTTCTTGGTCTTTACTAGCTTCCCCAAACTAGATTTTGGAATAAGCATATGTCCAAAATTAGATTCTCTACCACAGTCAAGACTACTCGGCGCATAAGCACTAGTATGTGTATCTTGCCCGTATATATGTTGCCTTATATGACTCTATGACATGATTTTCTAGGGGAGAAAAAGCAGTTACAAGGATAGAATATCGAACAGGAAGATGGCGTCTCCTCAATAGCCCATAGAAACATGAGTTGACATGAAGCAAATATAGATAAGAATCTTAATTCATTTGTATCCACTTTCAATTCAAACTAGACATACAGCATTACATAACTAATCAGTGTCACATATTCTTGATCAATCGGTGGTTTCATGATCTTTTCCATGTTGTTACTTTTCTCTCGGTAGCACAAGAATTCCTATCCAGAAACAACTGAAATATCCAGATAGTTGGGCATAAATAAAGGCACCTTCAATTGGTCTAGCCGCTTGACTCCCAAACGGCTCTATATTCCCTTAACTTCTTGTAAATGAATCAACAATCAATATGAGAAACCATACTGCTAAAGTGATAATTAAGATCGATCATACTATTTGTGTTTGTCTTGCCATAGATATTTTGCAATTTCAATATATTTCCTAAGTATCCCTTTTTTTTTCCTAAAGTAATGTTAAAAGTCATAAGCAAATAGGCATTAATTTTTCAAAAGAGAAAAAAATGGTCACACATCCACTAGGGGCAAATGAGGTCTCGTTTTTATGCATGTCGTGAATAATCGTTCATGTTCTGCCAAAATTGCGTAGTCGATGCTCTTCAATAGCTTCTCATGTTTTTCAAAGTAAAGACCAAACTTGAGAGGCCAGCCAACGGTCGCACTTTCACGTTGGCGTGCAAGAGTCATTCTCCATTCCTCACCCTTGAATCACCAAAAAAATAGATCTTAATCATCGATTAAAAATATTTTCAAATTTTATATAAAAAAATATGATCAATAATCTTCTCATTTCCCATATATTTATTCCACCGTCTAAAAGAATTCTCCAAAGTCATTTCAAACTTAGCTTCCCCGGTCTAAAATACTTTTCCAACGTCATTTCAGACTTGGCTTCCCTGGCATTCTATATATATACCTCCTATACTAGAGAAACCATAAACCGAAAAAAAAAAGATCCGAATCTCTCGATCATGGACGCAAGAGCATCTATTTACCTCCTCCTGCCTTTCCTAGTCCTCCTCGCAAGTACGCGCATTGTCATCATGATCTATCTATTTTCAACTATTACAAATTTCTACATTAATATTACCTTCTTCCGAAACTAGAAAATAAGATCCTAAGTTTAATTTTTGTTTTTTGGGATTCGGAAGTTAAAGCCGTGTGTTCACATTTCCATCTTTGTTATGATAAACCCCAGGAGGAAAAATAATTAATCCGCGTACATATTTTTTATGGCTTGCATGCATGCTTGCAGGAGGAGCTGGCGCAGCCACACTCAGCTTCACCAGCAAGTGCCCCTACACAGTCTGGCCCGGGACGCTCACCGGCGGGGGTGGCGGGCAGCTATCCTCAACCGGGTTCGAGCTCGCCACAGGTGCAACCTTCTCAATCAATGATGTCCCGGACATGTGGACAGCCGGCCGGGTGTGGGGCCGAACGGGCTGCGCCACTGATGCCTCCGGCAAATTCGTATGCACCACCGCCGACTGTGGATCTGGCCAGGTGAGCTGCAATGGTGCAGGGGCGATCCCGCCAGCCACCTTGGCGGAGTTCACTCTCAAGGCACCGGGCTCTGGCGAGAACAGCATCTACGACGTCAGCCTCGTGGACGGCTTCAACCTACCCCTCTCTATAACTCCACAGGGCAGCGGCAGTGGGTGCACCACGACCAGCTGCGCAGCCAACGTCAATTCCGTGTGCCCGTCAGAGCTGGCGGTGAAGGGGTCGGACGGGAGCATCGTGGCGTGCAAGAGCGCGTGCCTGGCGTTAAACCAGCCGCAGTACTGCTGCACAGGGGCGTACAACACGCCGGCAACATGCCCGCCGACGAACTACTCGCAGATTTTCAAGGATCAGTGCCCTCAAGCTTACAGCTACGCTTACGACGACACGAGCAGCACTTTTAATTGCACGGGTGGGGCTAGTTACCTCATCACATTCTGTCCGTGATATATTCTCTCTTCTTCTGAACTTGAATGGACCATTTTCCTCTCCGAGGCGAAAATAAGAAGTCCATGGGTTGTCTCGGTTGGCCTCAAGCTATTTGTACCCTCGTCACTGGATTGAGGGATCATGCCGGTAGTTTCATTTTCCACTAGGAAAATTAAATGTAATCTGCCGAGAGAATAATGGATTATACAAAATAAACAATGTATTCGATAGAATATTTAAATATGAAATCACATTTTCATTTAAGAGCTTAAACTTTTAGAACATTTTACAGTGATCTCATTAAATCTCACATGGAATCAAAGCTGGATCTCTTAAATTCAATTGTTTTTTTAGGTCTCATTTGCTTTCTCATTTAAATATGTCATCCGCATAATATTATGGCAAAAAAATACCAAACTAAGCATGAGGGGAGATGATAGAATATTTAAATATTAAACAATGTATTTATTTAATAGTTTAAGGTTTTAGAACAATTGGCAACAATTCCACCTCTATAATGTTATAGTAATTATTGTAAGAGGACGAAGCATATTCTTTGACTTAACTTTAATGCTTAATCATCGATTCGAATTGATTAGTAAGTGATTGATACGAGGACGAAGCATGTATCGAAAGTGAATTTAATTGTCTTTGGAATCACCATCATTCTTTGACTCCACTTTCATGCCTGCTTGTCAATTCGAATTGATTTGGGTAGGTCCGTAAAGGAAAGAAATTCAAAAAATCATACTAAAGTTTAATCGGATTTCGGGATTTCCTTTTCCCTTTTTTCCCTTTGCTCCTAAGATAATCTTCTTCCCTAAAAGACAACTTTAGTTCTCATACCTAATATTTACTGAAGTACCACGATAGCTGTCAACATATAATTTTTTCTGTGTTTATCAAGAATACCATATAAATTTGAAGAACCCAACAAAAACATTTAGTTGCCCATAATTGATTCGGCTGGAACCAGAAAAAGGGCATACCATATATAATTCAACTCAAGCACTCTATATATATTCCATCATCTAAGATACATTCGCAAGTCTTTTCAACTTAGCTTCCCGAGCGTCCTTCATATATCACCTCGAATATAAGAGACAACGACGACCTAGACAAATCTCAAGCTTTTTATCATGGACGCAAGATAATCTTATATTAGCAAAGCATGTATAGAACACCGAGATAAAAGATTACCCAAAGTATGAAGCATGTACACTAACGACGGTGACATGATATTGTCCTTTTTTTTTTTTTTGTCTGTAGTAGAGCACGTATGTCTAGAAGAGCCAGAGGAGATTGTAATGCCATAGTTTTTGTGGATTGCAATTTCTGCGGATAGAATTTTGGGGCTTCTTATTAGCCACTCCATGGTCGACCAAAGGCAACATGTCAAAGACCTTTGAGCTGACTATTTTTCATTGGATGACCTATCATTTTCACATAAGTGGAGCGTCATCACCATTCTGCCAAAATTTAGTTATTTTTTTTTATTTTCACAACTTCTAAGACCTAGTCTGGGAAAGCAATTCTTTATGAACTCATCAATTTCAATATTAATGACCTTATGTCAATCGAATCAAAGGGAAAATTTTAATTTGTTTGCAATTTGACTGGAGATATTATCTAATACGTGTCAATCAAAATTTTAGATATTTTGAGCATAAATAATAAGCGCATTCTATTGGTCTAGCCACTAGACTTCCTGATGGATTCTTATAAGCGAATTTAAAATTAACATGAAATATACTAACAAAAGTCGCAATTAAGATGAAAAATTCTATGTATGCATATATGTCTTACCGTAGATGTTGTGCAATTTTAATATGCCTAAGCCAACCTGTATTTTTTAATTAATGTTAAGAGTTATAAGGGAATAGTCACTTTTTTTTTTTTTCAAAAAGGGGAAAAATCACTCATCAACAAGTTACAAATTAGGTAGCAATTCGACCAACAAAAAAAAATAAAATTGACCGCATTGATACGCATGTTGTGATTGATGGTTCATGTATAGTCATAATTGTACAATCGGTCCTCATAAAAGACATCTCATATATCACACACACACACACACACACACACACACACACATAAGGGCCAACCTTGAGAGACCTGCGAGAAGACTTTCACACACACACACACACACACAGAGATATATATATTTTACATAAGGACCAACCTTGAGAGACCTGCGAGAAGACTTTCTTTATCTTTTAGATTGATGAATGAGAAGTTTACAGCCGTATACATAGTCTTCGAATCACACAATTAAAGGATAATAGTTATTGATTGAAAATATTTTTAGATTTATATTTCATCTCCAAATTTATAATGACAAATATATGTGATTATGACAAATTATGAGTGGGCATAAATCTCTTAAGAACTATATAAGTTCCAACAAATGGTGAGCACACCACGGCGGAAACATGGCGCCTATGGCATTGCTATCTCCTTTGACTCTTCTATGATCTAAGTGCTCTAATAACGAACACAAAAATAAAAATAATAAGACAAATAAAGGACAATATCACATCATTGTCATTAGCGTATATGCTTTATACTTGGGTCATTTTGATCTCGGTGTTTCATACCTACATTGTTGGCCTCGACCTTAGTAGCATAACTTCTTCCGGTTTTTAATCTAATCTCGTAGGAAGAGAAATCAATTAAGGTGGGGAAGACGAAAAATGTGAGGATAAAATTCCAAAAGCTAGTTTTTTTTTTTTTTTTTTTGCTTTTTTGTTTCAATCACAGCTTCTATTGCCTAAGAAAGTACTTATGAATTCTTGAGTTTTAGTGTCAATGATCTACCTCCAATCAGATCAAAGAGGCAAATGTATAATGTGCAGGACTCGAGATATACAAACAACTAAAAAATCTAAATATCTTGGGTAAAAATAACAAACACCTTCTATTGGTCTAGCCACTTGAGTCCTAAATAGATTAACAATCCCGTGAATGAATCAACAATTAACATGGGAAACCTTACTGATAAAGTGATGATTAAGATCAATCATACTATTTGTGTATGTCTTGCCATAGATGTTTTACAATTTCAACATACTGCTTAATTATCCCAGCTTTTGTTTTTTTATACCTAAAGTAATGTTAAAATTTACAAGCAAATAGGCATTAGTTTTCAAAAGGGAAAAAAAGGGTCACAAATCAAGGGACAAATTAGGTCGTAGTCTCATACATGCCGTGATTAATGGTTGTGCAGTCACAATTGCGTAGTCGGCCTTCTTAAATAGCGTCTCATATCTTTTCCATAAAAAGTCCAAATTTGAGAGGCCACCAAAAAATCTTTTGCCCGTCTTTCACGTGGACGAACTAGTCATTCTCCATTCCTAGGAGTATTCCTACCTCTTGAATCACAAAAACAAAAGATGGTAATCATCCACTGAAAACATTTTCACATTTCCATGGGAACTATAGAAGTTTGGACAGAAGGTGAACACGACAAAGTAGATTAAAATGACAAGTGGTACTAGAGAGATAACTGCTACTAAGGTCTAGGCCGACGACACGACCGCGGAATTTGTTACCTCCATACCATCCCAGGACCAGGAGCACTAATCTTCATTTCCACCGGGCGACCAGCATGATAGGAGTTTAGGGTAAACGCAAGGAAATATGCTCGGTTTGATTCCGAGAGAATCCTCTTAAATCATTTCAAGGCCAAGCTCTCATCAGCGCGTGGATTAGCGAAGCATGTATGAAACGCCGAGATAAAAAAAAAAAAAAAAAAATGATCCAAGTATAAAGCATATACTCTAAGGACGGTGACATAATATTGTCCTTTTGTTTCTAAATAAAATTCTTGTGTTTGTTTTTAGAGCACGTATGTCGTAGAAGAGCCAGAGGAGCTTGTAAAGCCATAGCTTTAATGGATAGCAATTTTTGTGGATAGGAAAGCATGTATGCTTTTACCTTGTTTTTTTTTTTTAATTACATAAATGATAAGACACAAGACGTCTAATGCATTTATCCCTAAAGTCCTAAAACATGTCACGAAAAGTGCAATTGAATCTTAAAACTTTTTAAAAATATAATCAAGTTCTAAAACTTATCAAGAAAGCATTCCAATTTTAAAACTTTTAAAAAGTGTAATGAAGTCTTAAAACTTATAATGAAAATGCATTCAAGTCCTAAAAATTTCAAAAAATATAATCAATAGAAGAATTTGATTTGATTAACTTGATAAGTTTTAGGACTTGATTATATATTTGAAAATTTTTAAGACTTGATTACTCTTTAGTGACAAGTTTTAGGACTTAATTGTACTTTTTCAAAGTTTTAGAACTCATTTACACTTCCATAAGAGGTTTTAGGATTTTCGATACATTTATCCTATAATTTTATGTGAAATGACATGCTAGGGTTGACTAAAGGCAAGATGACTGTGTATTGAGCTCAGGATTTTTCTTTAAATGACTTATCATCCGTAATTAGGTTCATCACCGTTTATGGCCTAGTCTAAGAAGTAATCGTCTATGAACTCTTCAATTCCAATTCCAACTCTCACAACCAAAAAAAATAAAAAAATAAAAAACTACTTCCAATCAGATCAAAGAAGCAAATTCAATTTTGATGTGAAATCTAACTCTAGATATCGCCTCATACAAACAAGCAACAAAGTTAGATATTTTGGGTGCAAATAGTAGGCAAATTCTATTGGTCTAGCCTCTTGACTTCCTAATGGATCACTGTTTCCATAGGTTCTTATAACTAAATGTACAATGAACATGCAAATTGAGATACTGATAAAGTGATAATTATATAAGGAACATACTATGTATGTATGTTTTACTATAGATGTTGCGCAATTTCAGCATATTGCTTAAGCCTCATGCTTTTATTTATTTATTTAAGTAATATTAAGAGTTACAAGAATATAGGAATTTTTTTCAAAAAGGAAAGAAATAAACATATATTGACAAGGTATAAATTTGGTCGCATTCTCATTCATTCCGCGATTGACAATTCATATGCAGTCAAAATTTCATTCTTGGTCCTTGTAAACAACGTCTCTTATTTTTTTCCACATGAGAACCAAACTTGAGAGACCCACAAGAAAACTTTTGCCCATCTTATAAATTGATGGCTAAGAAGTAAATAGGTATCCATCATTCTTTTATTCCTTTCTAAACATTCGTTGCCCATTATCACATCAAAAGTTATTATCAACGTGAGAAAATTCCATTCTCATTCTTCAATCACATTGTATAATGACACTAGCATTGTAACACATTCAATTGCAGGTTACTTGGAATAGCATCTATCATGACCTTCCTCGGGAAAAGCTGATGAATTATTAAGCACAAATAGTTACTATTGAAAAAGATGGTGCATCACTTAGCACGGGCTTTCCCAAGTCTTTACTAATTGCAACTTGGAATTCTTCTTTAATGCCACCATTCATGGGATTCTTTTTGGAGTAAACATAATTAGTTGGATGAAACCAATTGTTTAGATTGAAGTAAGCTTTCAGACCAAGATAATGAAATTGAACATTGTAGGTAATCAAATCTAAATTATTGTATGATTTCTAACTTACCAAATCAAGATAATGAATTAACACGTCAAAGCAAAATAGTATTAAAGTAAAGATGATTAAAGTAAAATACGAGAAAATAAACCTTATAAGATGTCGGATAAAGAATATACATGACCTTATTATTAAGCCTTAGAACATGAGACACCATAAGCTAAAGATGCCACAATTGTAAAGAGACTAAAAGAGACCTATTTACTGAAAGGATTCTTGTTTTATTACCATCATAAAACTCAGTAAACTAAAGACGCCCACTATCATTTGCAGACCTAAGTATTTATGCAAAGGAAATTACACTAAACAATATTAAAATGACATGAAATGGATCCTTTGCCTATGCACCAACATGAACTACCAACTTATCCACTAAATCACCGCAACCTCTTCCAAGATCAAAGCCTACTCCGAAACCACCAGCAACGATCAATACATGTAAACCCCAATTCACCCATTCAATTAAAATTCAATCCAACTGACAGCTTTAGGAAATGAATCGCAGGCCAATACATTTCCATAAATCATGAAACTCAACCTCGAAATATCTCCATCAATGCTCTTCAATTTCCTGTCTAAACCGAGACCCTCAATAAATTCCAGCATGCATTGCCTGCAATTATCATGACAAATGACCTTTAAACACGCTCGAAAGGCTCTGAGGTGAATAGTACCTTAACCTGCAGCTGAAAGTATAAACAAACCAAGCCAAACGCACTCAAAGTCACAGTCAAATTGCATTTTCCAGCAATGTCCAACATTCAAAATTAACAAATTACACACGCCGATAAATTATGAAACGTGCGGTAACTTGTTAGAGATAATCGATCTCCCATTGGCACTGCGTTATGGACAATTTATAGAACAACCGAACTGATGCACAACAGTTCCAATTCCCGCCTAATTAATAACATCCAGCAAAATTTAAAATTGATTCAGGGGCAATCAAGACTGAAATTCGTGATTATTCGGTGATAAATTGACATTAAAAATTGATGCCGTATCTTCCTGCAAGTGTATATGAGTTCACATAATCGTATCAACAAAAAATTGACTGGCACCCGGATTTCGTTAATGATTACAAATTATATTTTTCAAAGAAGATTATCATACATATTAGAGACATTATAATGTCGATATCTCGGGCCCAGCAATTAAAATTTTGAAAAACGAAGCATCGAGAGCCGGTCAACTTTAGCAGTCCAATTCCCACCCAATTAATAACATCCAGCAACATTCAGAATTGATTCAGGGGAAATAAAGACCGAAATTCGTGATTATTCGGTGATAAATTGACATTAAAAATTGACGCCGTATAGGAGACGCGGAGAGCAGAGAGCCAGTCGATCTCGATGCTGAAACTGGTCAGAGTCCTGGACTTCGTAGCACGGGCCGTGGCCATCGTCTTCTGCTATCCGTGGATCCTCAACCTTGCGATCACCCCGACGTTCCTTCTGGTTCACTCCCATCCACCGTGATTGGCGCCGTCCATTCAGCACTTTTACTTTGACCGGCCCGAAACTCATGCTTTGAATTGTAAGCCTCGTTCGCATTGTATGGCTGCGGATGTTTGCTGGTCTTGGCGGCGTTGCCCATTTTGGGGCATGCATTGTTTATTAACGTTTCTTGATGCTACACTCGTGTCACATACATGCTCGTTTACGTTCAATTTTGTCGTCTGTTCTTGGATTATCCCGTCGATGTGGTCGTCTTTTGTGTCCCTTAAATGAATTGAATGTTCGACTTTAAAAAAAAAGAAAAAATCGACGCCGTATCTTCCTGCAATTGTATATGAGTTCACATAATCGCATCAACAAAAAATTGACTGGCACCCGGATTTCGCCAATGATTTCAAATTATATTTTTCAAAGAAATCATCATACATATTAGATACATTGTAATGTCGATATCTCGGGCCCAGCAATTAGAATTTTGAAAAATGAAGCATCGAGAGCCGATCAACTTTAGCAGTCCAGTTCAACATCTGCAGTAAGGCTCAATTGAATTTTTCGGCCCGAACAGAGCCTGGTGAGCATAATTTCACGACATGCCAGCTACCTAGGCATGGTATAGAATCTCAGAAATATTCAGGCGAGTTCCAGCCTGAAGGCCCTGTTCAGCCCGGCCCACGAAGTCAACACCCTCCTCATCTCACTTGGACACGTTTAGGGTGAGCATCGGTCTAGGGTCAACCCTAGACCAACCCTGGACCAGTCCAACCTTGCCGGTCCTGGTCCAGTTCCTAGGGAGATTGGGTCAATCCTTGGTTTTAGAATTCCTTGACCAGCACTGTACGGGTTGGTCCTTAAACGTGAGACTTCCGAGTCAGTTCAACCCGAATCAACCCTAACTTTATATATAATTTTTTTATATAGAGAAAACCTTAAAATAAACGGCGTCAACAATATTAAGCATCTCTTTAGTGATGAGTTCAAGTAATTTTATATTATTCTTTAATAACTTAGGGCGCGCATGACAACCATTCTATTCCAGAAATAATTTATAGAATAGAAATAGATTTTTCTATTTCTATTTCTATAAGAGTTTCTAAGTAAAAATAACTGTTTGATAACGACACAAAATTTCTTCCTTTCGGACGGTGGTGGCGGTGGGCGATCGGCGACCGGCACCGACGGCCGGCGACATCAGCGGTGAGTGACCGACGGACGGTGGTCGGCGGCAATGAATGAATGACCGATTGACGAACGATGAGAATAATTTTTATTTTTAATTTCTATTCCAAAAATAGATAAGTAGAAAATTTTAGTTTCTGATTTCTATTTCAAATCTATTTCTTAAATAAGAATCTATTAAGTATAGCAATATTAACCTGCTTAAAAAGTCGGTCAATTTCTTATGAAATTTTCTTTTCTTGAATGATACCGCATGGCCCTTTTGGCTTTTGTGATTCTCCATTCCTAACCCTTGAATCATGAGAAAAAAGAAATTGTAATCATCGATTAAAAATATTTGCAAATTTTATATAAAAAATAAGATACATTAGCTTCTCATTTCCCATATATTTATTCCACTGTCTACAAGACTTTTTCAAAGTCATTTCAAACTTAGCTTCCCCAGTCTAAAATACTTTTCCACGGTCATTTCAAAATTGGTTTCCCCGGCATTCTATATATATACCTCCTATACTAGAGAAACGATAAACCGAAACAAAAAAAAATCTGAATCTTTCGATCATGGACGCAAGAGCATCTTTTTACCTCCTCCTGCCTTTCCTAGTCCTCCTCGCAAGTAAGCACATTGTCATCATAATCTATCTATTTTCCACTATTACAAATTTCTACATTAACATTACCTTCTTCCCAAACTAGAAAATAAGATCCTAAGTTTAATTTTTTGTTTTTTGGGATTCGGAAGTTAAAGTCCTGTGTTCAAATTTCCATCTTTGTTATGGAGATTCCCGCGCTGATAAACCCCAGGAGGAAAAATAATTAATCCGCGTACATCAATTTTATGGCTTGCATGCATGCTTGCAGGAGGAGCCGGCGCAGCCACACTCAGCTTCACCAGCAAGTGCCCCTACACAGTCTGGCCCGGGACGCTCACCGGTGGGGGTGGCGGGCAGCTATCCTCAACCGGGTTCGAGCTCGCCACGGGTGCAACCTTCTCAATCAATGACGTCCCGGACACGTGGACAGCTGGCCGGGTGTGGGGTCGAACGGGCTGCGCCACTGATGCCTCTGGCAAATTCGTATGCGCCACCGCCGACTGTGGGTCTGGCCAGGTGAGCTGCAATGGTGCAGGGGCGATCCCGCCGGCCACTTTGGCGGAGTTCACTCTCAAGGCACCGGGCTCTGGCGAGAACAGCATCTACGACGTCAGCCTCGTGGACGGCTTCAACCTGCCCCTCTCTATAACCCCACAGGGCAGCGGCAGTGGGTGCACCACGACCAGCTGCGCAGCCAACGTCAACTCCGTGTGCCCGTCAGAGCTGGCGGTGAAGGGGTCGGACGGGAGCATCGTGGCGTGCAAGAGCGCGTGCCTGGCGTTAAACCAGCCGCAGTACTGCTGCACGGGGGCGTACAACACACCGGCGACATGCCCGCCGACGAACTACTCGAAGATTTTCAAGGACCAGTGCCCTCAAGCTTACAGCTACGCTTACGACGACACGAGCAGCACTTTTAATTGCACGGGTGGGGCTAGTTACCTCATCACATTCTGTCCGTGATATATTCTCTCTTCTTCTGAGCTTGGATGGACCATTTTCCTCTCCGAGGTGAAAATAAGAGGTCCATGGGTTGTCTCGGTTGGCCTAAAGCTATTTGTACCCTCATCACTGGATTGAGGGATCATGCAAGTAGTTTCATTTTCCACTAGGAAAATTAAATGTAATCTGCCGAGAGAATAATGGATTATACAAAATAAACAATGTATTTGATATAATATTTAAATATGAAATCACATTTTCATTTAAGAGCTTACACTTTTAGAATATTTGGCAATGATTCCATTAAATCTCACATTGAATCAGAGCTTGAACTCTTAAATTCAATTTTTTTTTTTTTTTACGTCTCATTTGCCTTCCCATTTAAAAATGTCATCCGCTTAATACTATGGCAAAAAAAATACCAAACTAAGCATGAGGAGGATGATAGAATATTTAAATATTAAAAAATGCATTTATTTAATAGTTTAATGTTTTAGAACAGTTGACAGTGATTTCACCATTATAATGTTATAGTAATTATTGTAAGAGGACGAAGCATATTCTTTGACTTAACTTTAATGGTTAATCGTTGACTCGAATTGATTAGTAAGTGATTGATACGAGGACGGAGCATATAATGAAAGTGAATCCAATTGTGTCTTTGGAATCAATATCATTCTTTGACTTCACTTTCATGCCCTTGTCAATTCAAATTGATTCGGGTGGGTCCATAGAGAAAGAGATTCGAAAAATCATACTAAAATTTAATCAAATTTCGGGATTTCTTTTTCCCTTTTCCCTTTGCTCCTAAGAGAATCTTCTTCCCTAAGAGACAACTTTAGTTCTCATACCTAATATTTACTTAAGTACCATGATAGCTGTCAACTTATAATTTTTTCTGTGTTTATCGAGAATACCATATAAATTTGAAGAACCCGGCAAAAAGATTTAGTTGCCCATAATTGATTCAGCTGGAACCAAAAAAAGGGCATACCATATATAATTCAACTCAAGCACTCTATATATATTCCATCACCTCGAATATAAGAGACAACGACAAGCAAGACAAATCTCAAGCTTTTGATCATGAACGCAAGATAATCTTATGTTTTCAAGAGGCAAAATTCTATTTTGAGTTTGATATGTTTTTTTAGTAACAAGACAAATACTCACTACAACTTAGAATTTGAAGTATTTTCATTTCCTAATTAGCAAAGCATGTGTAGAACACTGAGATAAAAGATTATCCAAGTATGAAGCATGTACACTAAGTGACATGATATTGTCCTTTTTTTTTTTTCTGTAGTAGAGCACGTATGTCTAGAAGAGCCAGAGGAGATTGTAATGCCATAGTTTTTATGGATTGCAATTTCTGGGGATATAAATTTGGGGCTTCTTATTAGCCACTCCATGGTCGACCAAAGGCAAAATGTCAAAGTCCTTTAAGCTCACTATTTTTCATTGGATGACCTATCATTTTCACATGGCGCTATGGCATTGCTATCTCCTTTGACTCTTCTATGATCTACGTGCTCTAATAACAAACACAAAAATAAAAATAATAAGACAAATAAAGGACAGTATCACGTCATTGTCATTAGCGTATATGCTTTATACTTGGGTCATTTTGATCTCGGTGTTTCATACCTACATTGTTGGCCTCGACCTTAGTAGCATAACTTCTTCCGGTTTTTAATCTAATCTCGTAGGAAGAGAAATCAATTAAGGTGGGGAAGACGAAAAATGTGAGGATAAAATCCCAAAGTCTAACTTTTTTTTTTTTTTTTTTTTCCAAATCACAGCTTCTACTGCCTAAGGGAGTACTTATGATATCTTGAGTTTTAGTGTCAATGATCTACCTCCAATCAAATCAAAGAGGCAAATGTATAATGTGCACGACTCGAGATATCACCCAATACAAACAACCAAAAAATCTAAATATCTTTGATAAAAATAACAAGCACCTTCTATTGGTCTAGCCCCTTGACGCCTAAATAGATCAACGTTCCCGTAACTCTTATAAATGAATCAACAATCAACACGGGAAACCTTATTGATAAAGTGATGATTAAGATCAATCATACTATTTGTGTATGTCTTGCCATAGATGTTTTACAATTTCAACATATTGCTTAATTATTCCGGCTTTTGTTTTTTTATTCCTAAAGTAATGTTAAAATTTATAAGCAAATAGGCATTAGTTTTCAAAAGGGAAAAAAAGGGCCCCACATCAAGGGACAAATTAGGTCGTAGTCCCCCATACATGCCGTGATTGATGGTTGTGCAGTCACAATTGCGTAGACGGCCTTCTTAAATGGCGTCTCATATCTTTTCCATAAAAAGTCCAAATTTGAGAGGCCACCAATAAATCTTTTGCCCGTCTTTCACTAGGAGTATTCCTACCTGTTGAATCACAAAAACAAAAGATGGTAATCGTCCACTGAAAACATTTTCACATTTTATATATCATTACCTCGCTTTATACAAAAATAATGATACAATATACGTCATTATGATAAATTATGTATATGTATAAATCCCATGGGAACTATAGAAGTTTTGACAGAAGGTGAGCACGACAAATTATGTATATGTATAAATCCCATGGGCATTTCATCGATGCGCCAATAGTGTAATTCTCTGAGCTGATCACTCACGGGATATCTAGACTATTTGGGGAAGTAATTAAGGAATCTAAATGCAATAAACTTAAGAATTCGATCAGGAATCGACTGTTCAATTGTGTTAGTCTGCAAGGGTCATTACGGCATTGTCAAAGTCGATCTTAGATCAAAGATAGGTCGATTCGACTGAGATGTGTGATCAAAATGTGGGTGATTCCACCTAATTGCAAAATTCTCATCGATCGACACTAAATTGATTTTCTGTCCTTTTGGATACCCTGTGTCTTTCTGGGCAAGGGCCGCGACCCTTGCCCAAGAGATTTTCATGACAACTGAGAGTCGCCAATGTACCCTGTGTCTGTAATTGAAATCTTGAGATTTTCACGACAACTGAGAGTCGCCAATGTGTCAAAGATGTACATAGTTACTCGAGATAAATCAATCACGGGTCAATTGCACCAAAAAATTCTAAAAGTTACCCAGTAGACTAGGTCATGCTAAAAGCGCACCGAAGTGAAATTAACCGTGAATTTGAACCCGATTTCAAAAATTGAAAGTTCTGTAGTGTCACGAGCTATTTTAAAAACGTCGACTCATCGTTCGAAGATTTTTTAGAAATTCCGAGATTTTTACGGAAAACCGTTTCGGACATTGCACAAAATTAGCAGAAATTCAGATGGGCTAAATTGATTGAAATTTGGACTTCTAAACCGAGCCTTTGAGTGTCAGGGACTTATAGAAAATTGTTCGGGATTTTTCTTCAGCAAAATTGGACCTCGATTTGGAGATTTGAGTGAGGAGTTGAAGTTAATTTGGTGAAAGTCGGAATAGGGCATGGGGCAGCAACTTTGACTTCAAAAATTGGATAATTGGTGGTTTAATTTTGTGGTATTATGGTTCAAGAAAGTACTAGAGATTAGAGGCATGCATTTAATTAAATAGATAGGATTGCTTGACTTTGGGGCCTTCATCTTCAGCTTCTTCAGCACGCCAACGCCAGCTGCCCACCATTTGCTTCGAACGATTTCGGCTTCAGCAAAGGACCAGCTGCCTCTTCTTTTCTTCCGGACGAACCGCGCGCTCAGTTCCCCACCGCATCTGCCGCTTCATCCCCATCATCATCCCCCATCTCCAAGCCGCCACACGTCTTCAATTGCTGCTTGTTCGGTCAACTCCAGATGAGTTTTTGACCGTGAAATTTCCTTGCCCTGCCACGTTTCCTCCCCATCTTTCACCCACCTCCAGCAGCGGTTGAGCCCAGCATCCCGCCATCTTCGACTTCTGCTCCATTTCTTCCTTGGTCGGCCACGAACGCGCGCCTCATCTCTCTCTCCGCGTTCACGTCCCACGCATGGTCAACGACGCCACTCACGGAAGCCCTTGGTTGACCGAAGCCCAGCCGCCTGCTGCCACTCGTCCGCGTGAGTTCCCCAGCCGAAGCTGCTTCTTCCCCGCGTCTCCCTTCGTGCGAGACTCCTCCAGCGAATCTTGGCCCAGCTTTCAGCAGCAACAACGCCGGCCCATTCCAGCATCTTCGGCCCATTCAAGCTGCAGCCCAGTCCAGTTGAGGTTTCACCAAGCAGCAGCCCAGCAAGTTGTTGTTTTTTGCAAGCCAGCCCATCTTCAGAAGCCCGCAAAGACAGCCCATTCAAGGCCTGTTCAGTCCAGAGAAGCCGAGCCCTATTCAAAAGCAAATCTCATATTGGACTGAGATTTGTTGGGCCTATTTTAGGCCCATTCCAAGTCTGCCGACGCCACCGAAAATTCGGATTTCGGCCGCCGTCGCGCCGTCATCGCGGTAAACCGGTTTCCACAATTAACCGGTGAGTTTATGCACTAAACTCTTTTTAGTAGGCTAATGATGTCTAAGGGGTGTTTAGTTTAATTTAATTAGGAATTAGGTGGTTAGTTAGATTAAATTAGAAATTTAATTATTTAATTGAGCATGTTAGGTGGTTAGCATGGTTTAATTAAGGCCTAAATAAATCGTATTATTTGTCTAGAAGGGTTCGGAATTTTCCGGGTCCATATTGGTATTTAATTTAATAATTTGGGCCTAGGTTAGTATTTTAGAAATTAAAGTGATTTATTTAATTAAATTTCAAAATTAATTAATTAATAATTATTTTTCCGGAAATTAGGCCGGGATAGCCGGTGATTGGAATTTCGTACTATTGCAATGGTGTGGTTAATTTCTACAATTGAGTGTTAATTTCTGCAAATTGAGTGCTGATTGGATTTTTGGCATTTAATTTCAAAAATTGTGAATTTTCAATATTTATCTAGAAAGTCCTAGGTGTCGAGTTCTAAATACCAAAAATGGTTTTATATACTATGTAAACCGGTGGGATTTTGAAAAGAAAGGATATCAGTCTTCTGGGGTGAATTGACCGTGTACCCACACATGACGATTTTCATGAGTATTTCTAATACGAAAAAAAATAGGTTAGGTTCACTATTTTAATGGAGATATTTGAGTGCAATGCACGGTGCTTGGGCCATGTTTGAGTGATTGTTTGTTGGTTAAGAAAACCCGTCTTGAGCTATTAAGCTGGACGTTACCTCTATATAGGATGCCCTACCAATGGATGCCCTACCAATAGATGTCGGTCACAATAGATTCTAGACCGATGCTCCTTTATGGAATGTCATCGACGTAGTGACAATGCTATGCACAATGGTGTGAGATGATGCCTGACAATGCTAGAGGACAGTTGAATAGAAAGTAGGCCGTACCATATGCCGAGAGTAAAACTAGGAATGCATGATTGATTGAGTGTGGCGTTCTTATTGTTGGAGCTTAATTGTTGCTCATATCTGTATGGCTGTCTGTGATATAAATTGTACTGACTTGCAAGGTGGGACTGAGGTGAGGTAAGTCCTCTATACTAAATGCGTGATTGAGTGGTTAGGACGCCTCTGGGCATATTACCCTCCTAATCGGAGTTTAGAGCATGGACTTTCTGAAACATTATCCCACTGTTTATTGAATAACCATTTGCAGGTCCTTAGAAGGTGGTCGTGGAGGACCAAGGCCCCAAGTCTGAGGAGGAGGAGTATAGAGAATCGGCGGATGTGTCCTATTAGTATGTCGTAGGACAGCCTCTTTTAAGAGTTGACCTTTTTGTAGGCTGTCGACTAGACTCGTTTTGTACTTGAATCTCGTTGTTTATAAAAGCATGCTTTTGTGAATTGATGTCCTACTTTTCTATCCTAAGATGATTACTGTCAGGGGATTTATTATTTGCTTCCGCATGTGCAATAAAAAGAAAGGGTCGGTGACTCGTCCTGGAAAGTCGTAAAATTTTATTGACCAGATAGAGATGAACACGCGCTAGAGATGGGTATGCGCTCGGGGTTCGGGGCATGACAGGAAAGCGCATATGCCATAGCTTTTACAATTTATTTTTTTAATTACAAAAAAATGATAACACTCAATTGCACTTTTCGTGACATGTTTTAGGACTTCCAATGCATTTATCCCTAAAGTCCTAAAACATGTCACCTGAAAAGTGCAATTGAGTCTTGAAACTTTTTAAAAATGTAATCAAATCTTAAAATTTATCGAGAAGATACATTCGGGTCTTAAAACTTTTAAAAATGCGATGAAGTCCTAAAACTTATAATAAAGATGCATTCGAATCCTAAAACTTTCAAAAAGCGCAATCAATAGAACAACTTGATTTGATTAATTTAACAAGTTTTAGGACTTGATTGCACTTTTTGAAAGGTTTAGACTTAATTGCCTTTTGGTGAGAAGTTTTAAGAGTTAATCACACTTTTTCAAAGTTTTAGGACTTATTTACATTTTTGTGACAAGTTTTAAGATTTTCGATACATTTATCCCATAATTTTATGTGAAAGGACATGCTAGGGGTGACTAAAGGCAAGATGATTGTGTATTGAGCTCAAGACTTTTCTTTAAATGACTTATCATCTTCACATAATTGGGTTCATTGTCATTTATGGCCTAGTTGAAGAAAGTAATCATTTATGAACTCTTCAATTCCAATTCCGACCCCCACACAAAAGGAAAAAAAAAAAAAAGAACCTACTTCCAATCAGGTCAAAGAGGCAAATTCAATTTTGATGTGAAATCTAACTTGAGATATCGCCTAATACAAACAAGCAACAAAGTTAAATATTTTGGGTGTAAATAGTAGGAATATTCTATCGGTCTAGCCTCTTGACTTCCTAATGGATGATTGTTTCCATAGGTTCTTATAACTAAATATACAATGAACAAGAAAATTGAGGTGCTCACAAAGTGATAACTATATGAGGAACATATTATTTATTTATGTTTTACCGTAGATGTTGCGCAATTTCAGCATATTGCTTAAGCTTCATGCTTTTATTTATTTAAGCAATGTTAAGAGTTACAAAGATATAGGCATTTTTTTTTTCAAAAGGGAAAAAAATAGTCATATATCGACAATTGTATACATTTGGTCGCATTCTCATGCATGCCATGATTGACCGTTCACATGCAATCATGATTTCACTGTTGGTCCTCGTAATCGGCATCTCTTATTTTTTTCCACATAAGAACCAAACTTGAGAGACCCACAAGAAGACTTTTGCCCATCTTGTAAATTGATGACTAAGAAGTTTCTAACGGTATACGTCGTATTTATCAATTAAAGTATTTTTTTAGATTTTATATATCATCTCCAAGTTTATAACGACAAATTATTTGTGCTTATGACAAATTACGAGCGAATATAAATCTCTTAGGAACTATAGAAGCTCCAACAAACGGTGAATGCATTGTGGTAAATATATGGCAATAAGAAATTGCCTTAGATTAAAGTTAGCCAATAAAGTTACCCATTTTCACGCATTTTTTTGCCCTACTTCCAAAGGAACAACATCTGCATTTGTCATTTATTTCTCAGTTCCAGATGTTATTAAGACTTTTGTATTAGACTCTGCTGGGAGTCCATAAACTTCGCACGATAAGACTTGACTTGTTTTGTTTATGTAGTTATGTTATTTACCAAAAAAGGGGGGAGAAAATTATTTTATCTTCAGTAAATAGGTATTCATCATTCTTTTATTCCTTTCTAAACATTCGTCGCCCATTATCACATCAAAGTTATTATCAATGTGAGAAAATTCCATTCCCATTCTTCAGTCACATTGTATAATGACACTAGCATTGTAGCACGTGCAATTGCAGGTTACTTGGAATACCATCTATCGTGACCTTCCTCGAGAAAAGCTGATAAATTATTTAGTAAGCACAAACGGTTACTATTGAAAAAGATGGTGCGTTGCTTAGGGCAGGCTCTCCCAAGCCCGAACTAATTGCAACTTGGAATTCTTCTTTAATGCCACCATTCATGGGATTCTTTTTGGAGTAGACATAATTAGTTGGATGAAACTAATTGCTTACATTGAAGGAAGATAATGAAATTGAACATTGTAGGTGATCAAATCTAAATTACTGTATGATTTCTAACTCACCAAATCAAGATAATGAAATCAATACTTCAAAGCAAAATAGTACTAAAGTAAAGACAATTAAAGTAAAGTATGAGAAAATAAATCTTGTAAGATGTCAAGTAAAGAATATACATGACCTTATTATTAAGCCTCGGAACATGAGCCACCATAAGCTAAAGATGCCACAATCATAAAGAGACTGAAAGAGAACTATTTACTGAAAGGATTCTTGTTTTATTACCATCCTAAAACTCAGTAAACTAAAGACGCCCACTATCATCTGCAGACCTAAGTATTTATGCAAAGGAAATTACACTAAACAATATTAAAATGACATGAAATGGATCCTTTGCCTATGCACCAACATGAACTACCAACTTATACACTAAATCACCGCAACCTATTCTAAGATCAAAGCCTAAACTGAAACCACCAGCAACGGTCAAAACATGTAACCCCTAATTCACCTATTCAATTAAAATTCAATCCAACTGAAAGCCTTAGGAATGAATCACATTTCAATGTATTTCCATAAATCATGAAACTCAACCTCGAAATATCTCCATCAATGCCCTTAAATTTCTTGTCTAAACGGACACCCTCAATAAATTCCGCATGCATTGACTGTGATTATGATGACAAATGACCTCTAAACACGCTCGCAAGGCTTTTGAGGCGAATAATACATTAAGCCCTGATCACTGGTAGATGAAAGTATAAACAAACCAAGCCAAACGCACTCAAAGTCACAGTCAAATTGCATTTTCCAGCAATGTCCAACATTCAAAATTCAGAAATTATCCATGCCAAGGTAACTTGATAGAGATAATCAATCTCACATGGGCACTGCGTTATGGATAATTTATAGAACAACCGAACTGACGCACAACCGTTCCAATTCCCACCTAATTAATAACATCCAGCAACATTCAGAATTGATTCAGGGCAATCGTCAACTTTAGTAGTCTAGTTTGACGTCTGCAGTAAGGCCCAATTGAATTTTTGGCCCGAACCGAGCCCGGTAAGCATAATTTCACGACATGCCAACTACCTGGTCCTGGTATAGAATCTCAGAAATATTCAGGCGAGTTCGGGCCCGGAGGCCCGGTTCGGCCCGGCCCACGAAGTCAACACCCTCCTCATCTCACTTGGACATCTCGCCTTAGAATCTCTCTCTTCTCTCTCCTCTCTAACATATTCATCTCCGGCTCGTCCCCTTGCCAGCCACCACTTCCCTCACCTTGAACCTCCGGCCACTACATCACCGTCCAACCTCCCTCCACTCTCCGGCTACTGTAAGCTCCACCACCTTTGGTTTCTATCTCATTTATTATTGCGCAAGCGAACGTATTATAAAACCCCGACAATAAAATACGGGATAGAAAAGCAGGAAACAATTTCACAACCAGTCATTTACATAAACCAACGGAGTTACAAACGAAGGCCTAGCGCCAAAAGTCTACAAAAGACCGGCTCTTAAAAATGAACTGTCTTACGACCTACAAATCGGACACGATCTCCAATCCTTATGACTTCACCTCTGCAACTCCTCATGGCCAACCAAAGCTATCTGGCCGCTCCGTCCACCAGGGACCCGAAATTTTAATCCCACAACCGGGATGAGACGATGTCTCAGCAAGTTCAACCCCCTAAACCCCTTTTAGAAAGAAAATAGGCCTAAGGGTGGCGTAGCCACATCACACAGAGAACTTACCTCGCCTCAATTC
Organism: Eucalyptus sideroxylon; assembly: GCA_014182405.2. Taxonomy (NCBI): domain Eukaryota; kingdom Viridiplantae; phylum Streptophyta; class Magnoliopsida; order Myrtales; family Myrtaceae; genus Eucalyptus; species Eucalyptus sideroxylon. Next base: position 44,348,607 of record CM024552.2, read on the forward strand.
CTTCCTACAGGTTAGCACAATTTGAATCACACAATCTCAGGTAGTAATAATAATTCAAACAATTGGAATGCCATCACTTTCATATAAATCACGATCGCACTTAGCACGCATTCTAATTATTATTCACTGCCACACAAGGGCATAGCCTACTCGCAGGTCAGATATTTACTAACATTACAGCATTTCTAGAAGAATAAAGGTCCAGTCGGTCCCGTCACTACTGCGACCAAGCCACGTCATTCTATCGACGGCATTTCTAGAAGAATAAAGGTCCAGTTTGTCCCACCACTATTGCGACCAAGCCACATCATTCTATCGACGGCATTTCTAGAAAAATAAAGGTCCAGTCAGTCCCGCCACTACTGCGACCAAGCCACGTCATTCTATCGACGGCATTTCTAGAATAATAAAGGTTCAGTCAGTCCCGCCACTACGCGACCAAGCCACGTCATTCTATCGACGGCATTTTTAGAAGAATAAAGGTCCAGTCGGTCCTGCCACTACTGCGACCAAGCCATGTCATTCTATCGACAGCATTTCTAGAAGAATAAAGGTCCAGTCGGTCCCGCCACTACTGCGATCAAGCCACGTCATTCTATCGACGGCATTTCTAGAAGAATAAAGGTCCGGTCGGTCCTGCCACTACTGCAACCAAGCCACATCATTCTATCGACGGCATTTCTAGAAGAATAAAAGTCTAGTCGGTCCCGCTATTACTGCGACCAAGCCACATCATTCTATCGACGGCATTTCTAGAAGAATAAAGGTCCAGTCCGTTTACCCACTACTGCGACCCGAGCCTTTCAACTAGCACACGACAATTTGATACCGATCCTTGGATACTTTACATTTCACTCACATAATCCAATTATGATATTAGCCATTAACAATCCAATTTCAATGCCGAACTCGACACTTGGGATTTTATGAATAAAATCCATATTTATCACAATCAACACTCAATTTTCCATAATCAATCATCAAATTTAAATTCTAAATACACAACAGCGATCGGCACGAAATTCTGAGAGTTTAGGGTCCCGACGAAATTTTCGAATTTTAATAAATAATTAATTTTATTCCGAAAATTAATTAAATAATAATGTCCATATTTTTCGCAATCCACACTCAATTTATAATATCCAACCATCAATTTCAAAATCCGAATACACAGCAACGATCGGCACGAAATTCTGAGCAACCGGGGTCAAAAATAATTTTTTCGTTTTTTTAAATAATATTTGAATAATTTCGGATTATAAAATAATATTATATTTTCCAGAATTTCGAAGCACTTAAATAATTCAAAACTAAAATCCTTTTATGTCACATCAAGGCTTAACTTTAAATAACTTCTTTTAACCTTTAATTTAAACACACTTTAACATAAACCAACCTCTTAATCCAATTTATAATTAAATACACTAATCCACCCGCATAAACTTACTTAATTTAAACTAAGCACACTTAGGGCATCATTAACACTCTAATCAAGATTTAGTGAGTTAAACTCACTGGATTAGCGAGCCGAGCGGACCAAAACGACAAGGACGCCAAGGAGAACAACTTTTCTCAAAGCGGGCTGAGCATCCGGGCTCGGGAAGGCAGCCAAAACGGGCCAAATGTCCGCTGCATACCCATTTTCCATCCACTGCTTTGGGGCTGAGAAGGGTAGATCCGGCGCTGGTTTGAGTCGGAAACGGGCGGAGGAGTTGCGGCGGTGCCGTGCGGCCATCGGCGGGGTCTCGCGGTGGCCGGAGGTGGCTGAACCGCAGCCTGGGTTGGCCTGCGAAGCTGCTGGAGATGAGGGCGAGCAGGGACGACGGCGTGAGGGAGGCGGAGGCGCGCGGCAGCAACGGTGCGCAAGGACGACAACGGGCGGTGGCAGAGGCTCCTCCGGCGGCGTGCGGCTTCGGACGAGGCTGCTCTAGTTTGCTACTAGGTTTCGAAGCCTTTAAGGCACACCAAAAAAGGAGAATAGATGATTGAACGGCGGGGAAAGGAGGAAGACGGAGGGGAAGTGGCAATGGCGGCAGCGAGCGGCTCCGGCGATGAGCAACGACGACGAACGACGTGCGAGCTGTTGGCTGAGCTCCTCTCTGCATCGCACGCCCCTCCCCCTTGCACGGTTCAAACATTGAGGAAGAAGATGAAGATGAAGAGAGAGAGAGAGAGAGAGATGGGACCATTTCCTTTTCTTTTCCTTTTTTCTTCCCACAAATGGCCCACCATGACCTCATGACATGACATCACACTCCACTATCTCCCACAACCTTATTCCAATGGGTTCAATTCCATTTTCCGTCGGGGCATAAAACTTTGTACATCCAATTTCTTCCATTCTCATCAATACTCTCCCAATTGAATCAAATTGAAGTCCATAACATTAATCCAATGCCACCACACTTCTATTCACATCTTCACTTGTCTATAAAACCAACTTAAGTCCCAAAAGCAAGACCAAAGGCGGCCTACTAATTTCTCAAGCCAAAATAGCCATACCTTGATTATTTTGCCAAAAAACTCGGCTTGCATGAAAAAAATCTTCCGAATATTAGTCAATGTTCCTAAAATGATTTGTGACATACCCAGACTTCCAATTTCTGAATTCGATCTTAATTTCACGGTTAATTTCACTTTTGCACGATACTAGCGTGGCCCAACCTATCGGGTAGCCTTTAGAAATTTTCATGCATTTGACCTGTGGTTGATCATCTCAAGCCACAATGTACATCTTTGAAACATTGGCGATTTTCGGATGTCGGGGTAATCTCAAGGTTTCAAATACGAACACAGGGTACCCAATCGACAGAAAAGTTGGTCCAGTGCCGATCGATAAGAATTGTGCGATCTAATGGAATCACCCACGCTCGATCACACGCCTCTGTCGAGTCGACCTATCTCCGATCTCTAATCGATTTTTAATTGTGCCGTAATGACCCTTGCAGATTAGCTTGGTCAAAAGATCGCTTCCTAGTCAAATTCTCGAGTCTGATACGTTAGAAACTCTTAACAGCTTTACCCGATAGACTAGTTTCCACATGAGTGGCCAACTCAAGAAAAAGAACTATATGCGTGCCAACGAAATGCCCGTCTCAATTAATTCAAAATAGAATCGAAAAATCGGGATGTCATAATTTCCATCTCCATTTTTTTCTCCTCCATTCTGTCTACCGATTGTCGATATAACCGGTCATGGTACATCAAGCCTCACCTCAACAAACATACTCCGTTCGTCTCTCTTCTCAGTCGCTCCTGTCACCACCTTCGATTCTCACTCACTCTCGCTCTCTCTTCACCAATTCCAATTCTCGGCGTTACCGCTTCATAGGCCTCCTCCTTTCGATCCATTCGTCAATCACGTCGAGTCACTGCTCTTACTCAAGGTAAACTCTCGTACTTTGTTTTCGCGGGGTGGAGACCAAGAGGATTCCCTCCGCGGAGTGAAAAACCAGTTGCCTCCGTCTCGATGACCTCAAAGGTGATGCGTTGCCTACTTTGAGTTGGCCGTTCCTCTTTCCATTTCTCTTTTCCATCTAGCCTCTCAATCGAATGCCTTCTACGTGTCTGATTGATTATTTTCCTCAACTATTCTAGTTATGGTATTTTCGAATTTTGAAGTATTGTATTCCCCTCCATGTTGGAACCGAGAGCCTTCAAGAGTGTTAATCTGATTACATTTGATAATACAGGTCTGGTATCCTCAGTTTTGATCTCTGCACGCTTCCTTTCTATCTGTGGTGCACACTTCGACTATTGACTTCATTGCTAATTTTAAGTTTGGTCTCTAAAGCGATTCATGTTATGCACTCTTTGCTCATACCGGTTGCATACATTTGTGTCAATTTTAAGGAGTCCGTTGAGCATGTGATATCGATGGGGAATGAATATGTGATTTGAGGTGTTCGCTGCTTATCAATTTAACATGAAGGTCAGGACCAGTTCTACTTTGAATGAGGATTGCATGGCCTCACTCGTGTCTTCATGTCTAGTGGTTTACCTCATGTGATGGTTCTTCTCGTTAGATTAGTACAATTAGAGTTTGGTAGACTCAGAACTCTTTCCAAGATTTAAGAAAAAAAGACGTTATATGCAATTATCTCATTCTCAATCAAGATCAGTATAACTCCAAACATGCATATCATTTATCCAACACTATGTATGTATAAAAATTTTTAAACAGATGATTGAAATGTCAATATTTGATAGAGGTAGAAAAATTTATAGTGGACTATGATCTTTTCTTACTGAGTGACTCTAGATTCTTAGACTTGGTCTTCACTCAATTAACTTTAATCAACATTGGTGATTAAGTATAGAACTAACCCATATACCTCATTATCAGAGAGACTTAGTCCATTCCCAATGAATTAAAAATTCCACTCCCCACATCCCTTGAATTGGCCCATTATGTCATGCCCCGATCCTCAGGGACGCGCCCATCCTTCTACTTTGTCGATTTTTAAAGTGTGATATCCCAGGACTAAGTATTGCCGACCATTTTTTTATTATTATTATGCAAGTGGAAGCAGTTATAAATCCCCAGACAATAAAAAAATAGGATAGAAAAGCAGGCAATATTTTTCATATTGAAATTCACAACCACACATTTATTAACAGCACAACTCCTAGTATATTTACAATACTATTCACAGCATACTTGTCTCACACCTATCTACACTAAGACAGGGTTTACAAAAGGGATGTGATCTCAATCCACATCCGGGTTGTACTCAAGATCCCTCTCTGGATCCTCTTCTGCTTAAAAAAATCTTTCTCCTTCTCAGGTTTTACATCAGTGCTCTCCTTCTTAAGTTCCTCCTCCTTGCTCCCCCTTAGGGCCTTGAAATGGTTATTCAATGACCAACGAAACCACGTCTCAGCGAGTTCTACCCCCTAAGACTCGATTAGTAAGCTAATACACTACTCGGTTGCCTAAGCACATCACAAGTCAGAGGACTTACCTTGGCCTCGGATTTCATCTGCATATTAGTACAGTTTAATAGGTACTCACACAGTCACATTACCGATCGAAGCATCGATCAAATCGACCTAGTTAATTACATGATAGGCGTACCCTTTCTAGGTCATTCATCCCACACCAAGCAATTTCTTAGATTTAGTGGCTTTACGGTCCCACTCGACCCTCTCAAGATCTAGGGACTTTACGGTCCCACCCGACCCTTTCCAGATTCAATTTAGGAATAAATATTAAATTCACTCATAAATTACTTTAGCACCAAATAAAGCTCAAATAAATAAATGGACTGCACCACGACAATCAGCACAAAATTCTGGTCACCGACCATCCCGGATGAATTTCCGGAAAAATAATTAATTGAATAATTAAATTCGAAAATTAAATAAATAATTATAAAAATCCAATTTAGGCCCATAATGCCTGATTGGAAGCCGAGATGAGCCCGAAAAGTTACCGCGACTCGTTCAATAATTAACATGGCATGCCTACTTGCTAATGTCAATTTCTAACCACCTAATATGTATCATTAAGTCTCTAATTTAATTTATCGAAATTAATCTAACCACCTAATTGCATTTAATTAAATCTAACCAACCCTAAGTATAATTAGCAAACTAAGAAAGCATTAGTGAGTAAAACTCACTTGGTAAAAGCAAAGAACAAATCACCGCGACAGCAGCCGAAATTAGGCTTTTGACGAACTTGGACCGGGCCAAGAAATCTTGCAAGCCCGCAAAAATTATGGGCTTCAAGACTGGGATTACTTTGGACTGGGCTTGCAAAGTGGGTTTCTGGACCTCAATGATTTGGGCTTCAAGTGACTAAAACAGAGCTGAATTGGGCTTGACCTCTTTGCTCGGCCGAAATTGCCTAAAGATGGGTTGAGTTGGCTATTGGTTTGCGTGGGTTGAACGTGCAAAAATGCTGGCTCGAATTCCAGCGGCTGCTGGGCCGAACAAGAATAACTCGCTGGACTTCTTTTTGGTTCGGTCGACTGATCCACGAGCGGAGGGGAGAGGAATCATGCAAACAACTTGCTTCGATTGGCTGCAACACGGAAGACACGACGAATATGTTGGATGTGTGCGGCTTCACTGGACGCACGGAGGAGCTGCAAGTCAACCAAAGGCTTCGTGGCTTGCTGTTGTTGACTGTAGGAATTGATGAAGGCTAACGTGTGGCGCTACTGCTGCTTCGCTGGCTCAATGTGGAAGCGGTTGCATGGAATGGAGCTGCATATCAACAACCGGCAGAGGAAATCGCAACTTTGACTGGTGGGCTCCAAGGCGCGGACGTGTGGCGCTGCAGCTTCGGCTTCACCTGGCTTCGATCAATAAGATGGAGCTGGAGTTGACCTGTGAAGATGCATTGGCAACCAAGAAGCGAATGAAGAGGAGTCACGGGCAGATGGAGTTCTTCGATGGTGGGGATGGGGATGCTCAGACGCCTGGCGGCAGCTTTAACCCAAAAGGAATTTTGATGGAGGGTGTGCGACTGCTTCATGTGAAAGAGATTTGAAAGCAAATGCAGAAATAACGAGTGGATGGGGGAGGCTTCACGTGAGGGGGAAGCCAAGGAGGGGCCCAAAATTATGAAATCTTAGCCTTTGCCTTAATTGCTTGTCCCAACTTTTTGCCTTCAAACTTATCTTTTAGTCTCCATTACTTTCTACCAAATTAAATCCCACAACTAATCCAAAATGAAGCCAAAAATTGCTGTCCAAGCATAATTATGAATTTCATTTAATTTAGCTTCAATTCCTCACTCAATTCCCCAAATTGAGGCCCAATTTAGTCGAAGCAAAATCTCGTATCATTTTCTTCCAGTCCCCAACACTATAAGACTTAGCTTGGAAGTTGAAAAATCTCCTTAAATCGGCCGATCTGAATTTCTATTGATTTTCCGTAACGTCCGAACCGATTTTCTGTAAAAATTTCGGAATCTCTAAAAAATCTACTGAGACTAAGTCGACACTCCTAGAATTTATTGTGACATGGCCGAAACTTTAATTTCTGAAATCAGACTTGAATTGACGGTTAATATTCATTCGGCGTGTTTTTAGCGTGACCTAGACTATCGGGTAGTTTTCAGAACTTTTTAAGGCAAATGACCCGTGGTTGATTTTCTTCGAACCACTATGAACCCATTCGACTCAATGGCGACTCTCGATTATCGTAAAAATCTCGAGGATTCAAATACGGACACAGGTACCAAAACGACAGTAAAATCATATTAGTGTTGGTTGACAAGAATTTTCCAATTTAGTGGAGTCACCCACGATCGGCCACACATCTCAGTCGACCAGACCTATCTCTGGTCTTAAATCGATTTTTAACTGTGCCACAATGGCATCCTGAAATTTAAACCTTACAAGACTTGATAAAAAAGGTGGGGGTACAATTCTCTCATTGACTCCTCAATCTCCCATGTTGCTTCTTTTGTACCGTGGTGTTGCCAATGGGATGGTCTTTGTATGCAGAACTTACTCTTTGCGATCGACAATCTCGACCGGTCTTTCGACGTATGACACACGGTTATCCACGTCCAATTCCTCGAAATTAAGCATATGGGTCGGGTTAGGCTCGTACTTCCTTAACATCGACATGTGAAAGACGTCATGCACTTGCGCCAATCTTGGCAGCAACGCAAGACGATATGCTAAGGCCCCGATTCTCTCAAGAATCTTAAACGGACCTACGTACCTCGGACTCGGTTTGCCTTTCTTACCAAAGTGCGAAGTCCTCTCATTTGTGACACTTTCAAAAAAACGTGATCATCAACTTGGAATTCCAAAGACCTCCGGTGCTTATCTGCGTAACTTTTCTATCTGCTTTGCGCTGTCTTTAATCTGTCTCTGATCACTGCCACGGCATCTACTGACCCTTCAACCAACTCTGGGCCTGTTATCTTCCTTTCCTTAACTTCATCCCAACACACTAGAGTTCTGCACGCTCTGCCATACAACGCTTCGAATGGAGCCATCTGGATACTCTGTTGGTAACTATTGTTGTAGGCGAATTCTACCAGATGAAGCTGATCTTCTCAACTTTCTTTGAAGTCTATTACACAAGCTCTCAGCATGTCCTCGAGAGTCTGAATTGTCCTCTCGAACTGGCCATCCGTTTGAGGATGAATGCCGTACTGTACTGAAAATTTGTACCAAGAGCATTTTGCAAGCTCTTCCAAAAGGCTGTAGTAAACCTCAGGTCTCTGTCTAAGGTTATCATAACTAGCACTCCATGCATTCGAACTACCTAATGCACTTACAGGTTTGTGTGTCTATCTAGACCGAGATCCTTTTGAACTGCAATGAAGTGAGCCGACTTTGTCAGTCTATCGACCACCACCCAGATCGAATCATTCATTCTCTGACTTCTTGGTAGTCCAGTCACGAAGTCCATCGTGATATGCTCCAATTTCCATTCTGGGATCGCGAGAGGTTGCAAGAGTCCTCTCGGCTTGCAATGCTGACCTTTTATTTGTTGACATGTCAAACACTTGGCCACATGTTTGGCGATATCCGCCTTCATACCTGACCACCAATAGTGTTAACGCAGATTTTGATACATCTTAGTGCTTCCAAGATGAATGCTGTAACTGCTACGATGTGCTTCAGATAAAATTTATTCTCTAAACTCTACATCGTCAGGTACAACCAATCGTCCTTGGAATCTTAGTATCCCATCATCAGCGATCTGAAAATCAACCTTTCTTTTCTCTATGTCTTCCTGAAGAATTCTCTGTACATCTGGGTTTGTCGGTTGGAGTTGTTTGATTCTAACCTGGACATCCAGTTCAATTCTAAGGGTGGCCATAAAACTTGAAAGGTGGCCTACCTCAAACTTGAATACCGAATCCCGAGCTCTCTAGATTAATTTTCACTCCTTAATCAGTAATTGAGCCACTGAAGACTTTTGACTTAAAGCATCGGTGACCTTGTTTGCCTTTCCTGGGTGACATCAAATATCACAGTTGTAATCTTTCATCAACTCCATCCATTTGCGCTGTGTCATGTTCAATTCCTTCTTAGAGAACAAATACTTGAGACTCTGATGGTCCGTGAAGATTTGAAACTTTTCCCCGCACAAGTAATGCCTCCATCAATGCAAATATGATGGCTGTGAGTTCTAAGTCATGCGTCAGATAGTTCAATTCATGAGGTCTCAATTGGCGGGAGGCGTATGCAACAACCCTATCATGTTACATCAGCACACAACCCAGTCCTTTGAATGACGCATCACTATAAATCTCGAATCCTCTGGGGCCAGATGGAATTGTCAACACAGGTGCGGTAGTCAGTTTTTCCTTTAGCTCTTGAAAAATACGCTAGCACTTATCTGACCATACAAATTTCTCTTCTTTCTTCGTGAACTTAGTTAGAGGCGATGCTAACGCTAAGAAACCTTCTACAAACCGTCTGTAATAACCTGCCAATCCCAGAAAAGTTTTGATTTATGTCACTGATGTCGGTCTCCGCCAATTGATCATGGCTTCTATCTTGCTTGGATCGACGAAGATTCCTTCTCCGCTAATCACGTGACCTAAGAACATTACACGAGTAAACCAAAACTTGCATTTGCTAAACTTAGCATACAACTGATGCATCCTTAAAGTTTGGAGCACTAATCTCAGATGATTCTCATGCTCCTCATCACTTCTTGAATAAACCAAGATATCATCAATAAACACTATCACAAACTGATCCAGATATTCCTTGAACACTATGTTCATCAAATCCATAAAGGCAGCTGGAGCATTTGTCAACCCAAATGGCATCACTATAAACTCATAGTGACCATACCGAGTACGAAATGCTAACTTAGGAATGTCCTCCTTCCTAATTCTTAGCTAATGGTATCCTGTTCTTAAGTCAATTTTTGAGAATATTGACGCTCCTTGAAGTTAATCAAACAGATCATCGATCCTTGGGAGGGGATAATTATTCTTAATGGTTACCTGGTTGAGTTGTCGGTAGTCGATGCATAGGCGCAATGATCCATCTTTCTTCTTAACAAATAGAACTGATGCTCGCCAAGGTGATGCACTAGGACGAATAAATCCCTTGTCCAATAATTCTTGCATATGCACCTTCAGTTCTTTCAACTTTGATAACGCCATTCTATAAGGCGCCTTTGAGATTGGTTCTGTCCCTGGTGCTAATTCAATTACAAACTCAATCTCTCTTTCTGGCGGTAATCCTGGCAATTCTTTTGGAAAGACATCTTGGAATTCTTGCACAATTGAAATGTCCTCCACTTTCAGTTCCTCAACTGTTGTGTCCACGATAGTTGCTAGGTATCCTTGCCAACCCTCGTCTAACAAACGAGTTGTCTCTTGTGATGAGATCAGGACAATCGAGGTTCCTCCTCGATTCTCGACAAACTCGAAGCTCTTACCCTCTAACGGGTCAAACTGAATCGCTTTACGATAAAAGTCCATTTTAGCTCGTTGCTTGGTGAGCCAGTCCATGTCAATTATTAAATCAAAGTCATACGTGGCTAGGAATAAAAGATATATCTTCCCCACTCGCTCACCAATCACTAACTTGCACCCCGAACAACCCAAAACAGCAATAACTTTATCTTTCAAGGGAGTAGATATGCACATGGCTGACTCCAATAATATAGGACTAACTCCTATCAACTTAACAAATTACTTAGCAATGAAGGAGTGGGTTGCTCCCAGATCAAACAAAGCATAAGCAGGTTGGTCGTTGAGCGAAACCATACCTGTTATCACATCAGGCATAGCTTCTGCCTGACTTTGGGTAATTGCATACACGGTACTCTGAGCAGGAGGCCTTAACTGTCCTCCCTGTGGCATGTTTTGAGGGGCATACCCTTCGATCTGTCCTCGTGGCAGTGGCGGTGATAGCTGCGATTGTCCCCTTGACTTCCTGGGACAATGTCTAGCTATGTGGCCTTGTTGGCCACATTCATAACACACACCCATCCTAGCTGGACACGGTGCTGACCCATGTTGTCTCCCACAAGAGCGACACGGTCCCATTCTATCGGCCATCGACCTACCAAATCCACCCTTCTCGCTAGGCGGGCCTTGGAATCTATTCCCTGACATCGGCCTCTTTCCTTGCCTGATCGCTTCCTGGTCAACACCAAATCTTGACCCCGGCGAGGCAGCTTGCTCATTCAATCCTCGCTCTATCATTTGGGCTCGACGATAAACCTCTCTATAATCTTTCAAGTCCTATAATAGTAGAGGTTGTTTCAATTCAGCACGAAGACCGTTTTTGAACTTCTGAGCTTTCCCTTCAGGGTCTTCAATCAGTTTAGGAGCATACTGTGATAGTTCTACGAACTTGACCCCATACTGGTCAACTATCATGCTCCCTTGGCGGAGACGATGGAACTCCTCTATCTTTTGTTCCCGAGCAGTACTCGAAAAGTACTGATCATTAAAGGCTTTAAGGAAGGTGTCCCACACTTGGACCACACCTTCCGGGAACACTATTCCTTGGTGGCTCTCCACCATATATTGGCGTTACCTTGAGGTCGGTACACTGCTAGTAACACCTTTTCCTCCTCATTGCACATCAGAAATGCAAATGCCTTTTCCAAATCTTGTACCCACAGAGACGCGGCCTCAGGGTCTTTGGTACCAATGAATTTCGGCGGATTCATTTTTAAGAATTGATCCACTAATTGGTGAATCGGCCTCCCAGCGACCACAGCTCCTGGTAGCATTTCAGCAGGGGCAACGGTAGGTGCAATTGTGGGTGCTGTGATAGGGGCAGCTTGAGCAGTAGCAGCAGCAATGGTAGCATTGGCAACGGTAGTGGCGGCGGCTTCAAGAGTGGCAGTAAAGACGACAGTTTGATCTCGGGCCTGTTGCCTTATCATCTCCCGCATAGCATCTAGAGCCTGGTTGATTCCGACAGTTCCTTGCTCACTCGGAGCTGCTACCCCAGCACCAACAGGAGGTGATGCTACTCTAACATCTACAACAGGTGGAACCATTCGACTCGCACTAGCCTATGCTGGCGCTCGACCACGGCCTCCTTGAGTACCAACTCTAGTCCGCGCTCTTCCTCAAGTTACAGCCCTACTGGCCCTCTTTGCAAGAGTCATCGGCTCCTGATCGCTCATAATGTCACTTTAAACAACTAACACCTGCTTCTAATTCAACACCAAATTAGAAACAAAGCGATTCAAATAACAAATAATTTTAGCACTCAACTAACACAAACATGCGCCAGCGTGAATTTAAATGACTTTCCTACAAACTATCCCATGGTCAATGCTCCTTATCACTCCAATCTTGAACTTTGCTCTGATACAACAAAAAGGGGATGTCACGATCTGATCCTCAGGGACGTGCCCATCCTTCTACCTAGTTGATTTTTAAAGTGCGATATCTTAGGACTAAGTATCGCCGACCCTTTCTTTTTATTACGCAGGCGGAAGCAGTTATAAATCCCCAGACAATAAAACAATGAAATAGAAAAGCATGCCATATTTTTCATATTGAAATTCACAACCACACATTTATTAACAACACAACTCCTAGTATATTTACAATACTATTCACAACATACTTGTTTCACACATATCTACACTAAGACAGGGTTTACAAAAGGGATGGGATCTCAATCCACATCCGGGTTGTACTCAAGATCCCTCTCTGGATCCTCTTCTACTTCAAAAATCTTTCTCCTTCTCAGGTTTTACATTAGTGCTCTCCTTCTTAAGTTCCTCTTCCTTGGCTTCTCCTCAAGGTCCTAAAATGGTTATTCAATAACCAATGAGACCATGTCTCAGCAAATTCTACACCCTAAGACTCAATTAGTAAGCCAATACACTACTTAGTTGCCTAAGCACAGCACGAGTCAGAGGACTTACCTTAGCCTTGAATTCCATCTGCATATTAGTACAGTTTAATAGGTACTCACATAGTCACATCACCGATTGAAGCATCGATCAAATCGACCTAGTCGATTACATAATAGTCGTACCCTTTCTAGGTCATTCATCCCACACCAAGCAATTCATTAGATTTAGTGGCTTTACGGTCCCACCGGACCCTGTCCAGAATCAATTTAGGAATAAATCTTAAATTCACTCCTAAATTACTTTAGCACCAAATAAAGCTCAAATAAATAAACGGACTACACCACGACAATCGGCACGAAATTCCGGTCACCAACCATCCCGGATGAATTTCCAGAAAAATAAATAATTAAATAATTAAATTCGAAAAATAAATAAATAATTATAAAAATCCAATTTAGGCCCATAATGCCTAATTGGAAGTCAAGACGAGCCTAGAAAATTACCGAAGCTCGTTCAATAATTAACATGGCATGCCTACTTGTTAATGTCTATTTCTAACCACCTAACGAGTATCATTAAGTCTCTAATTTAATTTATCTAAATTAATCTAACCACATAATTGCATTTAATTAAATCTAACAAACTTTAAGTATAATTAGTAAACTAACAAAGCATTAGTGAGTAAAACTCACTTGGTAAAAGCAGAAAACGAATCACCGCGATGGCAACACGACAGCGGTCAAAATCAGACTTTCGACGAACTTGGACTGGGCCAAGAAATCTTGCAAGCCCACAGAAATTATGGGCTTCAAGACTGGGCTTACTTTAGACTAGGCTTGTGAAGTGGGCTGCTGGACCTCACTGATTTGGTCTTCAAGTGACTAAAACAGAGCTGAATTGGGCTTGACCTCTTTGTTGGGCCGAAATCGCTTGAAGATGGGCTGAGTTGGCTATTGGTTTGCGTGGGTTGAACGTGCAAAAATGTTGGCTCGAATTCCAGCGCTTGCTAGGTCGAACAAGAATAACTCGCTGGGCTTCTTTTTGGTTCGGCCGACTGATCCACAAGCGGAGGGGAGAGGAATCACGCGGACAGCTTGTTTCAGTTGGCTGCAACACGGAAGACACGACGAAGATGTTGGATGCGTGCGGCTTCACTGGACGCACGGAGGAGCTACAAGTCAACCAAAGGCTTCGTGGCTTGCTGTTGTCGACTGTAGGAATTGATGAAGGCTGACGTGCGGCACGGCTGTTGCTTCGATGGCTCAACGTGGAAGCGGTTGCATGGAATGGAGCTGCACGTCAACAACCGGCAAAGGAAATCGCAACTTTGATTGGTGGGCTCCAAGGCACGGACATGTGGCGTTGCAGCTTCGGCTTCGCCTGGCTTCAGTCAACAAGATGGAGCTGGAGTTGTCCCATAAGATGCATTGGCAACCAAGAAGCGAACAAAGAGGAGTCACGGGCAGAGGGAGTTCTTCGATGGTTGGGACGGGGACGCTCGGACGCCTGGCAGCAGCTTCAACCTAGAAGGAATTTCGGTGGAGGGTGTGCGCGCCGTGCGAAAGAGATTTGAAAGCAAATGCAGAAATAACGAGCGGATGGGGAGGCTTCGCGTGAGGAGAAGCCAAGGAGGGGCCCAAAATTCTGAAATCTTAGCCTTTGCCTTAATTGCTTGTCCCCACTTTTTGCCTTCAAGCTTATCTTTTAGTCTCCATTACTTTCTACCAAATTAAATCCCACAACTAATCCAAAATGAAGCCAAAAATTGCTGTCCAATCATAATTCCGAATTTCAATTAATTTAGCTTCAATTCCTCACTCAATTCCCCAAATTGAGGCCCGATTTCGTCAAAGCAAAATCCCGTATCATTTTCTACCAGTCCCCAACACTCAAAGGCTCAGCTTGGAAGTTAAAAAATCTCCTCAATTCGGCCGATCTGAATTTCCGTTGATTTTCCGCCATGTCCAAACCGATTTTCCGTAAAAATCTCGAAATCTCTGAAAAATCTACTGAGACTGAATCGACACTCCTAAAATTTATTGTGACATGGCCGAAACTTCAATTTCTGAAATCGGACTTGAATTGGCGGTTAATTTTCATTCGGCATGTTTTTAGCGTGACCTAGACTATCAGGTAGTTTTCAGAACTTTTGAAGGCAAATGACCCATGGTTGATTTTCTTCGAACCACTATGAACCCATTCAACTTAATGGTGGCTCTCAATTGTCGTGAAAATCTTGAGGATTCAAATACAGACATAGGGTACCAAAACGACAGTAAAATCATATTAGTGTCGGTCAACGATAATTTTCTAATTTAGTGAAGTCACCCATGATCGGCCACACATCTCAGTCGACCAGACCTATCTCTAGTCTTAAATCGATTTTTAACTGTGCCGCAATGGTCTCTAAAGATGAGCACGGTTGAGAAGCCGATTCCTGATCGAATTCTCAAGTTTATTGCCCTAACATTTCTTAATTACTTACCCAGACAATCAAGTTATCTCAAGAGTGATCGGTTCTGAAAATAGTCCTATAAACGCGTCAACAAAAAGCCCGATTAATTCAGTAGAAAATAGGTTGAGAAATTCAAGATGTCACACATTACGGGCGCTAAATCTTGATTATTAAATCATTAGCAACCAAAATATTGTTTAATACTTCTCTATCCTTTGAAATGGAGGTACTTCGCCACGCCCAAAACTCCCACTACCCACTAGATTACACAAAACTTTGATCTTCCAATAAGCACGATTTTATATACTATTTTATGCAAGAACATAGGTTAAACGTTCTTAAGTATTTTAGTTGTTTATATCAGCCACCAAATCCTATTCTTGTCAAAGCTAATACTAGAAAGAAAAAAAAAGCAAGTGTAAGATTGAGAATAAACCTCGCTAAAGTTGGAATTTATTATGAATATAATTAAAGCAAATTGAAAATTAACAATGCATTGGGAAAATTACTATCACACCCTAAACACCGAGACACGTGAACAACCCGCCATGGTCATGCAAATGTGACATTCCCAGGTAGTGTCACCTACCCTTTTATTTTATTGTTGCGCAAGCGGAACGTATTATAAAACCCCTGACAAAAATTCACGGGATAGGATAGCAGGAAAAAAATCAATTAAAAAAAAAAAACCAACATACTAAGACCGGTCTACCAAAAGAAGGAATGGTCCTAAGATTACTAGTCGGACTTGCTCGTCGATCCTCCATCTAACTTCACAGTCTCCGGAGACAATGGGTCCTCCTCCATGGCCACCGAGGACTCTGGATCTATCACAACACCATCAGAGGTGTCCAGGTCCATAGGGTGTGTAGCCTCCCACTCTCCAGTCCCAATAAGAGGTCTGCCGAAACCTCACAATGGACCCTCCTGACCCCCTTGACGGAAGCTGATGAACCATGCCTTGTATCAATAAGGAACCAACTCAGGTAGTCCCTCATCGACCCGAACCACGAACTCAGCCAACTCCCACATCAGGCTAGTCCCGGGAATAGGGATATAGGTAAACTCAAAATCTATCGTCTGCGGGACCCCATACCCCGTGTGTCGCTTCGCCATCTAGGGACTTGTAATATTTTTCCTACAATGGGGTGAGACATTGTCTCAGCAAGTTCACCCCTCCTAAATCCCTATTAGAAAGAAAATACGCTCAAGAGCGGCCTAGCCACACAGCATAGAATACTTACCTCATCTTATTTCCTTGGCATCGCCTCCCTACCTTTGAGCGTGGCTTCGTCAGTACATTGACAGCGTTCTCGAAGGAGCATGGGCCCACAATCAACTGAACTCGCATCCGTTGTATGGGGCATCCCATATAGGGGCAAATCTAGCTTAATAGCTCAAGGCAATTCCTCTTAATTATCACACAACAATTCATACTCAGCCTAAGGCACTTGGCATTTCACTCAAGGCTTCCATTAAAATAATAATCCAAATTTTTCACAATCAAAATTCAATTTGCAATATCCAATCATCATATTCAAAATCTGAGAAAATGAGGCATCGAAATAATTTTTGAAATTTATTAAATAATTATTTTATTCCGAATTTAATTAAATAATAATAATTTAATAATTTCGAACAGTAATATTGTTAAATTAATAAAAAAATTTGAAATATTTAATTAAATCAAAAGTAAAACTTTTATCTCTAATCATGGGTTATTCTAATATAAACAACCATTTAACCCTAATTAAACATACTTTAATTAAATCACACCCCCTAATCTAATCCACATTTAATTAAATCTATCTACCAACCTAATCTCAATCAACCTAAGCCAAACACACTTAAGGCATCATTAACCCTTTAATCAAGATTTAGTAATTTAAACTCACCGGAATTGCTTTCTAATGAGTCTTTGGCGAAGAGCATGACGAGGCCGTCGACAAATCTACATGGAGCAACACCAAATGAGGACCGAAAGGCATCCAAAATAAGCCTTAAAGAACTGGATCTTGCTGGAACTTTTAGCTACTGACCTCGGCTGGAAAAGGGCTACACGGCGGCTGGTGGCACATGAAACGGGCAGAAGGAGGCGACGGTAGCTTAGGCAGTGACCGGTGACAAGGCGGGACCTCTGGCTACGGCAAGAAGTTGCGGGATGACAATCAACGGTCTGAATGCACGGCTGCAGAGGACAACGGCCAGGAGTTCGAACGGAGGCAGAGTAGTGAGCTTGTCAGGCGCGCGAGTGAAGAAGAAGCAGCACCGGCGTCGATTTGGCTTCGACGGTGGCTCTAGTAGCCTTGGTCGACGATGAGTTGCTTCTGCCGACCTAGAGCAGCGACAAACAGCGTTGCTGGCGTGCGGACGAAGATGGAGTGGAGTGGCGAGTTGGTTGACGAGCAGGCGCGCGGGTGATGTGCGCGAACGGCGGCGATGATGATGACACCGGTGACGAACAGCGAGCGGCGAAGGAGGCGGACGAAGGGCGGTGTCGAGCTAGCTGCAACCGATCAGTTTCTCTCTCTCCCTCCAATTTTGAATTCCAAGGGCCAAACTTGAAGATGATGGAGATTGGTTGATGGGAAGTCCCAACATCCACCCTCCACTTGTCAAGATCTTAGGCACTCTAGCCCAACCATGACATCACTTAATGATGTCACACTCCACTATCTCCAATGTCCCACAACTTATTCCAAAGGTTGCAAATTTCATTTTCCGCCGTGGCATGAAATCTTGTATCAATTTCATTCAATTCTCTTCTAATTGAACCAAATTGAAGTCCATAAAATTAATCCAATGTCACCACACTTCAATTCACATCTTCACTTGTCCATAAAACCAACTTAAGTCCCAAAAGCACGATCAAAGGCGGGCCTACTAATTTCTTGAGTCAAATTAGCCATTCTTTAATTAATCTACTGAAAAACTCTGGTTGCATGAAAAATCTTTTGAAGATAAGTTAATGATCCTAAAATGATTTGTGACACACCAGGGCTCCCAATTTCTGAATTCGCTTTGAATTTCACGGTTAATTTCACTCTGGCACGATATTAACACGTTCTGATCTACCGAGTAGCTTTTAGAAATTTTTATGCATTTGACCTATGGTTGATCAATTCAAGCCACAATGTACATCTTTGATACATTGACGATTCTCGGTTGTCGAGGTAATCTTAAGGTTTCAAATACGGACACAGGGCATCTAAATTGACAGAAAAGTCGGTCCGGTGCCGATCGACAAGAATTGTGCGATCTGGTGGAATCACCCACACCTGATCACATGCCTCTATCGAGTCGACCTATCTCCGATCTCTAATCGATTTTTAATTGTGCCGTAATGACCCTTCCAGATTAGCTCAGTCGAGAGGTTGCTTCCTGATCAAATTCTTGAGTTTGATACATTAAAATCTCTTAATGACTTTACCTGATAGACTAATTTTCACATGAGTGGCCGACTCAAGGAAAAAAAATATATGCACGCCAACGAAATGCCCTTCTCAATTTATTGAAAATAGAATTGGAAAATCGGGATGTCACAATTACCAATTCTATTATAAACCTATTGTATGGATGTCATTTTAATCCTAAATTTTTCAGTTTTGCTACTGTAGTCCTAAACTTTTGAGCGAAATTCTAGCGTCACCCTTCCAACCAATTGTTGCCGAAAATTACTAATGCGGAGCAATTAAATGTTCCATGTCAGTGTGGCACGCTAAATAGTTAGCGATAACTAGATGTCATGTTAGCAATTTTCAGCACCAATAGGCCATAAGGACTATATTAAAATTTTATGTACAAGTTTAAAACTATATTGGTAAAATTTAAAAGTTTATGACTGAATTAACAATTTTATAGTAGATTTAGAGTTGATTGGGTAAGTATTGCCTTCCTCTAGAACAATAGTTCAGCCAATTGTTCTACAGGCCTCAAAACTCAACTAGTGCATATTGGCACCCGACAATTTGGGATTTCTAAACTTGAAAAATTTTCTAATTAATTACTACACTTGGTAATTAAAAAAATTCAAGATTTAGTAATTTGAACATGAAATCAATTAAAACTCGGTGATTGTTAATGAAATTTACCAATCCAAAAATATGTTACTATTATCATGTTTTACTTTTTTTTATAGCAATATTAACCTGCCTAAAAAGTTGGTTAATTTCTTATGAAATTTTCTTTTCTTGAATGATACCGCCTGGCCCTTTTGGCTTTTGTGATTCTATCATTTTATTAGTTTTACTATAAATATTATTATTGTTGTTGTTACTGTTGCAGCTGTTAATGGTGACTGTTGAGCTTTTAGGTTGAACAACAACAACAACAAGATTGGCGAAACATATGAAGGTATCACGATATGAGTATCAGATAAACGTGCATGCATTCAATTTCTAAAAGAAGCCTCTCGAATAAATATGTGACCTCGATCAAGCATTTTCATGAACACTTGGTGATCGCTTCAAACACAAAGTATAGAAGCATCATCGAAGTACTAATTCCGATCCAGACGATTTCAGTGACATTAAACTGTGCTCAAACTACTATTTTATTCCTAATCTGTACTCAATTTTTACTCAAGCTTAAATTACAACGTTTGGATTCAGCTTACTAAATAGAGCAATGATGTATATACCTTGGAGATGCAGCCTCTGGCCACGAATGGCAATCGAACAGGTAATGGAGCTCTCTGAGGCGTCGACTTGGGTGGTTGGCACAAGCGAAGAAGCTTCGTAGGAGGACTTAAACTCTTGGGATTTCTCGACCTTAAAACAGACTTGAATAGAGCCGAACGACTTGGGAATGGCAAAGAGCATCGACCAGCGGTCTGAAATTAATGAAGGGAACCTATAAGTGAGAGAAAATCGACGATAGGAGTTCGTATGCATTCAACCTCGGTGGTTTTTGGCCATCTTTGTTCCCTGGTGTGTGCTCCATTTCTACTGCGAATGAGCTCGAGCACCTGGGATGGCTGACAGCGACTGGGGGTGGTGGACGATGAATGGTGATAGAGAGAAAATCTAGAGGAAAAATGGCCATTATATATTGTTTTCCTTCGCGCGTGTGCTCCTTTAAATAAAGAAAGCAAATGGAAAGCTATCAAAAGCAGCAGACATATTCGGTAATAGAACCATGAAGAATGTAGGGAATGAAGTAGTCCCACATCAGTCATGGGGAACTAGGTGAAGAAACTAAGCATCACGTGAATAAACATCGTTATAAGCCTAAGCGTAGGAAAATAAAACATCCATCAACATGTAAAACCATGGGGAAATACATGTCCAAGAGCAAAAAGAGAATGCGAAGCCACGAGATGCTACATTGATTCAAACATAATAAAGTCAGAGATGAGAGCATTCCCACTCAACTAAAGAACAAAAAGATAGAAACTCCTTGTCACAAGCCAAATTCTTAGATAGAAGCTTCGGCTTGACCATCTTTTGACAGTCCAAATAGCAACAGATTTCTCGAATTCCTCAAATTGTTTTGCTGCTTTGTCAATTCCACTACTTAACAAGCGCCAAGTGTCAGTCATATCTAGTTGATGGGATAGAAGCTTGTGACACTCCTCAGTGGGCTAAGCTTCAAGATTCAGAATGTTTCTTTTAAGTTGAAGCTCGGTCTTCATCATAACTAGAAATGACTACATGAGACGATCCGCCTCGACCCACTATTTTTAGCCTTCTCGGTAAAAATGACTGGACTTGACATTTTGAAAGAGCCAAGGATTAAAGCTAATCGCTACTCTTCTTGATAGTGTCCCAGCTCTCAATAAAGACAGGAAGGTATTTGTCGCAACTGATTCAGAAAGCACGACGCTTGGCAAAAGCAAGATCATAATAGAATGATTGGAGAAGTGCTTTAGCTTGTACCATTAGTTGAGGGTCACCAAAAGCCCGATAAGGCCTTCTTCGGATATCTTCGGGAAGGATTGAATTCATTCTTCTGGGTAAGCTTGGCAACTTCCTCTGGGCTGAATTTGAAAAAGGTAATGGAAGGTGTCTGTGTAATTTTGCGAAGAGTTTGCTTGGCATTCTTGATGGCGTCAGAAGCAGGAAGAGATACTTTCCTCGGGTCAAGTTGGCTAGTTGATTCGATGATCGTAGGAACAGGTTCACGATTACATAATCTAACAAAACAGAAGTCAGAAGTGATATAGTGAACATAATAAAGGCTAAATTAGAGCCAAAATTATACCAGTGGGGGCACTATACTCCAATTCATTGGATAGCAGCATGGTAATAGATGAGGGCGAAATTGTAGTCGAAGTAACGACTAGGGAAAAAATAGCTTCCAAAGTCACTGGAGCTGATCATGAAAAAACATAGTCTTGAACCGAAGATAAAGTAGAGTCTCTTTCTTCCCCAGCATAGGAAGTGAAAGCAATTGGCAGCTCTTGGAAAGAACCCGAGGCAGCAATAGATGTGATAGGAGTAGCAGTGGAACTACTTCCTCTTTCTAGGGAGGGATCTAGAGCAAGTGGGATATTTACTTCCAAGTTTTCTTGGACTGGTGAAGAGGCTGGTTCTCCTTGAGGTACATTGGAATCATGCTCACTAGTAGTAGATGAGATAGGCTCTGGAGGATGGGTCGGCTCTAGCGGAATTTCTCTAGGTGTTGAAGGAGATCCATTTGCTCTATGGGAAGATGACGAAGCATGCTCCGACATAGGAAGAGTTCTAGGATTTGGGAAGTTGTCGATATCAACCGGGGCTGATGCCGAAGTTTCGCCAACAAAGGGAATCGTAGATGCAGGACTATCTGCAAGAGTAGCCTTGAACTTGTAATAGTTCAATATCGACAATGTTGCGAGTGGAAGAGCTAGAGGTTAGGCATGTTGGTGGAATAGATTATGCATTCAAGACAGACCTTGATAAGAGTCTCTTGGTTGGAGGAGCAAATATTTGCGTGGAAGCAAGTATATTTGAATTACCGGAACATCGGACTAAGGCCAGATTAAAAACTATCACAAAGTCAAGAGAAGAAGATACTTTAATCTCGTGATCTTTTTGGCACCCAATGAGTCGATGAGTTAGGAAGACTAGATGAAGTTTTGACAACATTGGTAGAGTGAGTTTTAGAGATGACCTTGCTAAAGATGGTGTCAAAATCTTCAGTGAAAAGGGAATCTCGATAGATCCTCCACCAAGTAGTGAAACTTTTGAGAACAATAGGGGCTGGGACAAATGATTTGATTGTAAGTGGCAAAGTATTTTGCTGGTGATTGTGCGGCTACAAACAAAGGGATCAAATGTTTTGGTCACCTAAAAAAAAGAAAAAAGTGCTTCTCACCGAAAGGAAAATCCATAAAATAAGGAGCCGCAAGAGGAATGCCCAGGTTAGGCTAAGTTGCCAAGCGCAATATTGAGGGGAGTAAATTTCCACACCTGACTTCAATTTTCCTTTTAGTGGCAGCCTCAATGTCAAGTCGGACGCAACTAAATCATAACGCCAAAAGTTTTTGGTTGTCCTTGGCCCGGCCATAATCAAAGATAGAGATAAAATATGGGCTTGAAAGTGGGCAGAAATCATCAGTGTTCAGAGAGTGATGGTAGAACCAAAGGAAAACGGATTGCCTCAAGTGACGAGGTTAAAGAAGTCAAGAACCCTTCTCAACTCTCAGAAAAAACTCGGTACTTCTACATGCTCCTGGAATAAGCTGGGTTACTCTACCATAACAATTCATCACCATAAAATGCTCAAGAACCAATTCTTCCTACACTTGACGAATAAGTCATACACCAACAGCCAATCAAGTATAACTCTAGTCAATGGTTCTTTTCCTACAGCCTTAACAAACAACTGAAATTCCACACTTGTAATCCCAACATTCTCTGGCACTATTCTGATAAAATCACCTCAAAACATTCTTTCATTGAATAAGGCATAGTCGGTTCCGTTCCTGTTCCTTTTGCCATCTTGCTGGCGTTCCAACGGTAGTAACAGTGTTGGTGTTCTTCTTAAACCCCAACCGATAGTCCCTCACTTGATGGCCGTGCCCACTACCATCAAAGCATGTTCTAGTCATTCTCGAACACAGGATTAATCCACGCATTCCTTCCATACTTTCGGCACTCACCTAATGAGTTTTCTACCTCCTGTCCTCAAAATACATGAGACTGATCCATACCATCTTCCATAGAACAACATGTTCCATTTGTCTGAATGCTGACTTGACTATTCCACCATTCCTATTGAGTGGAATAGAATATCATTCTCTCAACATCAGTCTTTACCCTGACCGAATTCCCAATCTGCTTGCACTGAATCTTGACTCAGATATCGAATTATATTCCCTGATCATCCTTCCAGGTTGGGCCTCAGCAAGGTAGCAACAACGGCAACAACTTGATTCTGACCTTACAGGCTCATCCAGATCCCAAGAAATATTTGCATCAGAACGATCCTATCGAACTTAGGATCATTCGACGCTGCTACACTAGTACCAACCTGCAGTGGTACTCTTACACTCGAGCTGGCCAGAGCCGACGCTCTACCACAACCACCTCGGGTACCGACCTTTGTCAGTGCATTATCCCGAGTCACAGAGGACATTGTCCTCTTACTAGGAGTTCTGAGCTCCTACTCGCTCATGGTTCAGTCTTTACACTGAAACCCGTCTTCCACATCCACACTGGATTAGAAGATGAGCGATCCTCACACGACAATCAATTCTAGCATCCAGCTAACACGACATGCACAAGCATGAATTTAAAGGCCTTTCCTACTAACTATCCCATGGTCAACGCTCCTTATCACTCCAATCTTCAACTTCGCTCTGATACCACTTAAACAGGATGTCATGCCCCGATCCTCAAGCACGCACACATCCGTCTCACTTGGTCGATTTTATAATGCGATATCCCAGGACAATGTATCGCCGACCCTTTCATTTTTAAGCACATGAGGAAGCAGTTAAAATCCCCAGACAATAAAACGATGGGATAGAAAAGCAGGGCCATATTTTTCATATTGAAATTTATAACCAAACTTTTGTACATAACATCAACTAAAGAACTTCATAACTATTCACATCAATTGGAGTTCACAAAAGAAGATGAAATCTCAATCCCTTTAGGTCATACTCAAAATCTCTCTCGATATTATCTTCTTCTTCCAAAAGTCCTTCTACTCAGGTTTCACCTCCGAGTTCACCTTCTCAGATTCCTCCTCAGCTCCTCAACGGGGTCCTGAAATGTTTTTCCCCAAACTGGGATGAGACTACGTCTCAGCGAGTTCTACCCCACTAAGCCCAATTAGTAAACTTTTATACTATAGGCTGCCTATACACGCATAGGGCAGAAGACGTACCTTGGCCTCATATCCCACTTGCAAGTCAGTACAATTCATAATATGCACCCAAGCAACCATATCACTGATCAAAGCATCGATCAAATCGACCTAGTCGATTAAATGCCAACAAGACCATTCACGATCATTTCTAATCAGTCAATCAATCCACGACATCAAATCAAAGCAATGAATCACATCAAGTCACACTCAGATCGAATTATCGATCAATCGACCTAGTCGATTACAAGTCAATCAGACCATCTCGTGGTCATTTCCAATCAATCGATCAATTCACAACATCGGATCAAGCAATGATCAATCGACCTAGTCGATTACGCGTCATCACGACCCATGCTTGGTCGGCACATTCAATACTATCTCTAAAGTCCTATCAAATCAGGACTGCTCACCTAAAGCTGATAAATAGATAGCATAGCTCGCCCAAAGCTGATAATATGGTATACTGCTCACCCAAAGCTGGCATATCGCCCGAAGACCGATATAGTATACCGGTATACTGCTCACCCAAAGCTGACATATCGCCCGAAGGCCGATATAGTATACCACATGCTCACCCAAAGCTGATAATAAGGTATACTTTGCTCACCCAAAGCCGACATATCGCCCGTAGGTCGATATAGTATACTCGTATATCTTGCTCACCCAAAGCGACATATCGCCCGAAGGCCGATATAGTATACCACATGCTCACCCAAAGCTGATAATAAATTGCTATTCAGTCATAACTGATAGAACCAATCACCGAGCCACATGCATTCTCCAATGCGACATACTTCGTCACTGAGCCATGTGCATTCTCCGAGGTGATATATCTAATCATCAAGCCCCGTGCCTTTCATGATGATTCATCCCATTTCTAAAGTAATTATCCATAACCTTAATTCGTACTCAATTTACCCAAATAATCACTTTAGGAACATATCCTAAATATCCACAATTAAATCAATTTGGCACAATTCAAAGCTCAAATAAATAAACGAACTACGCCACGACAATCAGCACGAGATTTCGGTCGTCGGCCATCTCAAACTTAATTTCCCAAAAATAAACAATTAATTAATTAATTTCGAAAATTAATTATTAAATATTACAAATTCCGTTTAGCTCAAAATAAGGCCCAATTCAATAAACGAACTTCACCACGGTCATCAGCATAATTTTCCGGTCACGGGCCATCCCAATTGAATTTTCAGGAAATAAATAATTATTTAATTAATTTCAAAAATTAATTAATATTAAAAATTCAATTTAACCTAAAATAAAAACCGATCAAATAAACGGACTTCGCCACGATCATCAGCATAATATTCCGGTTCCAGACCATCTCCCTTGAATTTTGGGAAAATAAATAATTATTTAATTTAATTCCGAATATTAATATTTAAATGCCAAAAATCTCACTTAGGCCCAAATCACCAAATTGAAGCTCAATTAGGGGTCCAAAAATTCCCGAGACACTCCCAATAAATAGTAGACCACGTCTACTTGTTAATTTCACAATCAATTTATCTAAATCGCATCACAATTGACTAATAATTGCTAATTAATTCTAATCTAACAACCTAAACATAATTAATTAAAACTAAACCAACCTAAAGCATAATTAGCCAACTAATCCGGGATTAGTGAGATTACTCACCAAATCGCGCGCAAATCGGATCAATCCGACGGCGTCGACGCGAGGAACGATTGTCCCAAAGCACGGCTCGGGTTCGGGGCCGGAAACGGCCCAAAACGGCCTTGAACAGTGCTGGAAACACATTTTTCCAGCTGCTGTTCATGGCCAAACGAAGCTGTTCCGGTGGCTGAGATGGCGGAGCAAGGCCGGCGGAGGGCGAGGGGAACGTCGGGGAGGTCGGGCGGAGTTGGGCGGTGGCCGGAGGTGGCCAGAGATGGCCGGACAAGGCTGGTCGGGGCTGGATCGCGCGGCTTAGGCGCACACGGACAGGTGGCTGGACGGCGGCGAGCACGCGGGCGCTCGTGCGCGACGCGGACGCGGCGGCTGTGCGGCGGCGACGGCAGCCGCGGCGAGCTGCTTCTTCTTCTTCGGTTTGCTGGTTTCGGGCTGGTTCGCATAAAGAAGAAGGAAGAAGAAGAAGTCGATTACAAGAGAGAAGAAGAGATAAGAGAGAAAAGAGAGAGAGAAGACAAGTTTGACTAGTCAAATGGAGAGAAAGAGAAGCCAAATTGAATTTGGCAAGGGTAGGCGGTCGGTGGGGAGGGTGTCCGCACGAAGGGGGGATGGGGAGAGGAGAGAGAAGAGAGTGAAAAAGAGAGAAAAGGGAGAGAGAGAGAAAAGAAATTCAAAATCATATTATTCTTATTTTTCTTTTCTCTTCCCCTTTCTATTTTCTTTTTGGTCTTCAATTTTTCCTCCGATAATTTCTTTAATGAAATTTCGGACCCGTCAATAAATTGACGAACGATGAGACAGGATCCTATTTATCCAGTCAAATTAAAACCCGAAAATCTGGATGTCACATCAAGCCTCACCTCGACAAACATACTCCGTTCGTCTCTCTTCTCAGTTGCTCCTGTCACCACCTTCGATTCTCACTCACTCTCTCTCTCTCTCTCTTCACCAATTCCAATTCTCAGCGTTGCTGCTTCATAGGCCTCCTCCCTCCGATCCATTCGTCAATCACGTCCAGTCACTGCTCTTACTGAAGGTAAACTCTTGTACTATGTTTTCGCGGGGTGGAGACCGAGAGGATTCACCTCCGCCGGAGTGAAAAACTAGTTGCCTCCGTCTCGATGACCTCAAAGGTGATGCATTGCCTACTTTGATTTGGCCGTTCCTCTTTCCATATCTCTTTTCCATCTAGCCTCTCAATCGAATGCCTTCTACGTGTCTGACTGATTATTTTCCTCAACTATTCTAGTTATGGTATTTTCGAATTTTGAAGTATTGTATTCCCCTCCATGTTGGAACCGAGAGCCTTCAAGAGTGTTAATCTGATTACATTTGATAATACAGGTTTGGTATCCTCAGTTTTGATCTCTGCACGCTTCCTTTCTATCTATGGTGCACACTTAGACTATTGACTTCGTTGCTAATTTTAAGTTTGGTCTCTAAAGCAATTCATGTTATGCACTCTCTGCTCATACCGGATGCATACATTTGTGTCAATTTTAGGGAGTCCGTTGAGCATGTGATATCGATGGGGAATGAATATGTGATTTGAGGTGTTCGCTACTTATCAATTTAACATGAAGGTCAGGACCAATTCTACTTTGAATGAGGATTGCTTGGCCTCACTCGTGTCTTCATGTCTAATGGTTTACCTCGTGTGATGGTTCTTCCTGTTAGATTATACAATTAGAGTTTGGTAGGCTCAAAACTCTTTTCAAGATTTAAGAAAAAAATAACTTATATACAATCATCTCATTCTCAATCAAGATCGGTATAACTCCAAATATGCATATCATTTATCCAATACTATGTATGTATAAACATTTTTAAATAGATGATTAAAATGTCAATATTTGATAGGGTAGAAAAATTTGTAGTGGACTATGATCTTTTCCTACCGAGTGACTCTAGATTCTTAGACCTAGTCTTCATTCAATTAACCTTAATCAACATTGGTGATTAAGTATAGAACCAACCCATATACCTCATTATTAAAGAGACTTAGTCCATTCCCAATGAATAAAAAATTCCACTCCCCACTGTCCTTTGAATTAGCCCATTACGGGCGCTAAATCTTAATTATTAAATCATTAGCAACCAAAATATCATATAATACTTCTCTGTCCTTTGAAATGGAAGTACTTCGCCACGTCCAAAACTCTCACTGCCCACTAGATTACACAAAACTTTGATCTTCCGATGAGGACGATTTTATATACTATTTTATGCAAGAACATAGGTTAAACGTTCTTAAGTATTTTAGTTGTTTATATCTGCCACCAAATCCTATTCTTCTCATAGCTAATACTAGTAAAAAAAAATTATGACTGAATTCACATTTGTATAGTAGATTTAGAGCTGATTGGGTAAGTATTGCCTTCCTCTAGAACAATAGTTCAGCAAATTGTTCTAGAGGCCTCAAAATTCAACTAGTGCATATTGGCACCCGACAATTTGGGATTTCTAAACTTGAAAATTTTTCTAATTAATTACTACACTTGGTAATTAAAAAAATGTCAAAATTCAGTAATTTGAACGTTAAATCAGTTAAAACTCACTGATTGTTAATCAAATTTACCAATCCAAAAATATGTACAATGTCTATCATATATATTTCCTTTCCTTCTTTTTTGAATTATCATGTTTTACTTTTATAGCAATATTAACCTGCCTAAAAAGTTGGTCAATTTTTATGAAATTTTCTTTTCTCGAATGATACCGCATGGCCCTTTTGGCTTTTGTGATTCTATCATTTTATTATTTTTACTATAAATATTATTGTTGTTTTTGTTGTTGTTATTCCTTTCTTAATCCTTCGTTTCCAAAACATGCATTTCTGCATATTTCCCTGTCTTCCTCCTTCCTTTCCTTTACTCTCTCCCTCCATTATTTCCTGAACACACAAGCTTTGGTCTGGTCTTCTTCCCTTACTATTCACAACCAAGCTGTTCAACCTAAAAGCTCAACAGTCACCATTGATGTCCATCCTTCACCTTAAGCAACAACGTGTGAGCATTTCACCCAAGAATGACATTTCCACCACCAATGATCAACTCCAGTCACCACGTTAATCCATACAAACATCCGCCGCTGCCACACATGCACCCAACCATAATGCTCCCGGGGGGAAATGGGTTGGGGGGCACGGAGCACAGAAACAGAAAACGAAGCCATAGTCACTTCGAAGGCTTGGCCATGACTTGAAATAAAAGGAACCAGAAGCAAGACTGGCGAAACATATGCAGGTATCACGATCTGAGTATGAGAAAAAGTGTATGCATTCAATTTCTAAAATAAGCCTTTCGAATAAATATGTGATCTCGATCAAGCATTTTCACGAAGACTTGATGATCGTTTCAAACACAAAATATAGAAGCATCATCGAAGTACTAATTCCGATCCAGACGATTTCAGTGACATTAAAGTGTGCTCAGACCACTATTTTATTCCTAATCTGTACTCAATTTTCACTTAAGCTTAAATTACAACGTTCGGGTTCAGCTTACTAAAATAGAGCAATGATGTACATACCTTGGAGATGTAGCCTCTGGCCACGAATGGCGATCGAACAGATAATGGAGCTCTTAGAGGCGTCAACTCGGGTGGTTGACAGAACATGAACGATTATTCACGACATGCATAAAAACGTGACCTCATTTGCCCCTAGTGGATGTGTGACCATTTTATTCTTTTTTGAAAAATTAATGCCTATTTGCTTATGACTTTTAACATTACTTTAGGGCAAAAAAAAAAAAAAAAAAAAAAAAAAAAAAAAAACAGGGATACTTAGGGAATATATTGAAATTGCAAAATATCTATGGCAAGACAAACACAAATAGTATGATCGATCTTAATTATCACTTTAGCAGTATGGTTTCTTGTGTTGATTGTTGATTCATTTACAATAAGTTATGGGAATATAGAGGCGTCAGGGAGTCAAGTGGCTAGACCAATTGAAGGTGCCTTTATTTATGCCCAAATATCTGGATTTTTCAGTTGTTTCTAGATAGGAATTCTTGTGCTGCTCCAAGAGAAAAGTAACAACATGGAAAAGATTAGGAAACCACCGATTGATCAAGAATTATGCATGTAGTCAAATATGGGGATAAGTACACTAATGGTGCCATAAGTTGTATACGGCGCTCACTTTGGTGCCAAAAGTTTCCGTCGAATCACTTAAGTGCCAAAAAATTTGAAAAACGCTCACTTTGGTGCCAACTCTGATCCGGTTGGCCGGAAATCTGACGTGGCACTTTTTTATTAATTTTTTAAACTGATATGGCTCACCGAAGAACACAGTCAGCATCCTAACACCAAAACGAAGCCGTTTGGTGTCTCCCCCAATTGACAACCCTAATCTCCGGCCGTCACCGTCCTCGACGGTCCTTGCGCTCGGCGGCCACAGCTTCGACCCCGACCTCGACCCCAACCCCGATGATGGCCACTCAACGGCAACGGCTCCGACCTCGACCCCGACCCCGACCCCGACGATTAGGGGGAGGCGGAGCGCAGAAACAGAAAACGAAGCCATAGTCACTTCGAAGGCTTGGCCATGACTTAAAATAAAAGGAACCAGAAGCAAGACTGGCGAAACATATGCAGGTATCACGATCTGAGTATGAGAAAATGTGTATGCATTCAATTTCTAAAATAAGCCTTTCAAATAAATATGTGATCTCGATCAAGCATTTTTACGAAGATTTTATGATCGTTTCAAACGCAAAATATAGAAGCATCATCGAAGTACTAATTCCGATCCAGACGATTTCAGTGACATTAAAGTGTGCTCAGACTACTATTTTATTCCTAATCTGTAGTCAATTTTCACTTAAGCTTAAATTACAACGTTCGGGTTCAGCTTATTAAAATAGAGCAATGATGTACATACCTTGGAGATGTAGCCTCTGGCCACGAATGGCGATCGAACAGATAATGGAGCTCTTAGAGGCGTCAACTCGGGTGGTTGACTGAACATGAACGATTATTCATGACATGCATAAAAAGGTGACCTCATTTGCCCCTAGTGGATGTGTGACCATTTTATTCTTTTTTGAAAAATTAATGCCTATTTGCTTATGACTTTTAACATTACTTTAGGGGAAAAAAACAGGGATACTTAGGGAATATATTGAAATTGCAAAATATCTGTGGCAAGACAAACACAAATAGTATGATCGATCTTAATTATCACTTTAGCAGTATGGTTTCTTGTGTTGATTGTTGATTCATTTACAATAAGTTATGGGAATATAGAGGCGTCGGGGAGTCAAGTGGCTAGACCAATTGAAGGTGCCTTTATTTATGCCCAAATATCTGGATTTTTCAGTTGTTTCTAGATAGGAATTCTTGTGCTGCTCCAAGAGAAAAGTAACAACATGGAAAAGATCAGGAAACCACCGATTGATCAAGAATTATGCATGTAGTCATATATGGGGATAAGTACACTAATGGTGCCATAAGTTGTGTACGGCGCTCACTTTGGTGCCAAAAGTTTCCGTCAGATCACTTAAGTGCCAAAAATTTGAAAACGCTCACTTTGGTGCCAACTCGATCCAGTTGGCCGGAAATCTGACGTGGCACTTTTTTATTAATTTTTAAACTGATGTGGCTCACCGGAGAACACAGTCAGCATCCTAACACCAAAACGAAGCCGTTTGGTGTCTCCCCCAATTGAAAACCCTAATCTCCGGCCGTCGCCGTCCTCGACGGTCCTTGTGCTCGGCGGCCACGGCTTCGACCCCGACCTCGACCCCAACCCCGATGATGGCCACTCAACGGCAGCGGCTCCGACCTCGACCCCGACCCCGACCCCGACGATGGCCACTCGGCAGCCGCAGCTCCGACCCCGACCCCGACCCCGACGGCGATGATGGCCACTCGACGACCGCGACTCAGACCTCGACCCCGACCCCGACGATGGCCACTCGACGGCCGCAGCTTCGACCCCGACCCCGACCTCGATGATGGCCACTCGGCGGCCGCAGCTTCGACCCCGACCTCGACCCCAACCCTGACGATGGCCACTCGGCGGCCAAGTCAAAACCCTAATTTCAATCCCTAATGAGTGAAACGTCATCGTTTTTGTGAGGCCATCCATGTAGGACGGCAAAACAACGTCGTTTAAGGCCTTGTCGATTTTTTTATAAAAAAAGGTCACGTAATTATTTTGGCCGGAATCTTTCGTCGGTGGCCAGAATCTTTCGCCGGTGGCACCAAAGTGAGCGTTTTTCCTTCGATTTGGCACTTAAGTGATCCGACGGAAACTTTTGCCACCAAAGTGAGCGCTGTACACAACTTATGGCACCATTAATGTACTTATCCCGTCATATATGTGACACTGACTAGTTATGCAATGCTGTATGTCTAGTTTGAATTGAAAGTGGATACAAATGAATTAAGATTCTTATCTATGTTTGCTTCATGTCAACTCATGTTTCCATGGGCTATTGAGGAGACGCCATCTTCCTGTTCGATTTTCTATCCTTCTAATTGCTTTTTCTCACCTAGAAAATCATGTCATAGAGTCATATAAGGCAACATATATACGGGCAAGATACACATACTAGTGCTTGTTGTGATTATGCGCCGAGTAGTCTTGACTGTCGTAGAGAATCTAATTTGGGACATATGCTTATTCCAAAATCTAGTTTGGGGAAGCTAGCAAAGACTAAGAAGATAAATATGAAATTCAATAAGGAATTTTAATGATCAAACAAGACAATATCAAGGGATAGCTTGTTATCCTTAATCATCAATTTATCTCATGAAGAAGTTTCTCATTTGGATTTAGGAGAATGAAATGGTACGTTTGGTGGCACCCTAGCCATTAAAAAAAGAAATAAAGAAACAAAAGAGTAAGGCAGAATTTGGATCGAAAATGTGTTAATTAACACGCTATCAGAAAGGTACATCTGTTCAACATCTTCAAACCATACATGGGATGGAAAATTCACCTTTATATTTAACTAATTTTCTGAATGAGTCATTTGCACCAAAAAAAAAAAAAAATTCTACTCATAGTGGTCAACATACTTATAGAATCATAATTTCCAACAATCCACATCATAAGACTTTGGCTGTGTATACAACAGTCTATAGGTTTTTTTTTCCATTTCTTAGATCGACTCTTTCTTCAATCGAACCCAAGTGTCATTTCAGATGTGTCTATTGCATCAATGGCCAAAGCAGTATGAAAGTGCAATGATCGAATTGTTTATTGCTGCTTGTGAAACCTTTTCCACTAAAACAAACTCTATCAAAAAGCAGAAAAACAAAAGATAAAGTATGGCACCCTAGATATTCTACATGTTTTGTACATGGATTGTCCTTCTTGAGATGATTCCTACTTTGCTTGCTGAGCCATTATGCCATTGGCATTAAAGCTCAACCTCAATGGAATTCAAGCAAAGTTTTAGAACCAATAGAGCAATTTATAATTGTGTTTATCTGAAGGTTGGATCATGGTCACTAGATGGACATGGAGATTATTGCTCATGGAATGGTGTGAAGCGTGATGAGGCCACTGGTCACATGATAGGCCTCAACCTTAGCCATAATTGTCTCGTTGGTACTTTATCTTTTAACACTAGCCTTTTTCCCCTACTCCACATTGAAATTGCTCAATCTTGCTTTCAATGGCCTCGACTTTTCCTATATGGCTTTGGCAATTTTTTCAAGTTACACTACCTTAATCTCTCCGGCTCATATTTTTAAGGGAAAGTCCCATCAGATATCTCATGGCTCACGAGATTGATTTTTCTTGATTTGTCTAGTGGGTGGGATCTTGAGATGCCCAATGTGGACAACTTTGTTTAAAACTTAACTTTGCTTAAAGAACTTGATCTCTCTTATGTAAGCATGCCACCATCATTCTCTCACGTGCTTGCAAACTTCTCCTACCCTTTGAAGTCGCTTAAACTTGCATATTCTCTTTTGTATGGTGAATTTCCAGTAAGGATTTTTCAATTACCAAACCTAGAAGTCCTCGATATCAATGGCAATGATAACCTTCCTGGTTTTATTCCAGAACAACGTTGGGGTAATTGCTTGAAATCATTGTTTCTTTAGGGCACTGAATTTTTCAGGAGAAGTACCTATTTGGATTAGCATTTTCTTGAATGAATTATCAATTTAGGATTGCTATTTTTCGGGTTCACTTCCCACTTCACTGAATAATCTTTCTTAGCTTGCTTATCTAGATATATCATTTAATAAAGTTCATGTTCAAATCCCCGCTTCCTTTGCTAATCTTACCCAATTGTCATATCTAGATCTCTCTTTCAATAATTTCACAAGGGATATTTGGCATAGGCTTGTCAACTTGTCAAAACTCATCAATCTGTACCCTTTTAGTAATAGTTCCACTATGCATAGTTCTTTAACCAAAAAAAAAAAGTTTAGATTAAATTAGTAGCCAAATTAACCATCCTTGTTTCTTTACATTTGGCAAATGTTAGGCTAAGTGGTCCAATTCCATCTTCAATTCATAATACTTATGCAGTTGGTTGAGTTCAACCTTTATTTCACAATTTGCAAGGTGAAATCCCAAAGTCATTATGAGAACTCAAGAATCTCAAACATCCGGATCATAGTGGGAATAATTTGAGTAAAACCGTGGATTTACACAAACTCAAGAACTTGTGGACATTATTTTTGGATTACAACAACATATTTTTTGTTAGCAAAACTAAGATGAATGCCACTCTTCCAAAACTTTTCTAGTTAACTTTAGAATCATGCAATTTACATGAGTTCCCCAAGGCTTTAGGCTACCTATGCAGATTAAAGTG
This sequence comes from Eucalyptus sideroxylon, assembly GCA_014182405.2. Taxonomy (NCBI): domain Eukaryota; kingdom Viridiplantae; phylum Streptophyta; class Magnoliopsida; order Myrtales; family Myrtaceae; genus Eucalyptus; species Eucalyptus sideroxylon. The sequence continues at coordinate 44,383,573 of CM024552.2, forward strand.
TTAGATCTGTCCAACAATAAAATCAAAGGGAGCATTCCTAATTGGATGGGCAATGGTAGCAAAGAATCCTTGTGGCATGGGGATCTTTCTTACAATTTTCTAATTGGCTTAGGGAACAATCTAATCAATATGTCACTACCCAAGTTGACCTATCTTGACATTAGTTCTAATCGGCTCAAAACATAACTCCTTACTCCACCTCCATCAACAACTTATTACAATATCTCCAACAACATCCTCTTTGGAGATATTCATTCAATTTGTATACTAAGCTCATCATTCTTGATTTGGCCAACAATAGTCTAAATGGCACAATTCCTTCATGTCTTGGAAATATTGATTCTTTGACAATTTTGAATCTTGGAAAAAATAAACTTGAGGGCATGAGTCCTCATGCTTACCCAAAAAGTTGTACATTGAAGATGATTGACCTCATAAAGAATCGATTGAAATGGCCTACCCAAGATCTTTGGTGAATTAGAGTATTTGAACCCTCTATTTCTGAAACAGTTGGTTACAATCAAATTCTCGATGGGTTCCCTTTATAGTTATTCGAATTGACCAAGCTTAAAGCTATTATCTTGAAATCTAATAAGTTCCATGGTCTAATTGAAACATGTGAAAGCCAGTTTTACTTCAACAATTTACATATTATGGACCTTTTCAATAATAGTTTCAATAGTAAACTTCCTTCTAAGTTGTTGCAGAGTTTCCATGTCATGGAACTAATTGTTTGAAAATCATTTGGAATATATGTATACTAATGAAGAGATCCCTACTTCTTCGTCTAGATTTGCCGAATATATCTATTATGGAATGAAACTGATGAATGAAGGCATGGATGTGGAATACTCGAAGGTTTCATATGTACTTGTTCGCCGGGGAAAGTTCTCTCGACAAAATCTTTCACCGAAGAGGCAGAGCTTTGGTTTTATTGTTTACAACATATATTGTGTTGCTCTGGAAAGGAAGAAACCAATCTAAACTATCGATAAAAGTAAAGTGTAGGAAAATAGGAGAAAAGTAAAGATACAATTGAATGAAAAAGTGCAACAAAGGAAAGTTAACAATTGGAAACCAAATGATCGATTGTTGATTTGGCCAAAGATCCCTACGTTGATGCCTCTTCGGCTATTTATAGTGGTAACCCACAGGTAATTGTCTTTTAGTAGTTAACATTTCGATATCTACAATGTTCTGGAAGCTTTAGCTCCCTATCGATAACTATCCTACCTTGCCGATATTTCCACTAGTACTGACTCCCGTAACTACTTTTATTCTTATCTCCCAGTTTTGGCAAGGCCCTTGTCGCATGGTTCGAGACCACTATTTGTCAACTATTGGCATTCTGGCCTGTTTTACTCTCTCTAGCTTCTAAAGCTCAATAAGCTAATTTGAGCGCCAACAAATGCTCTCTTTAAAAGAATTGAATGATAATTTAATTCTTTTAACCATGTTAATGATTACATTGACCAGTGTTATCACCTTGTGCCTCGTGCATTGTCACTTCAGCTTCCCTTCTTTTGTACGCAACCTTGTGCTTTTTAGTGTTTTCAAACCTGCATCCTTTTTGAATATTTCACCCCATTTTCCTGTGTAACTACGCAACTCTTGACTTTCCCTTGTCACTTTTGACGCCATTGAAGTCCACTTTCAAGATCAAATTTTTATAATCTTTTCTTTGTCATTTTCAACCTTCCTGGTCCCCTTCTGGTCCTACCATGTCTCGATCATATGATCTTGACACTTTTCTTGCTCGTTTAGAAAAATCTAGTCGTAGAAACATGCAAACAATGTTCTCTTGTCGTCTTAAAGCTCTATAGAGGAAGCATCCGATGAGATCATCCTCGGCCTCTATTTGCGGGCACCGATTCCTTCTCCCTCTATTGCTGAGTGTTTCCCTTGGAATGTGGAAGAACCACTCCCATTTCAAAGGGACCATCTTTGGAGCATGTCTTATTGCCTCCTACCTAAGAACTCAGGGCTTTTTATCCCTTCAACCGCACTTTCTTTGATTGGTATTATAAGTCGAAGTTCATCAAGCAGGAGATGTGGTGCAAGGCTCGAACTGACAAGGCTTTGGAGTTCTATACCTTTGATTGGAAAATCAATCACAAGCTTTTAGGTAGCCTTGCTTGCTTTTGGTCACCATCTTTTAATCGTTTCTTCTTCAGGTCAAGCCCTATGTCAATAACTTTGCTCAACGTGTTCACCATTACTGGATTGAGTCTGGATAGTGATGATACTAGATCTATTAATCCTTCAGCTTGTGACTTCTTGGAAAAGGTACGGACCTTTCCAATATCGGCTTCCAAAAAGCCTACGCTTGTTATATAGGAGATGTTGAGGATGATGAGCACATTGCCTTTTTGCTATACTAGCTGTCTAAGTTCGTTTTTTGTCACCCCTCCATTCAAGTAGCTCAGGATCTCAAAGGTTAAGCTTTTTACCTTTCCCGAGGTAACCATATAGCCATGGGCTGTCTTGCTCTTACTGCCCTTTGTCATAGGTGTGGTTTTTCGTCGATTGCTATATGTGTTCCTACCTCTAGGGTTTTTCATGATCCTTTATGGATCCACCAAGCATGTGTCAAATTGTATTTTTTGTCCTTTTTTTCAAATGCCAAAGTCCCTCTTCCATAAGGGTCCAAATCCGAACCGTTCTATCATGAGAGTAAAGAAGCGCAGCTATTGAGCTTCCGTCTTCGTCCTTCTCCTGAAAGGTCTTCATCTTTCTAGCATTTCCTCCATTGGTTCTACCATCACTCTCTGAACACTAATGATTTATGCCCACTTTCAAGCCCATATTTTATCTCTATCTTTGATTTTGGCCGGGCCAAGGACAACAAAAAATTTTGGCGTTATGATTTAGTTGCGTCCAACTTGGCATTGAGGCTGTCACTGAAAGGGAAATTGAAGTCAGGTGTGGAAATTTACTCCCCTCAATATTGCGCTTGGCAACTTGGCCTAACCCAGGGCATTCCTCTTGCGGCTCCTTACTCTATGGATTTTCCTTTCGATGAGAAGCATTTTTTTTTATTTTTTTATTTTGGGTGACCAAAACATTTGATCCCTTCGTTTGTAGCTACACAATCACCGGCAAAATACTTTGCCACTTACGATCAAATCGTTTGTCCCACCCCCTAGTGTTCTCAAAAGTTTCACTACTTGGTGGAGGATCTATCGAGATTCCCTTTTCATCGAAGATTTCGACACCATCTTTAGCAAGGTCGTCTCTAAAACTCACTCTACCAATATTGTCGAACCTTCATCTAGTCTTCCTGCCTCATCGATTCATTGGGTGCCAAAAAGATCACGAGATTTAAGTATCTTCTTCTCTTGACTTTGTGATATTTTTTAATCCAGCCTTAGTCCGATGCTTCCGGTAATTCAAATATACTTGCTTCCACGCAAATATTTGCTCCTCGAACTAGGAGACTCTTATCAAGGTCTATCTTGACTACAAAATCTATTCCGCCAGCATGCCTAACCTCTAGCTCTTCCACTCGCAACATTGTCGATATGGAACTATTGCAAGTTCAAGGCCACTCTTGCAAATAGTCTTGCATTTGCGATTCCCTTTGTTAGTGAAACTTCGGCATCGGTCCCCTGGTTGATATTGACAACTTCCCAAGTCCCACAAATCTTCGTATGTCGGAGCATGCTTCTTCATCTTCCGATAGAGCAAATGGATCTCCTTCAACACCTAGAGAAATTCCTCTAGAGCCAACCCTTCCTCGAGAGCCTATCTCATCTACTACTAGTGAGCATGATTCCGATGTACCTTAAGGAGAACCAGCCTCTTCATCAGTCCAGGAAAACTTGGAAGTAAATATCCCTCTTGCTCTAGATCCTTCCCTAGAAAGAGGAAGTAGTTCCAAAGCTGCTCCTATCACATCTATTGCTGCCTCGGGTTCTTTCCAAGAGCCGCCAATTGCTTTCACTTCCTATGCTGGGGAAGAAAGAGACTCTACTTTGTCTTCGGTTCAAGACTATGTTTTTTCATCATCAGCTCTAGTGACTTTGGAAGCTATTTCTTCCCTAGTCGTTACTTTGACTACAGTTTCGGCCTCCTCTATTACCATGCTGCTATCCAATGAATTGGAGTGCCCCCATTGGTATAATTTCGGCTCTGATTTAGCCTTTATTATGTTCAGTATATCGCTTCTGACTTCTATTTTGTTAGATTATCTAATCGTGAACCTGTTTCTACGATCATCGGATCAACAACCCAAGTTGACTCAAGGATAGTATCTCTTCCTGCTTCCGATGCCATTGAAAATGCCAAGCAAACTCTTTGCAAAATTACGCAGACACCTTCCATTACCCTTTTCGAATTTAGCCCATAGGAACTTGCCAAACTTACCCCAGAAGAATGAATTCAATCCTTCCTAAAGATATCTGGAGAAGGCCTTATCGGGCTTTTTGGTGACCCTGTTGTTACTGATTAAAAAACAGTAAACCAGAAACAAAAAAAACCAGAATCTATATTTTTCAGATGAGGAAGAGAAGCACAGAGAAAACAGAGCACAAACTTGCGTACGTCAGTTTTTAAAGAAACTGTCAAGTACAACCACTAAATACAAAGCAAAAACTGCTCACGTACGTGCAACACATAACTGCACACAAACGTGCTATTAACTTCCTAGAAAATAACAAAAACACTAAACAAATAACTACATTGAACTTGGCTGTTTTTTAATAAAAAAAACAGAGTAAAACAGAGTAAAAACAGCAGAAAACAAAAATAAAAGAAAACAGAAAACAGCAATTGAGACATTATAATCCAACAAACTCCTCCTTGGATCGATTGCTGCTGCATACTCCAATTTTCTTTCTTAATACTTCAAATCTTCCAGCTTGAAGTGGTTTTGTGAACATGTCTGCAAGCTGATCTTCGATCTGCAATAGACCAACTTAACTTCGCCACTTTGTTGCACCTCACGCAGAAAGAAAAATTTGACTTTGAAATGCTTGGTTTTGCCATGGAAAACTGGATTCGAGATATTGCTAACGCCGCCTGATTATCCACGTTAACTTCAATGCAATCACTAGAATTCAACCACAGATCTTTCATTATCTTTTTCAGCCACAAAGCTTGATTTGCAGCTGCAGCTACTATAAACTCAGCCTCTGCAGTAGACTCGAGCTACAATCTCTTGCTTTTAGAACACCAGAGAAACAAGCAGAACCAAAACTGAAACAATACCCAGGACGTACTTTTCATGTCATCCACCAACCAGCCCAGTCACTATCAGAAAATCCTTGCAAATTAAATTTCTGACCTTTCTTAAACTTCACACCAAAGAACAAAGTTCCTTTGAGATATCTCAATACCCTTTTTGCTGCAATCAAATGTAACTGACTAGGACTACTCATAAACCTAGATAAAATACTCACAAAGAAATAAAATATCTGGTCTGGTTGCTGTAAGATACATGAGACACCCAATCAGACTTCTATACATAGAAGCATCTACTGCATCTGTTCCATCATTCTTCTGCAGCTTTTCTTTAGCAGCCATAGGAGTGCTTACACTTCGACAATCTTCCATCTGAAACTTCTTTAGAATTTCCTTCATGTATTTTTTCTAACAGATGAAGATCTCATATGAAGCCTGTTTGACTTCCAAACCCAAAAAATAAGCCATCTTTCCCAAGTCTGACATCTCAAAAACTGCAAATAGATCTTGCTTCACCTTCTCTATCAATTCCATATCATTCCCCGTCACTAATAGATCATCTACATAAAGTGACAGAATTACAACACCGTGATTCACCTTCTTGACATAAAGAGTGAACTCACTTAAGCTTTTTACGAAACCAAAATCCTGCAAATATCGATCTATCTTCCCATACCAAGCTCTTGGAGCCTCGCTTCAATCCATATAGAGCTTTCTTCAACCCGTATACACTCTCTTCTTGCCCTTTGATACTAAAACCTTCAGGTTGTTCAACAAAAATCTCCTCCTCAAGCTCTCCATTCAGAAATGCAGACTTGACATCTAACTGAAATATAGGCCACCCCTTCTCTCGCTGCAATAGCTAACAAGTAACCTTATTGTATCAAGTCGTGCAACAGAGCAAATGTTTCAGAATAGTCTACTCCCCATATTTGTGCATAGCCTTTCACCACCAGTCTAGCTTTGTATTTATTAACAAACCATCGGATTAAGTTTTGTTCTAAACACCCACTTAACCCCAATCACATTCTTATCGATGGTCTCGTCAACAAGCTCCCATGTGTGGTTTTTCCGAATCATTGAAATCTCCTCCTGCATTGCTGCAATCCACCTCGATCCTCCTTAGCTTCCACAAAGTTAGATGGTTCGAGCATTGCCACATTGCTTCTTTCATAGATTTCAGCAAGTGACCTCGTGCCTCTCACCGGTAAATCATCAACACTTGTCTTCCAATCCATCTATAACTTCATCAACCTCTACATCTGTTGCAGGTTGTTTTTCAAACTGTTCTTTGTTCTGCACTCTTTCCTTCCATCCAATTCCACTCATCTTCCTCTAGAAAAACAACATCTCTCGCTTATAGTCACCTTCCCTATCATAGGGTGAAAAATTCTGTAAGCCTTTGATTGGAGACTATACCCAATGAAGATTCCAAGCTCATGCCTTCTTATCCAGCTTGTCCCTCTTGACCTCAGGAACATGAGTGTAACACAAACACCCAAAAACCTTCAAATTTTTCACAGAAGGTTTAACACCATACCAGACTTCAAAAGGTGTTGACATCTCTAAGGCCTTTGTGGGTAATCTGTTCAACAGGAACACTTTGCAAGATTAGCCGCCTCAGCCTAGAACTTCTTAGGCAACATCTTCTCCTGCATCATACATCTAGCCATCTCCATAATACTTCTATTTTTCCTCTCACTGACCCCATTCTCGTTGAGGTGAATAGGGAGCATGAACTCGCTGCACAATTCCCGCTTGCTCACACTTCAACTTAAACTTGTGAGCAAGATACTTAAACCATTATCAGACCTGAGCATTTTAATTTTCTTCCCACTCTGATTCTCAACTAAGGCTTTAAACTTCACAAACACATCAGCAACTTCAGACTTGGCTCGCAGAAAATAAATCCAACTCATCCTAGTCATATCATCAGTGAAGGTAATGAAATACCTGCTACCATTGAGAGAAGACTCAGACATAGGTCCACATAAATCTGTGTGGACTAATTGCAGCTTCTCACATGCTCTCCAGCCTCCTCCTTTGAAAGGAAATCTGGCTTGCTTGCCAAGAAGACAAGTTTTGCACTGTGGAAATTCCTCCTCCAAACTTGGCAAGTCATCTGCCAAGCTATTTCTCTGCATAAACAACATGCTCTTCCCGTGAACATGCCCAAGTCTTTTATGCCATATCTCTGCATTTTCTTCTTTGCACTTTAAAGCCATTTGTTGCATCTCTTGTGGCTTGAACATGAAACTCTTGTCCTCCATTGGAATTCTTAGCACTTCTTTGCTATCTGCATTATTAATAAGACATTCCTTCCCTTCGAACTTCACTTTATAGCCCTTCTCAACTAATTGACCAACACTCAACAGATTATGGTCAATATTTGGCACAAAGAGAACATCATTGATCAGCTTCACCTCTTGATTTCCTTCAATAGCCACTGTACCCTTCCCTTGCACTTCAATATACTGTCCATTGCCAATTTTGACTGGACCCGACCGACTGTCTAGAATCCTAAACAGCTTCGAATTGCCGGTCATATGATTGGTACAGCCACTATCCACCAGCCATGCATCATTCCCAACAAAAGATTCAGAAAAGGAAGCTACAAACAAGTGCTCTTCCTCGCCATTCACTTGCTACCTGGGCTTTTCCCGCTTGCTGGTAATTTTTTTCTTTGCAGATGGCTTCCATGTGACCCAACTTGTGACATCTTCTCGCATCTAGCATCGCTTTCTCCAACATCTAAAAACTGATGATTAGTTCCACCACACGTATTGACAAGGCTTTTTGTTCATCTTCCATTTGCTAGACCCACAAGAATTTCCTTCTTTTGCTACAAACTTGGAGTCACCGGCATTTTCTCTAGGACTGAATCCATTTCTTCCCTTTGCCTCCATCATTTGATTTCACTCTAGCTTGCAGCGCACCTCTACAAACTCTTCTTTTCTCATCGGTCTTCTTCAGTGCTCCCGTGCTTGCAAAGCATTCAACAATTCTGCAAGCTTTATATCGGGTAAGTCTCTTGTATTTTCCGAGACGCTATGGTGGCTTCAAACTTCTCTGGAAGAGACACCAGAATCTTCCCGAACAAGCCTTTCATCCTTCAAGTCAGTCCCTAAAACTCTGATTTTTTCAGCTATCCCAACCAACCTATCAGAGTACTCCTTCACTGACTCTAAATCCTTCATCTGCTGTCTCTCAAACTCCCTCAAGAGATTCAGCACCTTCATGCCTCTTATCTTCTCATCTCCCTCGTATTCATCCTTCAAGAAATCCCATATTGCCTTTGCAGAATCACATCTCATGATCCTTGTGAAGATAGTGGGTGAAACAAAGCAGCGTACAGTGGCATGACTTTGCCTTGGCCTTCCTTGTGATTCTCTCTTTATGGTACTTTATCTCGATTCAAGGTTGGATTGTCTGGAAGTGGAGCAACCTCATAATCATCCTCCACAGCCTCCCATAAATCATGACCCTCCAAGAATGCCGTCATCTTGACAGCCCAAGCCTGATAATTTTCCCCAAAGAAAATACTGGAGAAGCCATCGCAAAGAAACCACTCGACCCTGTCTCCATCACCCTTTAACTTCTTTACACTTCGATACTTGCTTCACTTCACAGTCCCTCAAGATCATACACGCTCTGATACCACTGTTGTTACTGATTAAAAAACAGTAAACCAGAAACAAAAAAACTAGAATCTATATTTTTCAGATGAGGAAGAGAAGCACAGAGAAAACAGAGCACAAACTTGCGTACGTCAGTTTTTTAAAGAAACTGTCAAGTACAACCACTAAATACAAAGCAAAAACTGCTCACGTACGTGCAACACATAACTGCACACAAACGTGCTATTAACTTCCTAGAAAATAACAAAAACACTAAACAAATAACTACATTGAACTTGGCTGTTTTTTAATAAAAAAAACAGAGTAAAACAGAGTAAAAACAGCAGAAAACAGAGTAAATAAAAGAAAACAGAAAACAGCAATTGAGACATTATAATCCAACAGACCCTTAACTAATGGTACAAGCTAAAGCACTTCTCCAATCATTCTATTATGATTTCGCTTTTGCCAAGCGTCGTGCTTTCTGAATCAGTTGCGACAAATACCTTCTTGTCTTTATTGAGAGCTGGGACACTATCAAGAAGAGTAGCGATTAGCTTTAGTCCTTGGCTCTTTCAAAATGTCAAGTCCAGTCATTTACTGGGAAGGCTAAAAAATAGAGGGTTGAGGCAGATCGTCTCATGCAGTCATTTCTAGTTATGATGAAGATTGAGCTTCAACTGAAAACAAACATTCTGAATCTTGAAGCTTAGCTCACTAAGAAGCGTCACAAGCTTCTATCCCATCAACTAGATATGACTGACACTCGGTGCTTGTTGAGCAGCGGAATTGACAAAGCCGCAGAACAATTTGAGGAATCCGAGAAATCTGTTGCTACTTTGGACTGTCAAAAGATGATCAAGCCGAAGCTTCTAGCTAAGAATTTGGCTTGTGACAAGGAGTTTCTATCTTTTTGTTCTTTAGTTGAGTGGGAATGCTCTCATCTCTGACTTTCTTATGTTTGAATCAATGTAGCATCTCGTGGCTTCGCAGTTCTCTTTTGCTCTTGGACATGTATTTCCTCATGGTTGGACATGTTGATGGATGCTTGGTTTTCCTACGCTTAGGCTTATAACAATGTTTATTCACGTGCTGCTCAGTTTCTTCACCCAGTTCCCCATGACCAATGTGGGACTGCTTCATTCCCTACGTTCTTCATGGTTGTATTACCGAAACTATCTACTACTTTTGATATCTTTCCATTTGCTCTCTTTATTTAAAGGAGCACACACGTGAGGGAAAGCAATATATAATGGCCATTTTTCCGTAGGATTTTCTCTCTATCACCATTCACCGTCCACCACCCCCAGTCGCTCTCGGCCATCCCAGGTGCTCGAGCTCATTCGCAGCAAAAACAGAGCACACACCAAGGAACAGAGATGGCCAAAAACCACCGAGGCTGAATGCATATGAACTCTTATCATCGATTTTCTCTCACTTATAGGTTTCCTTCATTGATTTCAGACCGTTGGTTGATGCTCTTTGCTATTCCCAAATCGTCTGGCTCTATTCTAGTCCGTTTTAAGGCCGAGAAATCCCAAGAGTTCAAGTCCTCCTACGAAGCTTCTTCACTGGTGCCAACCACCTGAGTCGACGCCTCTAAGAGCTCCATTATCTGTTCAATCGCCATTCGTGGCCAGAGGCTGCATCTCCAAGGTATGTACATCATTGCTCTATTTTAGTAAGCTGAATCCAAACGTTGTAATTTAAGCTTGAGTGAAAATTGAGTACAGATTAGGAATAAAATAGTAGTCTGAGCACACTTTAAAGTCACTGAAATCATTTGGATTGGAATTAGTACTTCGATGATGCTTCTATACTCTATGTTTGAAACGATCACCAAGTCTTCGTGAAAATGCTTGATCGAGATCACATATTTATTCGAAAGGCTTAGTTTAGAAATTGAATGCATACACGTTTTTCTCATACTCAGATCGTGATACCTGCATATATTTCGCTAGTCTTGCTTCTGGTTCCTTTTATTTCAAGTCTTGTTTCTGTTTCTGTGTGGCAGCAGCGGATGTTTGTATGGATTGACGTGGTGACTGGAGTTGATCATTGGTGGAGCAAGACATGTTTAGCCCTCTGTATGAAACTCGTAAATGTCATTCTTGGGTGAAATGCTCACAGGCTGTTGCTTAAGGTGAAGGATGGACATCAATGGTGACTGTTGAGCTTTTAGGTTGAACAGCTTGGTCGTGAATAGTAAGGGAAGAAGACCAGACCAAAGCTTGTGTGTTCAGGAAATAATGGAGGGAGAGAGTAAAGGAAAGGAAGGAGGAAGACAGGGAAATCTGACAGAAATGCATGTTCTGGAAACGAAGGATTGAGAAAGGAATAACAACAACAACAATAATAATAATATTTATAGTAAAAATAATAAAATGATAGAATCACAAAAGCCAAAAGGGCCATGCGGTATCATTCGAGGAAAGAAAATTTCATAAGACATTGACCAACTTTTTAGGCAGGTTTATATTGCTATAAAAGTAAAACATGATAATTCAAAAAAGAAGGAAAGGAAGTATATATGATAGACATTGTAACATATTTTTGGATTGGTAAATTTGATTAACAATTAGTGAGTTTTAACTGATTTAACGTTCAAATTACTGAATTTTGACATTTTTTTAATTACCAAGTGTCGCGACCTAATTTTTTTTAGGTTCACCACCTAAAACTAGGTTAATGGACTACTAAGCTTTTAGACTTAGCTCAGGCTCTCCCAAGCCCATACCAATTCGCGACTTAAGATTCAAACATTTAACATGCAAGATTATTAACTAGGAGTCGCCACTAATCGGTTTATGGTAGGTCGATTAGACACCTAAGTAAAATAAAGGGAGATTTATTTTACTCCTACGGACCAGAGACTAAGGGTACGGGGACTTGGTTACACTAGAATTTTCTAATGCCCTTTCGGTACCATTTTTTTTTAATTTTTCAAAATGTTTTTGCAAGCAGCTGATTTATTTTAACATAAATTACTATCATGCAAATGTGGTGACCACACGGGTGCTCATCCATTATTTAAAACATTCAAATAATAAATCGCATCACACAAAGCAAGCAATCATTTCTTTTGGGATTTTCTTAAAAATTAGAATTTTTTATAAAATGCATTTTAACACTAAATGACTTAATCTTATTAATATGGAAATTCTAATTAAATGGGTCTATTATGCAAACTAGTTATTATGCACCTTATGACCTAACTTTACTAATAAATTCTAATTAAATGACCATATTATGCAACTAATTAACATGCACCTAAATTTTTGTATTTTCATATTTTTTGTTGAAATTCAAAACTAATAAAAACCCTACTCAAGCTATCTAAAGTAATTTTCTAATCCATTTTTGGGATTAATTTGACTTAAATCCTATTCTGTCTTAGAAAACTATTTTTTTTTAAATGAGAATATGAAAATGTGCCAATTATATCTAAGACTCTAAGAAGGTCATTTAAGTCTAATCCTAACTTATTTCTTTTAAGATATCTAGAAATGCAGTCCTAAGATATTATCAAAAAATGAAATCCTAGAAATATAATCCTAAAAATTTGATTAATTAAACCTATGTATCTATTATGTTAAACCTTAATGTCCTATATGCTCATGCAAATTTTTTTTTTTGAATATTTTGATTTTCTGATTTTTTTTTAGTTTTTTTTAAAGTTGAATAATTGTTAAATTATGGTTAAATCTAAACAATTAATATAATCACTAAATAAAGGATCAAAATAATTGAAAAAATAACCCGTTGTCTCACAGGTTAAATTAACAATTATTTTAACCCTAATTATCACAACAACTCAAAATAATCAAATAATCTAGTCCGAAGTCTTACGGACCAAATTAAATAATTATTATTATTTAACAATTAAAATTTCACCAAGAAACCCAAAATTAATGTAATTAAAAGAATGATCCGATGTCTCTCGGATCAAACTAATTATTACAAAAATCTAGGATAAAGCCTTAAGGATAATGTCTAAACAATGCAAATAATTAACATACAATACTACAATTCAAACAATTAAACTAAAAGAATGCTATCCAATAAACATAAAAATAAAGACAGTAAAATAAACTAAACTACAAAAAGGTAAAAGTAAATAAAAAAACTACCTAAAGAGGGTAAACCAACGTCAATGAGGAAGTGGTTCGCGGGAAGAGGCGATGCGGGAAGCACGGCGTCGGCGAGGTCGGAATGGCGAGTAAGGTCCCGGTGGCCGAGCAAGGGCTGTTCGCCGGTGGCCGAGCGTGGGCTGTTCGTCGGAGGTCCGGCGAGATTCGACGGTAACCGCACCTACAACAAAACAGAGAAGGCAGCAGATGGCTCTGTTCGGGCGTGCAGCGGTGGAGCGTAACAGCAAACTCAACAGCAAGGGGGTCACTCGGGCGTGCGAAACAGCCCGCTCGGGCGGAGGACTCGGGCCGGCGCCTTGGAGCGGGCGAGAGCGTCGGAGTGGTGGCGCGCGCGCTGGGTCGGCGAGTGGAGTGGCAAGGAGCGTGAGCGTTGGTGGTCAGGTCTGCTGCGCGCGCGTCAATGGCAAGTCCGGCGAAGCAACGGTGGCGGAGGCGTGATGGTGCTCGGAGTAGTGTCGCGGGGAGCGGGCTGCTGCGATGGAGGTCCGTCGGTGTTAAGTGATGCTGGAGCAGCGGCGGAGGCGGCGGGTCTGTTCGGAATTGGCTAGGCCACGGGTTGCAAGGGCTCAGTCGTCAGGCGTCGGGCACCGGGTGGTCGCGGACGGAACAGGAGCGGCGGTGCTGCTGGTGCTCGGACGGAGAGAGACGAGCGGCGACGAGCGGTGCAGAGATGGTGCGAGCTGCTGCGGTCAGGAGCGGCACAGCTTCAGCAAGCGTCGGCGAGGGGCTGGGTAGATCACGAACAGAGAGGTCGTCAGGGAAACTCGGAGCCGGCGCAGTGCAGATGTTGGACAGATCTGGCTCGGGTCCAATCGTGGGCGTCACACGGTGACGTGAGGCAGCAAGGCGAAATCACGGACGATGCCGCGCAACGACCGGTGCAGCAAAAAACTCTAACGATTGCGAAGTGGAGTGATCATGAGCTGAAAGGGAAGAAGATGAACAGGATTTCTCCTTTTTTTTCTGCCCGCACGTCTTTGTCTTCTCTGTTCCTTTTGCAGAAGCAAAAGCTTCTTTTTGCTGTTTGACTTTTCTTTCACTCTTCTACTTTTCTTGTTCTCCTACGAACGGCTTCTTCTCTTTCTTGCTTTTTTCTTCTTTTTCTTACTTTTCTCTCACCGACACTCTCTCTCATTTGTCTCTCTCTCACTCTCTTCCGTAAACCTCCCATGTTCACTTTCTGCGATTGTACTTTTTCTCTCTTTCTCTTCAGTTTTGCTATTTTTTCTTGGACGAACCATGAAGAGAAGCCCCCCCGAAAGATGAAGAAGAACCCCTCTATTTATAAAGCGAAAATCCAAGTTTGTTTCGCCGGTAGAGATTTTTGCTCAACCTCTCGCCGGTGGAGATTTTCGCTCAACTTCTCCAACAAAGAAATGGCTCCAAAATCCGGCTGTTGAACTATTTTAAATTCAAAATTTTCTTTTCAAAATTTCCCCATAATCTTTTATTTTCTAAAAATTGAATCTAAATTAGGTGTCAACAGCTGCCCCTCTTTGAAGGGAAGCTCGAGAGGTTTCCTTCAAAGATAAATGACACCTAAATTTGAACCATGCAAAATGAATATGCAAATGCTAATTGTAATGACCATTTAGAAAAAAAAAGAAAAAAAGAAATGGACTCAAATAAATGCAATGTCATGCAATAAAGAATGCCATGTAAATGCATATATTTCAAGGTGTCTATGCTCAATGAAATGCAAATGCAAAATGAATATGGAATGTATATGCAAATGTTAATGACCTCTTTTTCAAATAAATTTAATTCTTTTTGAAATGCAAGGTCATGCAATAATGCAATGTAAATGCAATGATTTTATCGAGAGCATATATTTCTATGTCTTCATGCTTAATGAAATGTAAATGCAAAGAAGAACACGTACCTGTCATACTTATCTGGAGATTCAGAAAAGTATTATTAGGTGTGAAATGATTCCTATGAGACCTAACAAACATCTGGAAATCTCTTCAGATAATTGAAAGGCTCAAAGTCTGGAACTCTCATTAGATCCCAAGCACCCGGAATAACCCACCTTCAAGAAAGATAGAGTAGTTCTAGGTAGTTGGTGTTACATGTCCAGACCCGTACCATTCTACGGTCGCCTAAAATAGTAACATAACTTTACAAAGAAACTGCTTTCCTAGGACCCGTACCATTCTACGGTCCGCCCAAAGATGACAGTGTTTGGTTGTGTCTAGGACCCGTACCATTCTACGGTCGCCTAAACGGGGATTTACCTTCCAGGACCCGTACCATTCTACGGTCGCCTGAATAGGGAAATAGGTTTTGTCTAGGACCCGTACCATTCTACGGTCGCCTAAATGAGATTCACTTTCTAGGACCCGTACCATTCTACGGTCGCCTAAATAAGGAATAGGTATTGTCGAGGACCCACACCATTCTATGGTCGCCTTGACAGAAAATTGATTTTTCAGGACTCGTACCCTTCTACGGTCGCCTGAATGGGGAAACTGCTTTTCCAAGACCCGTACCATTCTACGGTCGCTTGTTAGAGCAATAAATGTTGTTTAGGACCCGTACCATTCTACGGTCGCCTAAATCAAACTGAATTTGAAGAAAAATCTTTGGAGGATTTGAGACTCTCATCAAATCCCAAGCACTTGGAAATTGCATCAAGTACTTAAAAATTCTAAACATCTGGAAATCACATCAGACGCTCGAAAAGACAAATATTTGGAAGTCACATCAAGTGTTTAAAGGTTCAAACATCTGGAACTCAAACTAGACATTTGAAACATTTTATAAATGGGTACTTGGAATTCTCATCAAGTACCAAGATGACTGATCAAACTCAAGGTTTCAAAAAAATTTTTTTTTTTTTTTTTTTTTTTTTTTTTTTTTTTGGTCTTTGAGGAAAAATTCAATGAAGGTCCATGCATGATGGCTTTATCAAGCTTCTACTGGAAAAATTATCACAATGACAATTTTCAGTTATAGTGTGAATCTCTTGAACACGCTAAATGAGACAATTTTGGTGTGAAAAAGGCTTTTTCACTCGCTCTCATTTAGGAGGGGTTATTTGTCCCGACCATTAATGCGGGAATATATCACTCAATCTTATCATTATCTTGTCGACAAGACTTCGAATTTTCTTGCAATCAGCACGACCTTACCAATCTGAGAGGTCTTTGACAATGATTGTAATGTGGGTTTGGTTAATGGCTTAACAAAGGGGACTCTTTGAGTCAAGGCTATTGAAAGAACCATTCTGTAATCATCTCCGGGTTTACAAGTCAAGAACCCTGCAAAATGAGAAAGAAATAATCTTGCTCGCACTTCTTCGAGCAATGCTTAAAACATATGAATTCCTATGTTAATTCAAGTACCCTAATCTGAAGAGACTTTGTAAGGGACGTAACATAGGCTTGGTTCTTGGGTTTGAGAAACGAAAGGATCGTTAGGCTCAAAGATGTGTGTAAAGGGTGAGAGTTGGTGATCATCTTGACATTTCCACCAGTTTTCTTCGCCGCGGATCGTCTTCTTGACAAATTTCTTTATTGGCTCAAGAGTTTATCACTAATGCCAATAATTATTCAACTGGAGATCTTTTCTCAAAATCATTTTCTTTGATGATGGGCATCGATTAGGCACACCGCTTTTATATGCCCCCTAATTCATCAGTCATTTCTCTCTTCTTTTCATGGGCATTGGCTTTGCTTTTACCAGGCACACTGCTTTTTCATGCCCCTTAGTTCTATTTTGATTTCAGTTCTTGCGCACAATGTGTGTGTCAAGTATATTTTAAATGACACTCGAACCTTCAAAGGTCTTCATCTATTTCTTGCCTTGCCCCAGTGTGGGGGATGATCACCAACTGGGTTTAAAGAAATGAAATTGTAGGCTCAAGTGGGCTATGCAAATGATATAAGTGTGTAGGATAGTGAAAGAAACGCTCTTCGTCATCCTAAGGCACTTAAATTACCACATGAATTTAATGTAATAGCATGACTTGAAGATTGATGCAAGTGAGAGCAAGAAAATTTCTATCCATTTCACTCTCCTTTAATGTCAACTTACCTCCATTTGCCCCGATGTGGGGTGGTTCTTGACAGGGGTAATATGAAAGAAATTCTTCAAGTATTTGGGCTCAAAAGGGTTAAGCAATGGATTATCTGTAGTGTTTGGAACAGACAAATGAACCGCCTCTCGTCATTTCAGCTGCCGTACTTCTTGCAAGAAAACTCTTCACCTTGAAACACAAAACGTTTCCACACTCACCTCACAATGTATAGACAGGGGATTGTGTATGGGATTTAGGCTTGCCTTTCACACCTCATTTAGCATCATTTAACATGTTCAAGTAATTCAACATCCTTCACTAAATTATCCATTTTGATAAATTTCAAGTGGAATTGGTGAATTGCTCAATATCATGTGAAAGCATTCTATAATGATAAAAAGGCTATGCTCTATTCTAGCACATAAAGTCAAAACTGTTAAATGTCTGTGTCTTGCCCCTCTTTGCAAGAGAGCTCATAGAGGTTCCTTAAATGTGCGCAGGGCTGCACCTGAAACATAAAGCAAATAATTAAATGAAACAAACAAAGTAAATTAGATGCATGCTGGAAAATTATTTTATTTTGAAAAAATTTTCAAGGGAACATGAAGAAGCCCAGCCTTCAGAATTAGCTCCTTGCCGTTTTCTTTTGGTAGGATTTCATCACAGGGCTAGTTTGGTATACTTCAACATGCCCTTAAAACATGAAAAATCTCCATGCGTTTTATTGGATGAAAAGCAAATTACATTACTGAAATGAGGGAAATCCTAGAATTGAAAATGCAAATACGGAAAGCAATAAAGACTCCTGCGCAGATGAGTGTCCTACTCTCGAGCTTCATCGATGAACAATTCAGTCATTCCTTCAAGTGTGTCATCTCGAGCTCTCAATCTTTGGAGGTGCGGGATCATCTATGCCACCCCATCCATCTCGGGATGATATCCCGTGGGTTGAGGTAGGAGCTGGAAGGAGCTGAATACTTTACATAGTAATCGAATTTGCCACTTGGTTGCCCTGTGGTGTCCATCACTTCGCTTCCTCATACATCATCTCGAAACATGGTGGGCTCGGTATCAAAACTGAAAATGGCATTCACAAATTTCGGATGGTCGGGAGTGGGTTATTCTGGATGTTCGGCTGTGCATCGCGGAATGAGACCACCTTGGCATCCAAAAGATTTTGGATTTTGTGTTGCAGCGTATAGCAATTGTCAACAGAATGCCCTACCTCCCCCATATGGTAAGCACATGTCTTGGACGGATCATAGTTGGGGAAACGTTCGGGATTAGATCGCTTAGGCTCCTTAGCGAGTAATCCTTTCCTTTGAAGGGTTGGCAAGATCTTTGACAATGGCTTAGGAAGAGGCGTAAATTGACGCCTGGAAGAGTTCTTCTGCTGGCCAAAGAATGGTCGTGCTCCTCCCTGATGGGTGTTCGGGGTAGGGCGAGGTGGTTGCACATAAGTTGCATTAACCTCTGCTACAAATTCCTTATCCTTCTTGGTTGAGACTCTCCCATATGAGCTAGTTTGATTAGACGCCCATCCATCACGCAATGCTACTTCAATTCGCTCGCCAACAGGGATCAGCTGATTGAATGACTCGGCAGTCGATCCCAGCATTCGGTTTCGATACTCAGGCGGGAGTGTCTTCATGAACAAATCCATCAGCTCTTTTTCTATTGGCTCTGGAGTTATTTGAGCGGCTACGGCTCTCCATCTCGTGACATATGCCTTGAAAGATTCCGTCCTCTTCTTCTCAGTGCGAAGTAAATCCTCTCGAGATGGAGTGACATCAATATTATACTTATATTGCTTAAAGAATGCATCAGTCAAATCCTCCCAAGTCTCCAGAAGATTAATTTTCTTCATAATGTACCATTGTAATGCCGGTCCTGTCAAGCTTGCCTGAAATTGTTGAATCATCAAGGGGATGTTATCAACATATTGGGTCATCCTGACCACATATGTCTGCAAATGGATCTTCGGGCAAGAGGTGCCATCATACTTTTCAAAGTCCGGCATTTTGAACTTCTTCGGCATCTTGACCTTTGCATAGTGGGACAAATCAGTTGGGCCTTGGATAAACGAACCCTGCAGCTGCTTGAGTTTCTCCTCGATCTTTGCCATGCGTTTTTCTTGTTCTGTCTTTGGTATAGCCGAGTGTATCACTTGTACCTCCTCATCAACAACAATTTGAGGCACGTCAGTAGTTTTCTCCCTTGAGACATCCTTAGAGCTTGATGGCCCAACTTCAATCGTATTCTTGCCTTTATCTTTTGGATCAACCACAGGAGTATGTTGTGGTAACACCACTTCGACTTGCGGAGCTGGTGGAGCAAAGTGTTTGCTTGAAGAGAATCGATTTGCTTAGAAAGCTGCTCAAGAACATTCAAGACTTGCTTCATTTCCGTTTCGAGGGTGGCGATACGAGCTTGTTCGGCAACATGCACTTGTTCGGTATTATCAGCCATTATTGCCCTAGAACGAGTACAGATTGGTGATCTTGGATGAGCCGTGTTGTTACCTAAGAAAAAAAATACAGTGAGTATTATAATAAATGAGATTGGTCCATGACAATGATCTAATCGCTTGATTTTATTGAAGATTTATTTTAAACATTGAACCAAACTTCCTAACATTAAACTAAGAATTGAAATTCAAGTTCCTAAACATCAAACTAAAAACTAAAAACACTTAACTGAAATAAAAGTTCCTAGACATTGAACTAAGAAAACAAAATATCTCATTTTATATGCTTTCAGGAACCCAACGCCTTGCGAAACTTGTTATTTTCAGCTTCGAGCATTTCCACTTTCCGCTTAAGATGCTCAATTTGTGCTCGTTGGGTGGGCTTCTCGGTCACATCGGGGACTACCGGACGCAAAGCAGCAGGAATCCGGTGTTGTTGGATGTAGAATGCCGATGCATGGTGAATCTCCTCCTCACCCTTCGCCTCATGGGCACCAAAATCTTCTCTCGGATAACATTCGCTCCATGTAGTAATGATCTCCCGGATCTCATTGAAGTAGTCATAATCCTTTCGAATGAAACGAACTTGGAACAAATCTGTCCCGAGAGGTGGAGGAATTTCTTGAAGAGCTTTGTACCGACGGGCCACTCTATGCGGATAATAGGAAGTAGCACCGGAAAGGCCCAATGAGCGGGATTGGTCCATCATGTTTGTGCGAAAAGCGAGCTTCCTCAATGTGGAGCCATTTAGTATGCCATAAGAATGCCTTAGGATTAGGTTTTTTCAAAAATTAATCCAACGGGCATATTGTTTATGTGGGGAAAAACGTTCTAGAACCGCAAATTTTTGTATGGGATGTCGAGAATCGTCTATCCTGAATTGTTTTATAAGATGCCCAAACCCTCTTATGTGGGAGAAAAACCATATTTGTAAAAGTTCAGGGAGGGCACGCATTGTCCTTTCCTCATTTTGTTTGAAACGGGTTAATGACAAAAATGTTTCGGCTAAAATCATATTCACATAATTTAGCCCATCACAAACCCGATTAACCACCCATGAAATTGCAGGATTAATTGCATTTTTTCGATATGGAAAACGATTAGCCCAAAAATGCTAACATGAAAATCCTAGCTTTTGAAATCATTGGTTGGTCTGCAAAACATTTTTCTAAGAATGAAAATGGACATGCAAAACAATTAGCTTTGACGACTTTCCTTACCCTTTCGGCTTCGATTTTTAAAAATTGAGATAATTCAGAGATGGAATCTATACCGATAGGCGGCCTAACAAGTTCCTTGTCCAGGGGCATTCCAATGGCAATACTATATTCTTCGAGCGTTGGAGTCAATTCGAACTCACCAAACACAAAGGTGGAAGTCTGTGGACACCAAAAGTGAGGCAACGCTTGTATAACGCTGGAATGGATGTTGAACTCTAACAAAGGGGAGAAGTCGGGCGATCCTGGCTTTCACATATTTCTGACCATCTTGATCCAATTGATCCAACCACCTCTTGATCTTTTTTTGGAGTGGAAATGAATTGTACGTCGATTTTCCCCATCGCATATAAAAAAAGACTAACGACGAAACCTAATTGTCATGGACCGACAAAATTACAGTAAAGTAAATAAATTGCGAAGAATTTAAACAACTTACTTTCACCGAAAATGGATGACAATCACACACACATGAAAAGTGAGGCACGATTTCTGTCTAAGCGGCTTAACAAAGTGGAGTTAAGAAGATGATCCGACCGTTGCGTCTCGCATTAACGTGTCGTCCCCTAACTCCGCTCGCCGAATGGAATGTCCAATAATCACGCAGTCTCGCGGATATGGACAAGCACATTCGACACCATGAAGAACTTTCGGGAAGAGAAGGTCAACCTTTATATAGCAGTCTCGCTTTAAAGGAAGTATCCTTCTCAACACCATCCTAGGAATCCTATCGCAGCCCAGGTCCGGCAGCAAGTTGTGTGTGCAATAGTGTAGTGCTAAAAACAATAAAACATGCACAACAATTTAAATACAAACAACACTTCTATAATTTTAATTCAAACATTCATCCTTACTCTAACCTGCAAGACAGGGGTTAACAAAGACTACTCCCCTTATACCTCCCATCTGCAAGAACATTTAACACCTTAGGAATGTTAGGAATGTTAGGGACATACCTGGGATCCTCGCTGCCAAACAAAAATATTTTTAATAAGAAAAACTGGCCTAAGTCCACTAAATGTTTTAACACAAGTCCCCAGCGGAGTCGCCAAGCTGTCGCGACCTAATTTTTTTTAGGTTCACCACCTAAAACTAGGTTAATGGACTACTAAGCTTTTAGACTTAGCTCAGGCTCTCCCAAGCCCATACCAATTCGCGACTTAAGATTCAAACATTTAACATGCAAGATTATTAACTAGGAGTCGCCACTAATCGGTTTATGGTAGGTCGATTAGACACCTAAGTAAAATAAAGGGAGATTTATTTTACTCCTACGGACCGAGACTAAGGGTACGGGGACTTGGTTACACTAGAATTTTCTAATGCCCTTTCGGTACCATTTTTTTTTAATTTTTCAAAATGTTTTTGCAAGCAGCTGATTTATTTTAACATAAATTACTATCATGCAAATGTGGTGACCACACGGGTGCTCATCCATTATTTAAAACATTCAAATAATAAATCGCATCACACAAAGCAAGCAATCATTTCTTTTGGGATTTTCTTAAAATTAGAATTTTTTATAAAATGCATTTTAACACTAAATGACTTAATCTTATTAATATGGAAATTCTAATTAAATGGGTCTATTATGCAAACTAGTTATTATGCACCTTATGACCTAACTTTACTAATAAATTCTAATTAAATGACCATATTATGCAACTAATTAACATGCACCTAAATTTTTGTATTTTCATATTTTTTGTTGAAATTCAAAACTAATAAAAACCCTACTCAAGCTATCTAAAGTAATTTTCTAATCCATTTTTGGGATTAATTTGACTTAAATCCTATTCTGTCTTAGAAAACTATTTTTTTTTAAATGAGAATATGAAAATGTGCCAATTATATCTAAGACTCTAAGAAGGTCATTTAAGTCTAATCCTAACTTATTTCTTTTAAGATATCTAGAAATGCAGTCCTAAGATATTATCAAAAAATGAAATCCTAGAAATATAATCCTAAAAATTTGATTAATTAAACCTATGTATCTATTATGTTAAACCTTAATGTCCTATATGCTCATGCAAATTTTTTTTTGAATATTTTGATTTTCTGATTTTTTTTTAGTTTTTTTTAAAGTTGAATAATTGTTAAATTATGGTTAAATCTAACAATTAATATAATCACTAAATAAAGGATCAAAATAATTGAAAAATAACCCGTTGTCTCACAGGTTAAATTAACAATTATTTTAACCCTAATTATCACAACAACTCAAAATAATCAAATAATCTAGTCCGAAGTCTTACGGACCAAATTAAATAATTATTATTATTTAACAATTAAAATTTCACCAAGAAACCCAAAATTAATGTAATTAAAAGAATGATCCGATGTCTCTCGGATCAAACTAATTATTACAAAAATCTAGGATAAAGCCTTAAGGATAATGTCTAAACAATGCAAATAATTAACATACAATACTACAATTCAAACAATTAAACTAAAAGAATGCTATCCAATAAACATAAAAATAAAGACAGTAAAATAAACTAAACTACAAAAAGGTAAAAGTAAATAAAAACTACCTAAAGAGGGTAAACCAACGTCAATGAGGAAGTGGTTCGCGGGAAGAGGCGATGCGGGAAGCACGGCGTCGGCGAGGTCGGGAATGGCGAGTAAGGTCCCGGTGGCCGAGCAAGGGCTGTTCGCCGGTGGCCGGCGTGGGCTGTTCGTCGGAGGTCCGGCGAGATTCGACGGTAACCGCACCTACAACAAAACAGAAGGCAGCAGATGGCTCTGTTCGGGCGTGCGGCGGGAGCGAACAGCAAACTCAACAGCAAGGGGGTCACTCGGGCGTGCAGAACAGCCCGCTCAGGCGGAGGACTCGGGGCTGGCGCCTTGGAGCGGGCGAGAGCGTCGGAGTGGTGGCGCGGCGGCTGGGTCGGCGAGTGGAGTGGCAAGGAGCGTGAGCGTTGGTGGCTGTGCTGCTGCGCGTCAATGGCAAGTCCGGCGAAGCAACGGTGGCGGAGGCGTGATGGTGCTCGGAGTAGTGTCGCGGGGAGCGGGCTGCTGCGATGGAGGTCCGTCGGTGTTAAGTGATGCTTTGGAGCAGCGGCGGAGGCGGCGGGTCTGTTCGGAATTGGCTAGGCCACGGGTTGCAAGGGCTCAGTCGTCAGGCGTCGGGCACCGGGTGGTCGCGGACGGAACAGGAGCGGCGGTGCTGCTGGTGCTCGGACGGAGAGAGACGAGCGGCGACGAGCGGTGCGAGATGGTGCGAGCTGCTGCGGTCGGGCGGCACGGCTTCAGCAAGCGTCGGCGAGGGGCTGGGTAGATCACGAACGAGAGGTCGTCGGGAAACTCGGAGCCGGCGCAGTGCGGATGTTGGACAGATCTGGCTCGGGTCCAATCGTGGGCGTCACACGGTGACGTGAGGCAGCAAGGCGAAATCACGGACGATGCCGCGCAACGACCGGTGCAGCAAAAAACTCTAACGATTGCGAAGTGGAGTGACTGCGGAGCTGAAAGGGAAGAAGATGAACAGGATTTCTCCTTTTTTTTCTGCCCGCACGTCTTTGTCTTCTCTGTTCCTTTTGCAGAAGCAAAAGCTTCTTTTTGCTGTTTGACTTTTCTTTCACTCTTCTACTTTTCTTGTTCTCCTACGAACGGCTTCTTCTCTTTCTTGCTTTTTTCTTCTTTTTCTTACTTTTCTCTCTCACTGACACTCTCTCTCATTTGTCTCTCTCACTCTCTTCCGTAAACCTCCCATGTTCACTTTCTGCGATTGTACTTTTTCTCTCTTTCTCTTCAGTTTTGCTATTTTTTCTTGGACGAACCATGAAGAGAAGCCCCCCCGAAAGATGAAGAAGAACCCCTCTATTTATAAAGCGAAAATCCAAGTTTGTTTCGCCGGTAGAGATTTTTGCTCAACCTCTCGCCGGTGGAGATTTTCGCTCAACTTCTCCAACAAAGAAATGGCTCCAAAATCCGGCTGTTGAACTATTTTAAATTCAAAATTTTCTTTTCAAAATTTCCCCATAATCTTTTATTTTCTAAAAATTGAATCTAAATTAGGTGTCAACACCAAGTGTAGTAATTAGTTAGAAAAATTTTCAAGTTTAGAAATCCCAAATTGTCAGGTGCCAATATGCACTAGTTGAATTTTGAGACCTCTAGAACAATTGGCTGAACTATTGTTCTAGAGGAAGGCGATACTTACCCAATCAGCTCTAAATCTACTACACAAATGTAAATTCAGTCATAATTTTTTTTTTCTAGTATTAGCTATGACAAGAATAGGATTTGGTGGCAGATATAAACAACTAAAATACTTAAGAACATTTAACCTATGTTCTTGCATAAAATAGTATATAAAATCGTCCTTATCAGAAGATCAAAGTTTTGTGAAATCTAGTGGGCAGTGAGAGTTTTGGACGTGGCAAAGTACTTCCATTTCAAAGGATAGAGAAGTATTATATGATATTTTGGTTGCTAATGATTTAATAATTAAGATTTAGCACCCGTAATGGGCCAATTCAAAGGACAATGGGGAGTGGAATTTTTTATTCATTGGGAATGGACTAAGTCTCTTTAATAATGAGGTATATGGGTTGGTTCTATACTTAATCACCAATGTTGATTAAAGTTAATTGAATGAAGACTAGGTCTAAGAATTTAGAGTCATTCGGTAAGAAAAGATCATAGTCCACTATAAATTTTTCTACCCATATCAAATAGTGACATTTCAACCATCTATTTAAAAATGCTTATACATACATAGTATTGGATAAAAGATATGCATATTTGGAGTTATCCGATCTTGATTGAAAATGAGATAATTGTATATAAGTTCTTTTTTTCTTAAATCTTGAAAAGAGTTTCGAGCCTACCAAACTCTAATTGTATAATCTAACAGGAAGAACCATCACACGAGGTAAACCTAGGTATCAAGAACGAAAAAAAAATCATAGTCCACTATAAATTTTTCAAAGTAAAGACCAAACTTGAGAGGCCAGCCAACGGCGGCACTTTCACGTTGGCGTGCAAGAGTCATTCTCCATTCCTAACCCTTGAATCATGAGAAAAAATAAATTGTAATCATCGATTAAAATATCTTCAAATTTTATAAAAGAATATGATACATTAGTTTTTCATTTCCTATATATTTATTCCAGTCTAAAATACTTTTTCAAAGTCATTCCAAAGTAAGCTTCCCCGGTCTAAAATACTTTTCCACGGTCATTTCAAGTATGGCTTCCCCAGCATTCTATATATATATACCTCCTATACTAGAGAAACGATGAACAGAAAAAAAAATCTGAATCTCTCGATCATGGACGCAAGAGCATCTTTCTACCTCCTCCTGCCTTTCCTAGACCTCCTCGCAAGTAAGCACATTGTCATCGTAATCTATCTATTTTCAACTATTACGAATTTCTACATTAACATTACCTTCTTCCGAAACTAGAAAATAAGATCCTAAGTTTAATTTTTTGTTTTTGGGATTTGGAAGTTAAAGACCTGTGTTCAAATTTCCATCTTTGTTATGGAGATTGCCGCGCTGATAAACCCCAGGAGGAAATATAATTAATCCGCGTACATCAATTTTATGGCTTGCATGCATGCTTGCAGGAGGAGCCGGCGCAGCCACACTCACCTTCACCAGCAAGTGCCCCTACACAGTCTGGCCCGGGACGCTCACTGGCGGGGGTGGCGGGCAGCTATCCTCAACTGGGTTCGAGATCGCCACGGGTGCAACCTTCTCAATCAATGACGTCCCGGACACGTGGACAGCTGGCCGGGTGTGGGGCCGAACGGGCTGCGCCACTGATGCCTCCGGCAAATTCGTATGCGCCACCGCCGACTGTGGGTCTGGCCAGGTGAGCTGCAATGGTGCAGGGGCGATCCCGCCGGCCACCTTGGCGGAGTTCACTCTCAAGGCACCGGGCTCTGGCGAGAACAGCATCTACGACGTCAGCCTCGTGGACGGCTTCAACCTGCCCCTCTCTATAACCCCACAGGGCAGCGGCAGTGGGTGCACCACGACCAGCTGCGCAGCCAACATCAACTCCGTGTGCCCGTCAGAGCTGGCGGTGAAGGGCTCCGACGGGAGCATCGTGGCGTGCAAGAGCGCGTGCCTGGCGTTAAACCAGCCGCAGTACTGCTGCACTGGGGCGTACGGGACGCCAGCGACGTGCCCGCCGACGAACTACTCGAAGATTTTCAAGGACCAGTGCCCTCAAGCTTACAGCTACGCTTACGACGACACGAGCAGCACTTTTAATTGCACGGGTGGGGCTAGTTACCTCATCACATTCTGTCCGTGATATATTCTCTCTTCTTCTGAACTTGGATGGACCACTTTCCTCTCCGAGGTGAAAATAAGAGGTCCATGGGTCGTCTCGGTGGGCTTAAAGCTATTTGTACCCTCGTCACTGGATTGAGGGATCATGCGAGTAGTTTCATTTTCCACTAGGAAAATTAAATGTAATCTGCCGAGAGAATAATGGATTATACAAAATAAACAATGTATTTGATATAATATTTAAATATGAAATCACATTTTCATTTAAGAGCTTAAACTTTTAGAATAATTGGCAGTGATCCCATTAAATCTCACATTGAATCAGAGCTTGAACTCTTAAATTCAATTTTTTTTTTTTATGTCTCATTTGCCTTCCCATTTAAATATGTCATCCGCTTAATACTATGGCAAAAAAATATCAAACTAAGCATGAGGAGGATGATAGAATATTTAAATATTAAACAACGCATTTATTTAATAGTTTAATGTTTTAGAACAGTTAGCAGTGATTCCACCACTATAATGTTATAGTAATTATTGTATGAGGACGAAGCATATTCTTTGACTTAACTTTAATGCTTAATCATCGATTTGAATTGATTAGTAAGTGATTGATACGAGGACGAAGCATATATTGAAAGTGAATCCAATTGTGTCTTTGGAATCAACATCATTCTTTGACTTCACTTTCATGCCCTTGTCAATTCAAATTGATTCGGGTGGGTCCATAGAGAAAGAGATTTGAAAAATCATACTAAAATTTAATCAAATTTCGAGATTTCTTTTTCCCTTTTCCCTTTGCTCCTAAGAGAATCTTCTTCCCTAAGAGAACTTTAGTTCTCATACCTAATATTTACTTAAGTACCATGATAGCTGTCAACATATAATTTTTTCTGTGTTTATCAAGAATACCATATAAATTTGAAGAACCCAGCGAAAAGATTTAGTTGCCCGTAATTGATTCGGCTGGAACCGAAAAAATGGCATACCATATATAATTCAACTCAAGCACTCTATATATATTCCATCACCTCGACTATAAGAGACAACGACAAGCAAGACAAATCTCTAGCTTTTGATCATGGATGCAAGATAATCTTATATTTTCAAGAGGCAAAATTCTATTTTGACTTTGATATGTTTCTTTAGTAACAAGACAAATACTCACTACAACTTAGAATTTGGTCTTTTCATTTCCTAATTACAAAGCATGTGTATAACACTGAGATAAAAGATTATTCAAGTATGAAGCATGTACACTAAGTGACATGATATTGTCCTTTTTTTATTTCTGTAGTAGAGCACGTATGTCTAGAAGAGCCAGAGGACATTGTAATGCTACAGTTTTTATGGATTGCAATTTCTGGGGATAGAAATTTGAGGCTTCTTATTAGCCACTCCATGGTCGACCAAAGGCAAAATGTCAAAGTCCTTTAAACTCACTATTTTTCATTGGATGACCTATCATTTTCACATGGCGCTATGGCATTGCTATCTCCTTTGACTCTTCTATGATCTGCGTGCTCTAATAACAAACACAAAAATAAAAATAATAAGACAAATAAAGGACATTATCACGTCATTGTCATTAGCGTATATGCTTTATACTTGGGTCATTTTGATCTCGGTGTTTCATACCTACATTGTTGGCCTCGACCTTTGTAGCATAACTTCTTCCGGTTTTTAATCTATTCTCGTAGGAAGAGAAATCAAGTAAGATGGGGAAGACGAGAAACGTGAGGATAAATTTCCAAAGTCTAGCTTTTTTTTTCAATCACAGCTTCTACTACCTAAGAGAGTACTTATGAGATCTTGAGTTTTAGTGTCAATGATCTACCTCCAATCAAATCAAAGAGGCAAATGTATAATGTGCACGACTCGAGATATCACCCAATACAAACAACCAAAAAATCTAAATATCTTTGATAAAAATAACAGGCACCTTCTATTGGTCTAGCCCCTTGATGCCTAAATAGATCGATGTTCCCGTAACTTCCTATAAATGAATCAACAATCAACAAGGGAAACCTTACTGATAAAGTGATGATTAATATCAATCATACTATTTGTGTATGTCTTGACATAAATGTTTTACAATTTCAACATATTGCTTAATTATCCCGGCTTTTGTTTTTTTTTTTTTTTTTTATTCCTAGAGTAATGTTAAAATTTATAAGCAAATAGGCATTAGTTTTCGAAAGGGAAAAAAAAGGGCCACACATCAAGGGACAAATTAGGTCGTAGTCCCCCATACATGCCGTGATTGATGGTTGTGCAGTCACAATTGCGTAGACGGCCTTCTTAAATGGCGTCTCATATCTTTTCCATAAAAAGTCCAAATTTGAGAGGCCACCAATAAATCATTTGGCCGTCTTTCACGTGGACGAACTAGTCATTCTCCATTCCTAGGAGTATTCCTACCTGTTGAATCACAAAACCAAAAGATGGTAATCATCCACTGAAAACATTTTCACATTTTATATATCATTACCTCGCTTTATACAAAAATAATGATACAATATACGTGATTATGATAAATTATGTATATGTATAAATCCCATGGGAACTATAGAAGTTTCGACAGAAGGTGAGCACGACAAAGTAGATTAAAAAGACTAGTGGTACTAGAGAGATAACTACCACTGAGGTCTAGGCCAACGACACGACCGCTGAATTGTCACACTCCATACCCTTCCAGGACCAGGAGCACTAATCTCCATTTCCACCGGGCGACCAGCATGATATGAGTTTAGGGTAAACGCAAGGAGAATATGCTCGGTTGATTCCGAGAGAATCCTCTTAAATCATTTCAAGGCCAAGCTCTCATCAGCGCGTGGATTGGCGAAGCATGTATGAAACGCCGAGATAAAAAAAATGATCCAAGTATAAAGCATGTACTCTAAGGACGGTGACATAATATTGTCCTTTTGTTTCTAAATAAAATTCTTGTGATTGTTTTTAGAGCACGTATGTCACATAAGAGCCATAGGAGCTTGTGAAGCCATAGCTTTTATGGATAGCAATTTTTGTTGATAGGAAAGCACGTACGCCATAGCAATTTTTTATTACATAAATGATAAGACTCAATTGCACTTTGTCACATCTTTTAGGACTTCAGATGCATTTATCCATGAAGTCCTAAAACATGTCACGAAAAGTGCAATTGAGTCTTAAATTTTTTTAAAAATATAATCAAATCCTAAAACTTATCAAAAAAGTGTGTTCTAGTTTTAAAACTTTTAAAAAGTGCAATGAAATCTTAAAACTTATGATAAAAATGCATTTGAGTCATAAAATTTCCAAAATGTACAATCAATAGAAGAACTTAATTTCATTAATTTGACAAGTTTTAGGACTTGATTATATTTTTGAAATTTTTTAAGACTTGATTACCCTTTGGTGACAAGTTTTAGGATTTAATTACACATTTTCAAAGTTTTAGAACTCATTTACATGTTTGTGACAAGTTTTAGGAATTTCGATACATTTATCCCATAATTTTATGTGAAATGACATGCTAGGAGTGACTAAAGGCAAGATGAGTGTGTATTGAGCTCAAGACTTTTCTTTAAATGACTTATCATCTTCACATAATTAGGTTCATCGTCGTTTATGGCCTAGTCTAAGAAAGTAATCGTCTATGAACTCTTCAATTCCAATTCCGACTCCCACAAAAAAAAAAAAAAAAAAAAAAAAACCTACTTCGAATCAGGTCAAAGAGGCAAATTCAATTTTGATACGAAATCTAACTCAAGATATCGCCTAATACAAACAAGCAACAAAGTTAGATATTTTGGGTGTAAATAGTAGGCAAATTCTATTGGTCTAGCCTCTTGACTTCCTAATGGATCACTATTTCCATAGATTCTTATAACTAAATGTACAATGAACATGAAAATTGAGGTACTGGCAAAGTGATAATTATATAAGGAACATAGTATGTATGTATGTTTTACTGTAGATGTTGTACAATTTCAGCATATTGCTTAAGCCTCATGCTTTTATTTATTTATTTAAGTAATATTAAGAGTTACAAGGATATAGGCATTTTCTTTTTCAAAAAGGAAAGAAATAGGTATATATCCATAAGGTATAAATTTGGTCGCATTCTCATGCATTCCGTGATTGACCATCCATATGCAGTCGTAATTTCATAGCTGGTCCTTGTAAACAACATCTCTTATTTTTCTTCCACATGAGAACCAAACTTGAGAGACCCACGAGAGGACTTTTGCCCATCTTATAAATTGATGGCTAAGAAGTTTCTAGCAGAGTATACGTCATAATTATTGATTAAAGTATTTTTAGATTTTATATATCATCTCCAAATTTATAATGACAAACTATATGTGCTTATGACAAATTACAAGCGAACATAAATCTCTCAAGAACTATAGGAGCTCCAACAAACTGTGAACGCATTGTGGTAAATACATGGCAATAAGAAATTGTGTTAGATTAAAATTAGCCAATAATGTTACCCATTTTCACGCATTTTTTGGCCCTACTTGCAAAAGAAAACATCTATGTTTGTCATTTATTTCTCTGTTCCATATGTTATTAAGACCTTTGTATTAGACTCCACTGGGAGTCCATATACTTCGCACGATGAGACTTGACTTGTTTTGTTTATGTAGTTATGTTATTTACCAAAAAGAAGGGGGAGAAAATCTTTTTATCTTTAGTAAATAGGTATCCATCATTCTTTCATTCCTTTCTAAACATCCGTTGCCCATTATAACATCAAAAGTTCTAATCAATGTGAGAAAATTCCATTATCATTCTTCAATCACATTGTATAATGACACTAGCATTGTAACACATGCAATTTCGGGTTACTTGGAATAGCATCTATCATGACCTTCCTCGGGAAAAGCTAATGAATTATTAAGTAAGCACAAACAGTTACTATTGAAAAAGATGGTGCATCACTTAGCACAGGCTCTCTTAAGTCTGTACCAATTGCAATTTGGAATTCTTCTTTAATGCCACCATTCATGGGATTCTTTTTGGAGTAAATTTAATTAGTTGGATGAAACCAATTGTTTAGATTGAAGTAAGCTTTCAGACCAAGATAATGAAATTGAACATTGTAGGTAATCAAATCTAAATTATTGTATGATTTCTAAATCACCAAATCAAGATAATGAAATCAACACTTCAAAGCAAAATAGTACTAAAGTACATATGATTAAAGTAAAATATGAGAAAATAAACCTTATAAGATGTCGGATAAATAATATACATGACCTTATTATTAAGCCTTAGAACATGAGCCACCATAAGCTAAAGATGCCACAATTTTAAAGAGACCGAAAGAGACCTATTTATTGAAAGGATTCTTGTTTTATTACCATCACAAAACTCAGTAAACTAAGGAAACCTACTATCATTTGCAGACCTAAGTATTTATGCAAAGGAAATTACACTAAACAATATTAAAATGACATGAAATGGATCTTTGCCTATGCATCAACATGAACTACCAACTTATCCACTAAATTACCGCAATCTCTTCCAAGATCAAAACCTACTCCGAAACCACCAGCAACGATCAATACATGTAAACCCCAATTCACCCATTCAATTAAAATTCAATCCAACTGACAGCCTTAGGAAATGAATCACACGCCAATATATTTCCATAAATCATGAAACTCAACCTCGAAATATCTCCATCGATGCCCTTCAATTTCCTGTCTAAACCGAGACCCTCAATAAATTCCAGCATGCGTTGCCTGCAATTATCATGACAAATGACCTTTAAACACGCTCGAAAGGCTCTGAGGTGAATAGTACCTTAACCTGCAGCTAAAAGTATAAACAAACCAAGCCAAACGCACTCAAAGTCACAGTCAAATTGCATTTTCCAGCAATGTCCAACATTCAAAGTTAACAAATTACACGCGCCGATAAATTATGAACGTGCGGTAACTTGTTAGAGATAATCGGTCTCCCATTGGCATTGCGTTATGGACAATTTATAGAACAACCGAACTGATGCACAACAGTTCCAATTCCCGCCTAATTAATAACATCCAGCAAAATTTAAAATTGATTCAGGGGCAATCAAGACTGAAATTCGTGATTATTCGGTGATAAATTGACATTAAAAATTGATGCCGTATCTTCCTGCAAGTGTATATGAGTTCACATAATCGTATCAACAAAAAATTGACTGGCACCCGGATTTCGTTAATGATTACAAATTATATTTTTCAAAGAAGATTATCATACATATTAGAGACATTATAATGTCGATATCTCGGGCCCAGCAATTAAAATTTTGAAAAACGAAGCATCGAGAGCCGGTCAACTTTGGCAGTCCAATTCCCACCCAATTAATAACATCCAGCAACATTCAGAATTGATTCAGGGGAAATAAAGACCGAAATTCGTGATTATTCGGTGATAAACTGACATTAAAAATTGACGCCGTATAGGAGACACGGAGAGCAGAGAGCCAGTCGATCTCGATGCTGAACCTGGTCAGAGTCCTGGACTTCGTAGCACGGGCCGTGGCCATCGTCTTCTGCTCTCCGTGGATCCTCAACCGTGCGATCACCCCGACGTTCCTTCTGGTTCACTCCCATCCACCGTGATTGGCGCCGTCCTCTCAGCACTTTTACTTTGATCGGCCCAAAACTCATGCTTTGAATTGTAAGCCTCGTTCACATTGTATG
The DNA here is from genome assembly GCA_014182405.2 of Eucalyptus sideroxylon. NCBI lineage: Eukaryota > Viridiplantae > Streptophyta > Magnoliopsida > Myrtales > Myrtaceae > Eucalyptus > Eucalyptus sideroxylon. The sequence continues at coordinate 44,417,160 of CM024552.2, forward strand.
GCTGCGGATGTTTGCTGGTCTTGACGGCGTTGCCCATTTTGGGGCATGCATTGTTCATTAACGTTTCTTGATGCTACACTCGTGTCACATACATGATCGTTTACCTTCAATTTTGTCGTCTGTTCTTGGATTATCCCGTCGATGTGGTCGTCTTTTGTGTCCCTTAAATGAATTGAATGTTCGACTTAAAAAAAAAAAAAAATTGACGCCGTATCTTCCTGCAAGTGTATATGAGTTCACATAATCGTATCAACAAAAAATTGACTGGCACCCGGATTTCGCCAATGATTTCAAATTATATTTTTCAAAGAAGATCATCATACATATTAGGGACATTATAATGTCGATATCTCGGGCCCAGCAATTAGAATTTTGACAAACGAAGCATCGAGAGCCGATCAACTTTAGCAGTCTAGTTCGACGTATGTAGTAAGGCTCAATTGAATTTTTCGGCCCGAACAGAGCCCGGTGAGCACAATTTCACAACATGCCAGCTACCTGGGCATGGTATAGAATCTCATAAATATTCAGGCGAGTTCCAGCCCGAAGGCCCTATTCGGCCCGGCCCACGAAGTCAACACCCTCCTCATCTCACTTGGACACATTTAGGGTGAGCATCGGTCTAGGGTCAACCCTAGGGCAAGCATAACAACCATTCTGTTCCAGAAATAGTTTTTGGAATAGAAATAGATTTTTCTATTTCTATTTCTATAAGAGTTTTTAAGCAAAATAACTGTTTGATAACGACACAAAATTTCTTCCTTTCGGACAGCGATGGTGGCGAGCGATCGGCAACCAGTGATCGACGCCAGCGGTTGGCGGTTGGTGGCAGCAGTGGTGAGCAACCGACGAACGGTGGTCGACGGCAACGAACGAAGGACCGATTGATGAACGATGAAAATAATTTTATTTTTGATTTCTATTCCAGAAATAGAGAAGTAGAAAATTTTAACTCTGATTTCTATTCCAAACCTATTTCTTAAATAAGAATCTATTTTAGAAATAGAAAAATGAAATAATGTTACCAAATGGATTTCTATTCCAAAAACAGATCTGTAATAGAAAAATTATTTTTGGAATAGAAATTATGGTTTGTCATGTACCCCCTTAGGTTTTTAATGTCTTTTAGGGCATCGATAGTTATAATTTACAAAGGAGGAAAATGTTTTTGTGAAGAGTCCTCACGGCGTCAAAACAAGCACCTTATGGCATCCTCCTCTAGTATTTGTTATCTTCTATTTTATTTGTCATCTTAGTCTTCAATTTGCTAAAATCGAAAAAAAAAAAAAAAAAAAAAAAAAACAACAACAACAACAACAACAACAACAACAACAACAACTTCTCCGCTCGCCACTCAATAGTCGCCTCGCTCGCTTTGGGTCAATCGTGCCGCTCGTCACTCGATACTCACTTGGCTTGTTGCTCCCCGCTGGATAGTCAATGCTCATTCTGTTCAACGTTCACCCTAGTTGACCCTCACCGCTTGCCTTTCTTAGCTAACCTTACTCATCATCGAACCCATTGGGTCGATACGGTTCTCGGTTGCTCTTTCAAGGCAATACAAAAAATGAAATAAAAAATTATTGGTTAGTCTTAGGTTGACCTTGAAATCGGACTGAACCCATTGGGTGAGTTTGATTTTCAATCGCCTTTTTAAGGAGTACAAAAAATAAAATAAAAAAATTATCAATTGGTCTCGGGTTGACCCTAGACCCGGACTGAACCTATTGGGTCGGTCCAGTCCTGTGTCTCAAGCTCAATAGGGTCAATTCTCGGTCCTAAAAATTGAGGACCAGCACTGTGCGGGTTGGTCCTAGGGTTAGGGGGTGGACCAGCCCAACCCGAACCATTCTCACCTCTAGGCATGTCACCTTACAATTCCTCTCTCCTCTCTCTCCTCTTTGACATATTCATCTCTAGCTCGTGCCCTCGCCAGCCACCACTTCCCTCACCTTCAACCCCTGGCCACTGCATCACCGTCCAACCTCCCTCCTCTCTCCGGCTACTATAACCTCTAGCATCTCTGGTTTCCATCTTCATTTTCCCCTCCTCCATTATGTCTGCCGATTGTCGCTGTAACCGTTCAGGGTACATAGAGCCTCACCTCCACAGTCATACTCCGTCTCTGCCCTCCGTCGCTACTGTTGGTGCCTTCGATTCTCACTCACTCTCTCTTCACCAGTTCCAATTCTTGGTGTTGCCGCTTCAGAGGCCTCCTCCTTCTGATCCACTCGTCAATCACGTCCAGTCACTGCCCTTACTTGAGGTTAAACTCTCGTACTCTGTTTTCATGAGGTAGAGACCAAGAGCCTTCGCCTCTGCCAGAGTGAAAACCGGTTGCGTACGAGGCTTATCTCGATGACCTCAAGCATGCTGCGTTGCCTTTACATTGATATGGCCGTGACCCGTTCCCTGTTTCTTTTGCATCTAGTCTCTCATACGAATGTTTTCTGCGTGTCTGATTGTTTTCCTCAAACTGTTTTAGGATGATGTTTCTTGCGGTAAATAAACTTCGTAGTCATTTTTCAGTATACTGAGGCTCGTGTAGAGTATTTCGAATTTGGAAGTCTTGTATTCCCCTCCATGTTGAAACCGAGAGCCTTCAAGAGTGCTCCTTTGATTACCTTCGTCAATGCAGGTCTGTTGTCCCAAGTTTTGATCTCTGGACGCTTCCATCTTATTGCTGGGGTACACTTCGACCGTTGACTTCATTGCTAAATTTATGTTTGGTCTCGAGTGATTCACGTTATCCCCTCTTCACATGTGCCGATTGCATACATTCGAGTTGATTTTTGGAAGGCCATTAAGCGTGAGATATTGCTGGTAAATTGAGTCCATGATTTGTGATGTGTGCTACTTACCACGTTAACTGAATGAGGATCGTTTGGCCTTGCTCTTGTGTCTTCACGTCTAATGGTTCACCTGGTGTGATCATTCTTCCAGTTAATTTAAATCAATTAATGTTTGGTAGACTCGGAACTCTTTTCAAGATTTAAGAGAAAAAATAAGTAATATACGATTATGTCATTCTCAATCTAGATTGGTATATGGTATAACTCCAAAAATACATATCATTTATCCAATAATAAATATGTATAAACATTTTTACACAGATGATTGAAATGCCAATATTTGATAGAGGTAGAAGAATATATAGCGGACGATGATCTTATTGAATGACTCTAGATTCTCAAGCCCAGTCTTCGCTTGATAATCAACACTGAAGATTAAGTATAGAACCAACCCGTGTCACGCCCCAAATCTCGAGCGCGCCAACATCCCACCATGGTCATGCAAATGCGACATTCCTAGGTAGTGTCGCCGACCCCATTCATTTCTTATTGCACAAGCGGAACGTATTATATAACCCTTGACAATGAAATACGAGATAGACAAGCAGGAAACAAAACCACAACATGACACTTTCACAATTCAACAGAATTACAAACAGAGGTCTACGGCCAAGAGTCTACGAAAGACCGGCTCTTAAAAAAGAACTATCCTACGACCTACAAGTCGGACACGTTCTCCACTGCAACTTCTCAAGGCCAACCAAAGCTAACTGGCTGCTCCATCTACCAGGGACCTGAAATTTTAATCCCACAACCAGGATGAGACAATGTCTCAGCAAGTTCAACCCCCTAAACCCCTATTAGAAAGAAAATACGCCCAAGGGTGGCCTAGCCACAACACACAGAGAACTTACCTTGCCTCAATTCCTTCCTGCAGGTTAGCACAATTTATATCACACAATCTCAGGTAGTAATAATAATTCAAACAATTGGAACGCCATCACTTTCATATAAATCACGATCGCACTTAGCACGCATTCCAATTATTATTCACTGCCACACAAGGGCATAGCCTACTCACGGGTCGGCTATCTACTAACATTACGGCATTTCTAAAAGAATAAAGGTCCAGTCGGTCCCGCCACTACTGTGACCAAGCCACGTCATTCTATCGACGGCATTTCTAGAAGAATAAAGGTCCAGTCGGTCCCGCCACTACTACGACCAAGCCACGTCATTCTATCGACGACATTTCTAGAAGAATAAAGGTCCAGTCGGTCCCGCCACTACTGCGACCAAGCCACGTCATTCTATCGACAACATTTCTAGAAGAATAAAGGTCCAGTCGGTCCCGCTACTATTGCAACCAAGCCACATCATTCTATCGATGGCATTTCTAGAAAAATAAAGGTCCAGTCGGTCCCGCCACTACTGCGACCAAACCACATCATTCTATCGACGGCATTTCTAGAAGAATAAAGGTCCAGTCGATCCCCCACTACTGCGACCCGAGCCATGTCACTCTCTTGACGGCATTTCTAGCAGAATAAGGATCCAGTCGGCCTAGCCACTACTACGACCCGAGCCTTTCAACTAGCACACAACAATTCGATACCGATCCCTGGATACTTTACATTTCACTCACATAATCCAATTACGATATTAACCATTAACAATCCAATTTCAATGCCAAACTCGACACTTGGAATTTTCTAAATAAAATCCATACTTTTCACATTCCACATTCAATTTATAATATCCAATCATCAATTTCAAAATCTGACTACACAGCAAGACGGCACGAAATTCTAAGAATTTAGGGTCCTAACAAAACTTTCGAATTTAATAATTAATTAAATTTATTCCGAAAATAATTAAATAATAATATTTTAATAATTTCAAATAATATAATATTATTAAATTATTAAACAATTTCGAAATATTTAAATAAATCAAAAGTAAATTCCTTTATGTCACATCACAGTTTATATTAATGTAACCACTCACTTAAACTTAAATTAAACACAATTTAAGTTAATCAAACACCTTAATATAATCTACACTTAAATAAATTAAACTAACCACCTAATAACACTTAACATAAACTAAGCACCCATAAAGCATCATTAACTCTCTAATCAAAGTTTAGTGAGTTAAACTCACCGGATTAGCGAGCCGAGTGGACCAAAACGACGGGGACGCCGAGAAGAACAACTTTCCTCAAAGCGGACCAAGCATCCAGGTTCGGGAAGGCGGCCAAAATGGGCCAAACATGGGCTGCCATACCCATTTTTCCAGCCACTAATTTGGGGTCGAGAACGGCGGATCCAGCGCCGGCTGGGTAGAGGAACGGCGGAGGAGCTGTGGCGGTGCCGTGCGGCCAACGATGGGGTCTCACGATGGCTGGAGGCAGCAGAGGGAGCTCCGGCGATTCCTGCACGAGCTGGACAGTAGCTCGGGATGTCGGCCAAGCGCGGGGGAGCGCGGGCGGCGGCGGAGCGCGAGACGGCGAGCGGCGACGGGCGATGCGAGGCGAGGACGGCGACTCCGGCGTCGGCGAGCAGAGCGTGGGTAGCGAGCAGCTTCTCCGACGGTGCTGCAACCTTCGTTGGTCTTCGACTAGTTGGGCAAACGGGCGAGGCACGCGGACGGCAGGACGAACGGCGACGGGTGGGCTAGCTCGGCGGCGACAAACGAATGAGCGACTACGACGGCGATGAACGGCGGAGGCGGACGGCCAAGCGAGCGTGCGAAGGGGCGGCGTCAGGCGGCTAGCTTCCGGTCGAAGCTCCCCCTTTTCTCTCTCCTCCCAAGTACCAAGCTTGAAGATGATGTTGATGGGTGCCTTTCCAAGAGCCAATATCCACCCTCCACTTGTCCAAATCTCATTCTTCTTGGCCCAACCAACATGACATCATCCCATGTCATCTTCCACTAACTCATTTCCTCTACAACCTACTTCAATGGGTCCAATTTCATTTTCCGCTGGGGCATAAAACTTTGTGCAACAATTTCTTCAATTTCTACTTAATTCTCTTCCAATTGTATCTTAATCCCACTTGAATTAAATCAAATTGACCCCCATTAATTCATTCAATACCTCACCAATCAAATTTGTATTTTTCCTTACCACTGTGGTGTACTTGCATCCCAATTTCACAATCTCTGGTTTCAATTGAACGAAAATGGCCCTATTTATCCAGTCGAAATTAAAACCCGAAATCTAGATGTCACAACCCATATACCTCATTATTAAATAGACTTAGGGGGTGTTTGGTTGGGCATTCCTAAAGCCCCTTGGATCCCCAAAGCCCCTTGGGGAAAAATTTTAGTGTTTGGCAAATTTTTTGGAAGCTCCTTTGCCCAAATATGAGCATTTGGAATGCTCAATGCCAATGCTGGGGAGGGGCAGCATTAGGCATTCGGCATTTGGGAAATGCCACGCTTACTATTCATCAATTTTCTTTCCCGTCATCTTCTTCTTCTTCTTTCCGGCCACCGAGCTTCTCTGGCAGCCACCGTCGCTGCTGCCTGAGGGTCGCACGTCGCCGGTGACCACCGTCTGGGGGTGCCGCGACACGCGACCCAGGCGGTGCGGACCTAAGGCGGCATCGCCGAGGTCGTCTCGAGGTCACGCAGACCTCGGGCCGCCAGATCTAGCCTTTACGACCTCGGGCGCCGAGGTCACGCCTTCGGGCGGCGACAACGTCGCCCGAGGTCGCGCCTTCGGGCGGTGACAACCTTGCTGAGGTTGCGCCGCTGGGTCCGCGACCTCAGGCCGCAAGATCTGGCGGTCCGGAGGCCAGATCTGGCCACCGGACGGCTAGATCTGGCCTCTGCGCCTCCAAGTGCCTGAGGTCGTGGTGATGGCGTCACCTAAGGTCGCGACCTCAAGCGGCCGGACGGCCAAATCTGGCCGTCTGGCATCACCGGCCACCGAATTTGATTTTCAGATTTTTTAAAAAAGAAAATTAAAAGCAAAAGCCCATTTGGAATAAATTTTGCCAAACAGTATTTTTGCACAAGCAACTTTTCAATGCATAATTTGCCAAACGGTCGAGCATTCCCGAAAACCCCTTTATTCTAAAGATATTTGCATTTGGCCAAAGACATTTCCCCAAAGCTGAACCAAACGGGCCCTTAATCCATTCCCAATGAATTAAAAATTCCACTCCCAACTATCCTTTGAATTGGCCCATTAAGGCCGCTAAATCTCAATTATTAAATCATTAGCAAACAAAATATCATTTAATACTTCTCTATCCTTTGAAATGGAAGTACTTCGTGTGCGTCCAAAACTGTCACTGCCCACTAGATTACACAAAACTTTAAGGACGATTTTATATACTATTTTTTTAAAGAACATAGCTTCAACGTTCTTAAGAATTTTAGTTGTTTATATCACTCACCAATCCTATTCTTGCCATAGCTAATACTAGAGCAAGAGCAAGACTGAGAATAAACCTCGCTAAAGTTGGAATTTATTATTTGCATAATGAAAGTGAATTCAAAATTAATAATGCATTGGGAAAATTACCAATTCCATCATAAACTTATTGTAGGGATGTCAATTAAGTTATAAACTTTTCAATTTTGCCAATGTAATCCTAAATCTTTACGCAAAATCTTAGTGTAACCCTTCCAGCCAGTTGCCACTGAAAAATTATTGATGTGATGCGAGTAAAATTGTTCACATTAATGCGGCATGCCGAACAATCGGCAATGATTAGATGTTACGTCAAAAATTTCTAGTACCAATAGGTCATAAGGACAATATTGAAAAGCTTATGATTTAATTGGCATTTGTATAATAGATTTAGATTTGATTGGGTAATTATTCCCTCCCTCTAGAACAATAGTTTAGCCAATAGTTCTAGTGGCCTCAAAATTCAACTAGCGCATATTGGCACCCAACAATTTGGGATTTCTGAACTTGAAAATTTTGCCAATTAATTACCACGCTTGGTAATTAAAAAAATGTCAAAATTCAGTACTTTAAACGTGAAATCAGCAAAAACCCGGTACTCGTTAATCAAATTTACCAATCCAAAGATAGCTTACTATGTCTATCACATATATATTTCCTTTCCTTCTTTCTCGAATTATTGAGTATAGCATTATTAACCTGCTACAAAAGTCGGTCAATTTCTTATGAAATTTTCTTTTCTTGAATGATACCGCATGGCCCTTTTGGCTTTTGCGATTCTCCATTCCTAACCCTTGAATCATGTTAGAGAATCAAGATCAGAAGCCAAGTCTGCAATATTGAGAAATCAATTACAGGAGGTTCTCGACTCAGGAAGTCAACCACAGAAAGTGAAGTCCTCGACTATTATAGATGTGGATCACCAGAAGGCAATCAAGAAGTAAAAGAGCTGAAGAGATTGATTGATAACTCATGGATAACAAGTTTTATCAACGGTGGAGATCATACAAATGTCAAAGACACGGATTACCAAAGTCTCACGGATTGCCAAAGTCTCAAGATTGCTGTTCTGTTATGTTCAGCTGAAAAGTTTGTTAGCAGAAGTTAGTTAGTTCGCTTTTCTAGTTGTTAGTCCTCTGTTTTTCGTCCATATATAGAGAGATATTGTAATCGGTTCAAGGTTAAGAAGGAGAGTATAACGATTCAGAAAGTTTCTGCTGTATTCTTCAATCTTCTTTTTGTTCTAATGATTGGAAATACAGTATCGAAAAACTTCTTCACAGATCATCTACTATCATTCTTCATCTTCATCTTCTGTATTCTTGATTTCATAAGTTCTCATGGTATCAGAGCAGGAAGATCAACATGCATCAGAATAAAATCTATCGAGTAATCAGTTCGTGCATCAAGTCAGAAGAAGTAAACGAACACTAAAGCTCTCTGGATCAAGGTAAACTCATACAAGTTTACAGCTCATAAGCACTACTGTTATCATCTTCTTCAAAGAATCATAATAATGGCGATTAGAACTCCAAAATATCCTTTTCCGATACATGTGAATATCACAAACTTCGTCACAATCAAACTTGCTGAGGACAACTTCCTATTGTGGCAAGCTCAGATCCAAAGGTTTTGAAAAGCCAAGATCTATTTGGTTTTGTTAATGGAGATATTCCTTCACCCTCTCGAATGCTGCAAACAGAGGATGAAGGTTGTGAAACCGATCTTATCAATCCAGAGTACACTGACTGGACTAGAACAGATCAGTTGATTTCATCATGGATCTTTGGAGCTGTTACTGAAAATATTCTGAGCTTAATCATTGGATTGGAAACATCATCCGAAGTATGGCAAACTCTTCTGAAAAGGTTTACACAGAAATCAATTGCTAGAGAATTCGAATTAAGGGGGAAACTGCAAACATGTCATAAGCATGAACAAACCCTTGCTGATTATCTCAGGGAATATAAATCCATATGTGATCAGTTGAATGCAATAGGCAAACCTGTGGATGATATAACCAAGATGTTTGGTGTATTGGAAGGTTTAGGTCCTGAGTATGAGAACTTTCGGACTACCATATATTGTTTGAAGCCTCAGCCAGAGTATGATGAGGTTATTGCTCAATTAGAAAGGTTTGAATCAAGACTCAAAAACTTTTCTAGGAGTCAGTTCAATCCAAATTTGGCGTATTTTGGACAAAAACAGTTTCAGGTTCAGTCTAAAGATGTCACAAATGAAAACTACTTTTCTCAAGCTTCTGGATTTATATCTGAAAGAGGAGGATACAGAGGTGGTCGAAGCTATAATCGTGGTAGAACTGGTAACAATAGGGGTCGTGGTTTTGAAAGATATCAGAATTACAGAACAGATATCTTCAGTCCAGGGCATGGAAATCAACACCCTAGACAGAGAAATGTTATCCCTACAACAAACCAAGGGTTTAGACCCTATACTACTTACTCACAAAGGTACCAAAATGTCAAGACTTATCCTTCTGCAAACTCAAGTAAAGATTTGCATAATGAAAAAGAAACAAGTAGCATTCGATTAGAGTGTCAAATATGTAAAAAGTCTGGACATGATGCTCTTCGCTGCTGGTATCGGTTTGACAATTCTTACCAAGCAGAAGATATTCCAGCAGCCTTGACAGCAATGCATATTGAAGACTCAACAGGCAGTGAGTGGTATCCTGACTCTGGAGCAACGGCTCACATTAGTGCTGATCCTGGTATGCTCCATACTCTTTCTAAATATCAAGGACATGATACTGTTATGATAGGCAATGGATCATGTTTACCTGTAACTCACATTGGCAACACCTGGCTCAAAACAAAGAACAATACATTACCTCTTAACGATGTTCTAATTGTCCCAAAGATAAAGAAGAACCTCCTTTCAGTATCTAAACTCACAGATGACTTCCCTTGTTCCTTTATTTTTGACAAAACTGGTGTTTATGTAAAGGACAACAATACCAACACAATGGTGAAGCTCGGAAGGAAAATTAGAGGTCTTTATCAAGCTAATCCACACCACGAAGCCTTCTTTACTCAGCGGCAAAAGACAGTCGGTGAAGACATATGGCATCAGCGTTTGGCTCATACAAATGCTCAAGTAGTTAAGCATCTACAAAAACAGAAGCTTATACAATTTGTTTCTTCATCTCAAGTTGTTTGCAGCAGCTGTCAAATAGCTAAGAGTTCAGCTCTATCGTTCCCTTTTTCGGATTCTACATCAAGTTCTCCATTAGAAAGAATTCATTGTGACATATGGGGACCATCACCAGTCTGTTCCTTTCAAAAGTTTAGATATTATGTGATTTTTGTTGACAATTTCTCTCGATATTGCTGGTTATATCCCATGAAGTTGAAATCTGAGTTTTATGATATATTTGTTCAATTTCAGAAGTTAGTCGAACGACAGTATAATCATCAGATTAAAATCTTCCAGAGTGATGGAGGAGGAGAGTTCGTAAGCATTAGATTTCAAAAATTTCTGAGTCACCATGGAATAAGACAGTTCATATCATGTCCTCACACTCCAGAACAGAATGGGATCTCTGAAAGAAAGCATCGGCACATCGTTGAACTTGGATTAGCTATGCTCTATCACTCAAAAGTTCCACTGAAATTTTGGGTGGATGCATTTGTGACGGCTAATTATATCATCAACATTCTTCCCACACCAAAGTTGCAGATGGACACACCCTATAACAAACTTCATAATAGACAGCCAAGGTATGATCATTTAAGAGTATTTGGCTGTGCATGCTATCCTTGCTTAAGACCATATGCAAGTCATAAACTTGATCCTCTCTCTCCCCGTATCTTCTTGGGTTATAGCAATCAGCACAAAGGGTATCGATGTTTGGTCCCAACTAATAATCGTGTATACATCAGTAGGCATGTTATCTTTGATGAGTATTCCTATCCTTTTACAAAGAAGCTGATCAATGAATATGGACATTATACAAACTTATACAAACAATGGAGTGAAGGCATACATCTCTTTGAGTCATCAAGCACCGAGTCACCAGCTACTAGATCCACTCATCAGTTAGCCACAAACCAGATCCATCCTGATTTTCATGATTGCTATACTTATCATCCACATCACAGACAACAATCTCAGATCATTTCCTCGAGGAATATGCAAGATGTGACAATGACAGAAGGACAATCTATAGATGCTGTGCCTCAAAATTGTTCTATTTCTCAAGGACAAAATACTACCAGTTCTTTATCTTCACACAATGATCTACTAACTAAAGGTAGTTCTAATGAAAGGCACTCCAATTCCAATTCCATTCTGTCTTCCTCTCAAGGTACAAGTAATACTCATCATATGCAAACTCGACTGAAGTCTGGAATTAGAAAACCAAATCCAAAGTATGCCTATTTAGCTGATTATCCAGTTCCTATGGAACCAAAGTCTATCAAGTCAGCTTTAGCTAATCAAGCCTGGTATAGGGCTATGAAAGAAGAGATGGATGCGCTTGCTGAAAATCAAACATGGACATTGATTCCTAGAACTAACCAGATGAATGTAATAGGCTGCAGGTGGGTCTATAAGACCAAACTTACACCAGATGGCGGTCTTGACAGACTCAAAGCTCGTCTAGTCGCCAAAGGCTTTCACCAAGAAGAAGGACTAGACTTCACTGAGACTTTCAGTCCAGTGGTGAAACACACAACAATTCGAATAGTGTTATCTCTTGCTATGATAAGACATTGGCCAATACACCAACTTGATGTTAAGAATGCTTTTCTTCATGGAGATTTGAACGAGACAGTGTACATGGAATAGCCACCTGGCTTCATCAATCCTCATCAACCAAGCCATGTCTGTTTACTTCACAAGTCTCTATATGGCCTTCGACAAGCACCAAGAGCTTGGTTTGATAAATTCAGCAAGTTTCTAATTGAAAATGGTTTCTTCTGCAGCACAGCCGATCCATCGTTATTTGTTCTGCATACAAACTCACATACAGTTCTCTTGCTCCTATATGTTGATGATATCATCTTGACTGGGAGTTCACCACATCTCTTAACTGCCCTTATTCAGAAACTCAGTCTTCAGTTTCATATGAAGGACCTTGGGTATATTCACTATTTTTTGGGCATTGAGGCCAAACGAACTTCACAGAATCTCTTTCTGTGTCAAACTAAATATGCTACTGACTTGTTGAAACGAGCCTTTATGGCCGACTGTAAACCAGTCTCAACACCTCTGCCTCTTCGATCAATCTCCATGGCTGACACTGCAAATCTACTTACAGATCCTATGGAATACAGAAGCTTAGTTGGTGCTCTTCAATACTTAACCATTACTCGACCAGACCTGGCATTTGCTACTAATCTTCTTTGTCAAAAAATGCAACAGCCTACTGTAGGAGATTTCCATCAATTAAAAAGAGTACTTCGATATGTTAAAGGTACTCTACATCTTGGAATCTATATCCATTCTCAAAGTTCAGTACATCTCTATGGTTTCTCTGATGCAGATTGGGCTGGTTGTCCAACAACACGACGTTCCACAACAGGTTTTTGCACGTTTCTTGGATCCAATCTACTATCTTGGTCTGCCAAGAAACAACCTACTGTTTCTAGATCCTCAACTGAAGCAGAGTATCGTGCACTTGCTTCGACCACGGCTGAACTCACCTGGATAACGTTTGTCCTACGAGATATAGGGATTTCTCTTCAGCCACCTACCACTATATACTGTGACAACAAATCAGCAATTTCTCTCACCGCCAATCCAATATTACATGCTCGAACCAAGCACATTGAAGTTGACTTTCACTTTGTCCGTGAGAAAGTCTCTTCTGGATCTATTCGTATTCAGTATATCTCTACTCATCTACAATTAGCTGATATATTTACCAAGTCTCTATCCCGCTTGTCTCATCTTACTCTCCGAACCAAATTGGGAATCGAATCCTTTATACTTCCCAATTTGAGGGGGAATGTTAGAGAATCAAGATCAGAAGCCAAGTCTGCAATATTGAGAAATCAATTACAGGAGGTTCTCGACTCAGGAAGTCAACCACAGAAAGTGAAGTCCTCGACTATTATAGATGTGGATCACCAGAAGGCAATCAAGAAGTAAAAGAGCTGAAGAGATTGATTGATAACTCATGGATAACAAGTTTTATCAACGGTGGAGATCATACAAATGTCAAAGACACGGATTACCAAAGTCTCACGGATTGCCAAAGTCTCAAGATTGCTGTTCTGTTATGTTCAGCTGAAAAGTTTGTTAGCAGAAGTTAGTTAGTTCGCTTTTCTAGTTGTTAGTCCTCTGTTTTTCGTCCTCTGTTTTTCGTCCATATATAGAGAGATATTGTAATCGGTTCAAGGTTAAGAAGGAGAGTATAACGATTCAGAAAGTTTCTGCTGTATTCTTCAATCTTCTTTTTGTTCTAATGATTGGAAATACAGTATCGAAAAACTTCTTCACAGATCATCTACTATCATTCTTCATCTTCATCTTCTGTATTCTTGATTTCATAAGTTCTCAAATCATGAGAAAAAATAAAATGTAATCATCGATTAAAAATATTTTCAAATTTTATATAAAAATACGATACATTACCTTCTCATTTCCCATATATTTAATCCACTACCTAAAAGACTTTTTCAAAGTCATTTCAAACTTAGCTTCCCTGGTCTAAAATACTTTTCCACGGTCATTTCAAAATTGGCTTCCCCGGCATTCTATATATGTACCTCCTATACTAGAGAAACGATAAACCGAAACAAAAAAAAATCTGAATCTCTCGATCATGGACGCAAGAGCATCTTTTTACCTCCTCCTGCCTTTCCTAGTCCTCCTCGCAAGTAAGCTCATGGTCATCATAATCTATCTATTTTCAACTATTACGAATTTCTACAATAACATTACCTTCTTCCCAAACTAGAAAATAAGATCCTAAGTTTAATCTTTTGCTTTTTGGGATTCGGAAGTGAAAGTCCTGGGTTCAAATTTCCATCTTTGTTATGGAGATTCCCGAGCTGATAAAGCACAGGAGGAAAAATAATTAACCCGCGTACATCAATTTTATGGCTTGCATGCATGCTTGCAGGAGGAGCCGGCGCAGCCACACTCAGCTTCACCAGCAAGTGCCCCTACACAGTCTGGCCCGGGACGCTCACCGGCGGGGGTGGCGGGCAGCTATCCTCAACCGGGTTCAAGCTCGCCACGGGTGCAACCTTCTCAATCAATGACGTCCCGGACACATGGACAGCCGGCCGGGTGTGGGGCCGAACGGGCTGCGCCACTGATGCCTCTGGCAAATTCGTATGCGCCACCGCCGACTGTGGGTCTGGCCAGGTGAGCTGCAATGGTGCAGGGCGATCCCGCCGGCCACCTTGGCGGAGTTCACTCTCAAGGCACCGGGCTCTGGCGAGAACAGCATCTACGACGTCAGCCTCGTGGACGGCTTCAACCTACCCCTCTCTATAACTCCACAGGGCAGCGGCAGTGGGTGCACCACGACCAGCTGCGCAGCCAACGTCAACTCCGTGTGCCCGTCAGAGCTGGCGGTGAAGGGATCGGACGGGAGCACCGTGGCGTGCAAGAGCGCGTGCCTGGCGTTAAACCAGCCGCAGTACTGCTGCACAGGGCGTACAACACGCCGAACATGCCCGCCGACGAACTACTCGAAGATTTTCAAGGACCAGTGCCCTCAAGCTTACAGCTACGCTTACGACGACACGAGCAGCACTTTTAATTGCACGGGTGGGGCTAGTTACCTCATCACATTCTGTCCGTGATATATTCTCTCTTCTTCTGAACTTGGATGGACCATTTTCCTCTCCGAGGTGAAAATAAGAGGTCCATGGGTCGTCTCGGTTGGCCTAAAGCTATTTGTACCCTCGTCACTGGACTGAGGGATCATGCGAGTAGTTTCATTTTCCACTAGGAAAATTAAATGTAGTCTGCCGAGAGAATAATGGATTATACAAAATAAACAATGTATTCGATAGAATATTTAAATATGAAGTCACATTTTCAATTAAGAGCTTTAACTTTTAGAACAGTTGGCAGTGATTCCATTAAATCTCACATGGAATCAGAGATAAAACTCTTAAATTCAAATTTTTTTTTACGTCTCATTTGCCTTGCCATTTAAATGTGTCATCCGCTTAATACTATGGCAATAAATACCAAACTAAGGATGAGGGAATGATAGAATATTTAAATATTAAACAACACATTTATTTAATAGTTTAAGGTTTAGAACAGTTGGCAGCGATTCGACCTCTATAATGTTATAGTAATTATCGTAAGAGGACAAAGCATATTCTTTGACTTAACTTTAATGCTTAATCGTTGATTTGAACTGATTAGTAAGTGATTGATACGAGGACGAAGCATATATTGAAAGTGTATCCATTGTGTCTTTGGAATCACCATCATTCTTTGACTCCACTTTCATGCCTGCTTGTCAATTCGAATTGATTCAGGTGGGTTTGCAGAGGAAAGAGATTTGAAAAATCATACTAAAGTTTAATCAAATTTTGGGATTTCCTTTTCCCTTTTCCCTTTGCTCCTAATAGAATCTTCTTCCCTAAGAGACAACTTTAGTTCTCATACCTAATATTTACTTAAGTATCATGATAGCTGTCAACATATAATTTTTTCTATTTTTATCAAGAATACCATATAAATTTGAAGAACCCAACAAAAAGATTTAGTTGCCTATAATTGATTCAGCTGGAACCTGAAAAAGGGCATACCATATATAATTCAACTCAAGCACTCTATATATATTCCATCATCTAAGATACATTCACAAGTCTTTTCAACTTAGCTTCCCCAGCGTCCTTCGTATATCACCTCGGATATAAGAAACAACGACGAGCTAGACAAATCTCAAGCTTTTGATGATGGACGCAAGATAATCTTATATTTTCTAGTGGCAAAAATCTATTTTGACCTTGATATGTTCTTTTAGTAACAAGACAAATACTCACTACAACTTAGAATTTGAAGTCTTTTTATTTCCCAATTATCAAAGCATGTATAGAACACCGAGATAAATGATTATCCAAGTATGAAGCATGTACACTAACGACGGTGACATGATATCGTCTTCTTCTTCTTCTTTTTGTGTGTGTGTGTCTGTGTCTATGGTAGAGCACGTATGTCTAGAAGAGCCAGAGGAGATTGTAATGCCATCGTTTTTATGGATTGCAATTTCTAAGGATAGAAATTTGGGGCTTCTTATTAGCCACTCCATGGTCGACCAAAGGAAAATGTCAAAGTCCTTTAAGCTCACTATTTTTCATTGGATGACCTATCATTTTCACATAAGTAGAGCGTCATCGCCATTCTACCAAAATTTAGTTTTTTCTTCTTTTTTTTCACAACTTCTAAGACCTAGTCTAAGAAAGCAATTCTTTATGAACTCGCCAGTTTCAATATTAACGACCTACTGTCAATCAGATCAAGGGGAAAATTTTAATTTTTTTGTAATTTGACTCGAGATATCCCCTAATACAAGCCAGTGAAAATTTTAGACATTTTGAGCATAAATAATAGGCGCATTCTATTGGTCTAGCCACTAGACTTCATGGATTCTTATAAGAAAATTTAAAATTAATATGAAATATACTAACAAAGTCACAATTAAGATGAAACATTCTATGTATGTATATATGTCTTGCCGTAGATGTTGTGCAATTTTAATATGCCTAAGCCACCCTGCATTTTTTAATTAATGTTAAGAGTTATATGGGAATAGTCACTTTTTTTTTTTGCAAAAGGGGGAAAAATTCACACATCAACAAGTTACAAATTAGGTTGCAATTCGATCAATAAAAAAAAATTTGATTGCATTGACACACATGTTATGATTGATGGTTCATGTATAGTCAAAATTGCACAATCGGTCCTCATAAAAGACATCTCATATATATATATATATATTATTTTTTACGTATATATATTATTTTTTACGTAAGGACCAAACCTAAGACACCCGTGAGAAGACTTTCTTTATCTTTTAGATTGATGAATGAGAAGTTTACAACAGTATACATATTCTTGGAATCACAAAATTAAAAGATAATCATTATCGATTGAAAATATTTGTAGATTTATATATCATCTCCAAATTTATAGTGAAAAATATATGTGATTTTGACAAATTATGAGTGAGCATAAATCTCTTAAGAACTATATAAGTGCCGACAAATGGTGAGCACGTCACGGCGGAAACATGGCGCTATGGCATTGCTATCTCCTTTGACTTTTCTAGGATCTATGGCTCTAATAACGAACAGAAAAAAAAAAAAATAAGACAAAAAAAAAAAAGGACAGTATCACGTCATTGTCATCAACATATATGCTTTATGCTTGGGTCATTTTGATCTCGGTGTTTCATACCTACATTGTTGGCCTCGACCATATTAGCATAACTTCTTCCGGTTTTTAATCTAATCTCGTAGGAAGAGAAATCAATTAAGGTGGGGAAGACGAGAAATGTGAGGATAAAATTCCAAAGTCTAGCTTTTTTTTTTTTTAGTTTCAATCACAGCTTCAACCGCCTAAGAAAGTACTTATGAAATCTTGAGTTTTAGTGTCAATGATCTACCTCCAATCAGAACAAAGAGACAAATGTATAACGTGCACGACTCAAGATATCATCCAATACAAACAACCAAAAAATCTGAATATCTTGGGTAAAAATAACAAGCACCTTCTATTGGTCTAGCCCGTTGACTCCTAAATAGATCAACATTCCCGTAACTTCTTATAAATGAATCAACAATCAACATGGGAAACCTTATTGATAAAGTGATGATTAAGATCAATCATACCATTTGTGTATGTCTTGCCATAGATGTTTTACAATTTCAACATATTGCTTAATTATCCCGGCTTTTTTTTTTATACCTAAAGTAATGTTAAAATTTATAAGCAAATAGGCATTAGTTTTCAAAATGGAAAAAAAAAAAAAAAAAGGGTCACACGTCAAGGGACAAATTAGGTCGTAGTCTCATACATGCCGTGATTAATGGTTGTGCAGTGACAATTGCGTAGACGGCCTTCTTAAATGGCGTCTCATATCTTTTCCATAAAAAGTCCAAATTTGAGAGGCCACCAATAAATCTTTTGCCCGTCTTTCTCGTGGACGAACTATAGAAGTTTTGACCGAAGGTGAACACGACAAAGTAGATTAAAAAGACTAGTGGTACTAGAGAGATAACTACCACTGAGGTCTAGGCCAACGACACGACCGCTGAATTTGTCACACTCCATACCCTCTGAGGACCTGTAACACTAATCTCCATTTCCACCGGGCGACCAGCATGACATGGTTTAAAATAAACGCAAGGAGAATATGCTCGGTTGATTCCGAGAGTCTCCTCTTAAATCATTTCAAGGCCTAGCTCTCATCAGCGCGTAAATTAGCGAAGCATGTATGAAATGCCGAGATAAAAAAAAAAAAAAATGATCCAAGTATAAAGCATGTACTCTAAGGACGGTGACATAATATTGTCCTTTTGATTCTAAATAATATTCTTGTGCTTGTTTTTAGAGCATGTATGTCCCAGAAGAGCCAGAGGAGCTTGTAAAGCCATAGCTTTTATGGATAGCAATTTTTGTGGATAGGAAAGCACGTATGCCATAGCTTTTACGATTTTTTTTAATTAGAAAAAAATGATAAGACTCGATTGCACTTTCATGACATGTTTTAGGACTTCCAATGCATTTATCCATAAAGTCCTAAAAATGTCACGAAAAATATAATTGAGTCTTAAAACTATTTAAAATTAATCAAGTTCTAAAATTTATCAAAAAAATGTATATGGATTTTAAAATTTTAAAAAAGTTCGATGAAGTCCTAAAACTTATAATAAAGATGCATTCGAATCCTAAAACTTTCAAAAAACGCAATCAATAGAACAACTTGATTGGATTTATTTAACAAGTTTTATGATATGATTGCACTTTTGAAAATGTTTAGAACTTGATTGTCCTTTGGTGACAAGTTTTAAGAGTTAATCGTAATTTTTCCAAATTTTAGGATTAATTTACACTTTTGTGATAAGTTTTAAGATTTTTGATACATTTATCCCATAATTTTATGTGAAAGGACATGCTAGGGGTGACTAAAGGCAAGATGAGTGTGTATTGAGCTCAGGACATTTCTTTAAAAACTTATCATCTTCACATAATTAGGTTCATCGCCGTTTATGGCCTAGTCTAAGAAAGTAATCATTTATGAACTCTTCAATTCCAATTCCAAACCACACACCAAAAAAAAAAAAAAAAAAAAAAAAAAAACCTATTTCCAATCAAATAAAGAGGCAAATTCAATTTTGATGTGAAGTCTAACTCAAGATATTGCCTAATACAAACAAGCAACAAAGTTAGATATTTTGGGTGTAAATAGTAGGCATATTCTATTGGTCTAGCCTCTTGACTTCCTAAGAGATATTGCCTAATACAAACAAGCAACAAAGTTAGATATTTTGGGTGTAAATAGTAGGCATATTCTATTGATCTAGCCTCTTAACTTCCTAACGGATGATTGCTTCCAATGGTTCTTACAAATAAATATACAATGAACATGAAAATTGAGGTACTTACAAGTAATAATTATATGAGGAACATATTATGTATGTATGTTTTACCGTAGATGTTTTGCAATTTCAGCATATTGCTTAAGCCTCATGCTTTATGTATTTATTTAAGCAATGTTAAGAGTTACAAGGATATAGGCATTTTTTTTCAAAAGGAAAAAAATGTCATATATCGACGAGGTATAAATTTTGTTGCATTCTCATGCATGCCGTGATTGACCATTCATATGCAATCATAATTTCATAGTTGGTCCTCGTAAGCAACATCTCTTATTTTTTTTTCCACATAAGAGCCAAACTTTAGAGCCCCACAAGAAGACTTTTGGCCGTCTTATAAATTGATGACTAAAAATTTCTAGCAAAATACACCGTAATTATTAATTAAATTATTTTTAGATTTTATATATCATCTCTAAGTTTATAATGACAAATTATCCATGCTTATGACAAATTAAGAGGGAACATAAATCTCTTAGGATCTATAGAAGCTCCAACAAACGGTGAACGCATTGTGGTTGATATATGGCAATAAGAAATTGCCTTAGATTAAAATTAGCCAATAATATGACCCATTTTCACGCATTTTTTGGCCCTACTTGCAAAGGAACAACATCTGCATTTGTCATTTATTTCTTTGTTCCAGATGTTATTAAGACCTTTGTATTAGACTCCACTGGGAGTCCATATACTTCGCACGATAAGACTTGACTTGTTTTGTTAATCTAGTTATGTTATTTACCAAAAAAAGGTGGATGAATTTTTTTTTTATCTTCAGTAAATGGGTATTCATCATTCTTTTATTCCTTTCTAAACATTTGTTGCCCATTATCACATAAAAAGTGATTATCAATGTGAGAAAATTCCATTCCCATTCTTCGGTCACATTGTATAGTGACACTAGTATTGTAACATGTGTAATTGCAAGTTACTTGGAATAGCATCTATCGTGACCTTCCTTGAGAAAAGCTGATGAATTATTTAGTAAGCACAAACAGTTACTATTGACAAAGATGGTGCATTGCTTAGGGCAAACTCTCCCAGGCCTATAGTAATTGCAACTTTGAATTTTTTTAATGCCACCATTCATGGGATTCTTTTTGGAGTAAACATAATTAGTAGGATGAAACCAATTGTTTAAATTGAAGTAAGCTTTCAGACCAAGATAGTGAAATTGAACATTGTAGGTGATTAAATCTAAATTACTGTATGATTTTGAACTCAAAATCAAGATAATGAAATCAATACTTCAAAGAAAAATAGTACTAAAATAAAGACGATTAAAGTAAAGTACAAGAAAATAAACCTCGTAAGATGTAAGATGTCAGGTAAAGAATATACAGGAACTTATTATTAAGCCTTGGAACACAAGCCACTATAAGCTAAAGATGCCACGATCGTAAAGAGACTTAAAGAGACCTGTTTACTGAGAGGATTCTTGTTTTATTACCATCCTAAAACTTAGTAAACTAAAGATGCCCACTATCATTTGCAGACCTAAGTATTTATGCAAAGGAAATTACACTAAAAAATATTAAAATGATATGAAATGGATCCTTTGCCTATGCACCAACATGAACTACCAACTTATACACTAAATCACCGCAACCTCTTCCAAGATCAAAGCCTAAATCGAAACCACCAGCAACGGTCAATACATGTAACCCCTTCACCTATTCAATTAAAATTCAATCCAACTGAAAGCCTTAGGAATGAATCACATGCCAATGTATTTCCATAAATCATGAAACTCAACCTCGAAATATCTCCATCAATGCCCTTAAATTTCCTGTCTAAACGGAGACCCTCAATAAATTCCAGCATGCGTTGCCTGCGATTATCATGACAAATGACCTCTAAACACGCTCCAAAGGCTTTGAGGTGAATAATACATTAACCCTGATCATTGGTAGATGAAAGTATAAACAAACCAAGCCAAACGCACTCAAATTCACAGTCAAATTGCATTTTCCAGCAATGTCCAACATTCAAAATTGACAAATTACCCATGCCGATGAACTGTGAACGCGCGGTAACTTGATAGAGATAATCAATCTCACATTGGCACTGCGTTATGGACAATTTATAGAACAACCGAACTGAGGCGCAACCGTTCGAATTCCCATCTAATTAATAACATCCAGCAACATTCAGAATTGATTCAGAGGCAATCAACAACAAATTGACCAGCACCTGGATTTCGCCAATGATTTCAAATTACATTTTTCAAAGAAGATTATTATACATATTAGAGACATTATAATGTCGATATCTCGAGCACAACAATTAAAAATTTGAAAAACGAAGGATCGAGAGCTGGTCAACTTTAGCAGTCCAGTTTGACATCTGCAGTAAGGCCCAATTGAATTTTTAGCCCAAACCGAGCCCGGTAAGCATAATTTCACGACATGCCAACTACCTGGTCCTGGTACAGAATCTCAGAAATATTCAGGCAAGTTCAGGGCCCAAAGGCCCAGTTCGGCCCGGCCCATGAAGTCAACACCCTCCTCATCTTATTTGGACAACTCACCTTAGAATCTCTCTCCTCTCTGACATATTCATCTCCGGCTCGTCCCCTCGCTAGCCACCACTTCCCTCACCTTGAACCTCCGGCCACTGCATCACCGTCCAACCTCCCTCCACTCTCTGGCTACTATAAGCTCCACCACTTTTGGTTTCCATCTCCATTTTTTTCTCCTCCATTCTGTCTGCCGATTGTCGCTATAACCGGTCATGGTACATCAAGCCTCACCTCGACAAACATACTCCATTTGTCTTCCATTTGTCTCTCTTCTCAGTCGCTCCTGTCACCACCTTCGATTCTCACTCACTCTCTCTCTCTCTCTCTCTCTCACCAATTCCAATTCTCGGCGTTGCCACTTCATAGGCCTCCTCCTTCCAATCCATTCGTCAATCACGTCCAGTCACTGCTCTTACTCAAGGTAAACTCTCGTACTTTGTTTTTGCGGGGTGGAGACCGAGAGGATTCACCTCCGCCGGAGTGAAAAACCAGTTGCCTCCATCTCGATGACCTCAAAGGTGATGCGTTGCCTACTTTGATTTGGCTGTTCCTCTTTCCATATCTATTTTCCATCTAGCCTCTCAATCGAATGCCTTCTACATGTCTGACTGATAATTTTCCTCAACTATTCTAATTGTGGTATTTTCGAAGTTTGAAGTATTGTATTCCCCTCCATGTTGGAACCGAGAGCCTTCAAGAGTGTTAATCTGATTACATTCGATAATACAGGTCTGGTATCCTCAATTTTGATCTCTACACACTTCCTTTCCATTGAGGTTGAGCTTTAATGCCGATAGCATAATGGCTCAGCAAGCAAAGTATGAATCATCATAAGATTTAGTACCAGTGGAAACATCGGCAAGGTAGGACAGTTATCGATAGGAAGCTAAAGCTTCCAAAACATTGTAGATATTGAAATGTAAACTACTAAAAGGCAATTACCTGTGGGTTACCACTATAAATAGCTGAAGAGGCATCAACGTAGGGATCTTTGGCCAAATCGACAATCGATCATTCAATTTTCAATTGTTAACTTTCCTTTATCGCACTTTTTCATTCAATCGTATCTTTACTTTTCTCCTATTTTCCAGCACTTTACTTTTAACGATAGTTTAGATTGGTTGCTTCCTTTCTAGATGGACACAAGACCCGTTGAAAACAATAAAACCAAAGCTCTGACTCTTTGGTGAAATATTTTGTCGAGAGAACTTTCCTTGGCAACCAAGTACATATGAAACCTTCAAGTATTCCACATCCATGCCTTCATTCATCAATTTCATTCCATAATAGATATATTCAGCAAATCTAGACGAAGACGTAGGGATTTGTTCATTAGTATATATATATTCCAACTGATTTTCAGAACAATTAGTTCCATGACATGGAAACTTTGCAACAACTTAGAAGGAAGTTTACCATTGAAACTATTATTGAAAAGGTCCATAATATGCAAATTGTTGAAGTAAAACTAGCTTTAACACATTTCAATTAGGCCATGGAACTTATTAGATTCAAGATAATAGCTTTCAGCTTGGTCAATTCGAATAACTATAAAGGGAACCCATCGAGAATTTGATTGTAACCATGGTTCAAATACTCTAATTCACCAAAGATCTTGGCTAGGTCCTTTCAATCGATTCTTTATGAGGTCAATCATCTTCAATGCACAACTTTTTGGGTAAGCATGAGGAATCATGCCCTCAAGTTTACTTTTTTCAAGATTCAAAATTGTCAAAGAGTCAATATTTCCAAGACATGAAGGAATTGTGCCATTTAGACTATTGTTGGCCAAATCAAGAATGACAAGAGATCTTAGTATACAAATTGAATGAATTTCTCTGAAGAGGATGTTGTTGGAGATATTGTAATAAGTTGTTGATGGAGGTGGAGTAAGGAGTTATGTTTTGAGCCGATTAGAACTAATGTCAAGATAGGTCAACTTGGGTAGTGATAGATTGATTAGATTGTTCCCTAAGCCAATTAGAAAATTGTAAGAAAGATCCACATGCCACAAGGATTCTTTGCTACCATTGCCCATCCAATTAGGAATGCTCCATTTGATTTTATTGTTGGACAGATCTACCCACTTTAATCCACATAGGTAGCCTATAACCTTGGGGAACTCATGTAAATTGCATGATTCTAAAGTTAACTAGAAAAGTTTTGGAAGAGTGGCATTCATCTCGGTTTTGCTAACAAAAAATATGTTGTTTTAATCCAAAAATAATGTCCGCAAGTTCTTGAGTTTGTGTAAATCCACGGTTTTACTCAAATGATTCCCACTACAATCCAGATGTTTGAGATTCTTGAGTTCCCATAATGACTTTGGGATTTCACCTTGCAAATTGTTTAAATAAAGGTTGAGCTCAACCAACTGCATAAGTATTCTGAATTGAAGATGGTATTGGACCACTTAGCCGAACATTTGCCAAATGTAAAGAAACAAGGATGGTTAGTTTGGCTACTAATTAAATCTAAACTTTTTTTTTTTTTGGGTTAAATAACCGTGCATAGTGGAACTATTACTAAAGGGGTACAGATTGGTGAGTTTTGACAAGTTGACAAGCCTATGCCAAATATCCCTCGTGAAATTATTGAAAGAGAGATCTAGATATGACAATTGGGTAAGATTAGCAAAGGAAGCAGGGATTTGAACATGAACTTTATTAATTGATATATCTAGATAAGCAAGCTAAGAAAGATTATTCAGTGAAGTGGGAAGTGAACTTGAAAAATAACAATCCTAAATTGATAATTCATTCAAGAAAATGCTAATCCATATAGGTATTTCTCCTAAAAAATTTGTGCCCTAAAGAAACAATGATTTCAAGCGATTACCCCAATGTTGTTCTAGAATAAAACCAGGAAGGTTATCATTGCCACTAATATTGAGGACTTCTAGGTTTGGCAATTGAAAAATCCTTAATGGAAATTCTCCATACGAAAGAGAATATGCAAGTTTAATCGACTTCAAAGAGTAGGAGAAGTTTGCAAGCATGTGAGAGAATGATGGTGGCATGCTTACAGAAGAGAGATCAAGTTCTTTAAGCAAAGTTAAGTTTTAAACAAAGTTTTCCACATTGGGCATCTCAAGATCCCACCCACTAGACAAATCAAGAGAAATCAATCTTGTGAGCCATGAGATAACTAATGGGACTTTCTTTGAAAAAAATGAGCCGGAGAGATTAAGGTAGTGTAACTGAAAAGATTGCCAAAGCCGTATAGGATTGAGGAAAAGTCGAAGTCATTGAAAGCGAGATTGAGCAATTTCAATGTGGAGTAGGCGAAAGAGGCTAGTGTTAGAAGATAATGTACCAACAAGACAATTATGGCTAAGGTTGAGACCTATCATGTGACCAGTGGCCTCATCATGCTCCCCACCATTCCAGGAGCAACAATCTCTATGTCCATCTAGTGACAATGATCAAAACTTCAGATAAACACAATTATAAATTGCTCTATTGGTTCTAAAACATTGCTTGAATTCCATTGAGGTTGAACTTTAATGCCGATAGCATAATGGCTCAGCAAGCGAAGTATGAATCATCACGAGAAGGACAATCCATATACAAAACATGTAGAAAATCTAGGGTGCCATATTTTCTCTTTTGTTTTTCTGCTTTTTGATAGAGTTTGTTTTAGTGGAAAAGCTTTCAGAGGCAGCAATAAACAATTTGATCATTGCACTTTCATGTTGCTTTGGCCATTGATGCAATAGACACATCTGAAAGATACTTGGGTTCGATTGAAGAAGAGGTATACACGGCCAAAGTCTTATGGTGTGGATTGTTGGAAACTATGATTCTAGAAGTATGTTGACCACTATGAGTAGAATTTTTTTTTTTTTTTTGGTGCAAATGACTCATTCAGAACGTTAGTTAAATATAAAGGTGAATTTTCCATCCCTTGTATGGTTTGAAGATGTCGAACATATGTACCTTCCTGATAGCGTGCTAATTAACAAATTTTCGATCCAAATTCCGCCTTGCTCTTTTGTATTTCTTTATTTTTATTTTTCAGTGGCTAAGGTGCCACCAAACGCAACATTTCATTCTCCTAAATCCAAATGAGAAACTTCTTCATGAAATAAATTTATGATTAAGGATAACAAGCTATCCCCTTGATATTGTCTTGTTCGATCATTCAAATTCTTTATTGAATTTCATATTTATCTTCTTGGTCTTTACTAGCTTCCCCAAACTAGATTTTGGAATAAGCAAATGTCCTAAATTAGATTCTCTATGATAGTCAAGACTACTCGGTGCATAATCACAACAAGGACTGGTATGTGTATCTTGCCCGTATATACGTTGCTTCTAGGGGAAAAAAAGCAGTTGGAAGGATAGAATATCGAACTGGAAGATGGCGTCTCCTCAATAGCCCATGGAAACATGAGTTGACATGAAGCAAACATAGATAAGAATCTTAATTCATTTGTATCCACTTTCAATTCAAACTAGACATACAGCATTACATAACTAATCAGTGTCACATATATGACTACATGCACAATTCTTGATCAATCGGTGGTTTCCTAATCTTTTCCATGTTGTTACTTTTCTCTTGGAGTAGCACAAGAATTCCTATCCAGAAACAACTGAAAAATCCAGATATTTGGGCATAAATAAAGGCACCTTCAATTGGTCTAGCCGCTTGACTCTATGACAGCTCTATATTCCCATAACTTCTTGTAAATGAATCAACAATCAATTCAAGAAACCATACTGTCAAAGTGATAATTAAGATCGATCATACTATTTGTGTTTGTCTTGCCATAGATATTTTGCAATTTCAATATATTTCCTAAGTATCCCTATTTTTTTCCTAAAGTAATGTTAAAAGTCATAAGCAAATAGGCATTAATTTTTCAAAAGAGAAAAAAATGGTCACCCATCCACTAGGGGCAAATGAGGTCTCGTTTTTATGCATGTCGTGAATGATCGTTCATGTTCTGCCAAAATTGTGGAGTCGATGCTCTTCAATAGCTTCTCATGTTTTTCAAAGTAAAGACCAAACTTGAGAGGCCAGCCAACGATGGCACTTTCACGTTGGCGTGCAAGAGTCATTCTCCATTCCTCACCCTTGAATCACCAAAAAAATAGATCTTAATCATCGATTAAAAGTATTTTCAAATTTTATATAAAAATACGATACATTACCTTCTCATTTCCCATATATTTAATCCACTATCTAAAAGACTTTTTCAAAGTCATTTCAAACTTAGCTTCCCCGGTCTAAAATACTTTTCCACGGTCATTTCAAAATTGGCTTCCCCGGCATTCTATATATATATACCTCCTATACTAGAGAAACGATAAACCGAAACAAAAAAAATCTGAATCTCTCGATCATGGACGCAAGAGCATCTTTTTACCTCCTCCTGCCTTTCCTAGTCCTCCTCGCAAGTAAGCTCATGGTCATCATAATCTATCTATTTTCAACTATTACAAATTTCTACATTAACATTACCTTCTTCCCAAACTAGAAAATAAGATCCTAAGTTTAATTTTTTGCTTTTTGGGATTCGGAAGTTAAAGTCCTGTGTTCAAATTTCCATCTTTGTTATGGAGATTCCCGAGCTGATAAACCACAGGAGGAAAAATAATTAACCCGCGTACATCAATTTTATGGCTTGCATGCATGCTTGCAGGAGGAGCCGGCGCAGCCACACTCAACTTCAACAGCAAGTGCCCCTACACAGTCTGGCCCGGGACGCTCACCGGCGGGGGTGGCGGGCAGCTATCCTCAACCGGGTTCGAGCTCGCCACGGGTGCAACCTTCTCAATCAATGACGTCCCAGACACGTGGACAGCTGGCCGGGTGTGGGGCCGAACGGGCTGTGCCACTGATGCCTCCGGCAAATTCGTATGCACCACCGCCGACTGTGGGTCTGGCCAGGTGAGCTGCAATGGTGCAGGGGCAATCCCGCCGGCCACCTTGGCGGAGTTCACTCTCAAGGCACCGGGCTCTGGCGAGAACAGCATCTACGACGTCAGCCTCGTGGACGGCTTCAACCTGCCCCTCTCTATAACCCCACAAGGCAGCGGCAGTGGGTGCACCACGACCAGCTGCGCAGCCAACGTCAACTCCGTGTGCCCGTCAGAGCTGGCGGTGAAGGGGTCGGACGGGAGCACCGTGGCGTGCAAGAGCGCGTGCCTGGCGTTAAACCAGCCGCAGTACTGCTGCACTGGGGCGTACAACACGTCCGAGACATGCCCGCCGACGAACTACTCGAAGATTTTCAAGGACCAGTGCCCTCAAGCTTACAGCTACGCTTACGACGACACGAGCAGCACTTTTAATTGCACGGGTGGGGCTAGTTACCTCATCACATTCTGTCCGTGATATATTCTCTCTTCTTCTGAACTTGGATGGACCATTTTCCTCTCCGAGGTGAAAATAAGAGGTCCATGGGTCGTCTCGGTTGGCCTAAAGCTATTTGTACCCTCGTCACTGGACTGAGGGATCATGCGAGTAGTTTCATTTTCCACTAGGAAAATTAAATGTAGTCTGCCGAGAGAATAATGGATTATACAAAATAAACAATGTATTTGATAGAATATTTAAATATGAAGTCACATTTTCAATTAAGAGCTTTAACTTTTAGAACAGTTGGCAGTGATCCCATTAAATCTCACATGGAATCAGAGGTAGAACTCTTAAATTCAATTTTTCTTTTACGTCTCATTTGCCTTCCCATTTAAATATGTCATCCGCTTAATACTATGGCAATAAAATACCAAACTAAGCATGAGGGAATGATAGAATATTTAAATATTAAACAACACATTTATTTAATAGTTTAAGGTTTTAGAACAGTTAGCAGCGATTCCACCTCTATAATGTTATAATAATTATTGTAAGAGGACAAAGCATATTCTTTGACTTAACTTTAATGCTTAATCGTCGATTTGAATTGATTAGTAAGTGATTGATACGAGGACGAAGCATATATTGAAACTGTATCCAATTGTGTCTTTGGAATCACCATCATTCTTTGACTCCACTTTCATGCCTGCTTGTCAATTCGAATTGATTCGGGTGGGTCTGTAGAGGAAAGAGATTTGAAAAATCATACTAAAGTTTAATCAAATTTTGGGATTTTCTTTTCCCTTTTCTCTTTGCTCCTAAGAGAATCTTCTTCCCTAAGAGACAACTTTAGTTCTCATACCTAATATTTACTTAAGTATCATGATAGCTGTCAACATATAATTTTTTCTATTTTTATCAAGAATACCATATAAATTTGAAGAACCCAACAAAAAGATTTAGTTGCCTATAATTGATTCAGCTGGAACCTGAAAAAGGGCATACCATATATAATTCAACTCAAGCACTCTATATATATTCCATCATCTAAGATACATTCACAAGTCTTTTCAACTTAGCTTCCCCAGCGTCCTTCGTATATCACCTCGAATATAAGAGACAACGACGAGCTAGACAAATCTCAAGCTTTTGATCATGGACGCAAGATAATCTTATATTTTCTAGTGGCAAAAATCTATTTTGACCTTGATATGTCCTTTTAGTAACAAGACAAATACTCACTACAACTTAGAATTCGAAGTCCTTTTATTTCCTAATTAGCAAAATATGTATAGAACACCGAGATAAAAGATTATCCAAGTATGAAAAATGTACACTAACGACGGTGACACGACATTGTCCTTTTTTCTTTTTTCTTTTTTGTGTCTGTAGTAGAGCACGTATGTCTAGAAGAGCCAAAGGAGATTATAATGCCATAGTTGTTATGGATTGCAATTTCTGGGGATAGAAATTTGGGGCTTCTTATTAGCCACTCCATGGTTGACCTAAGGCAAAATGTCAAAGTCCTTTAAGCTCACTATTTTTCAATGGATGACCTATCATTTTCACATAAGTAGAGCGTCATCACCATTCTGCCAAAATTTAGTTTTTCTTTTTTTTTCTTTTCACAACTTCTAAGATCTAGTCTAAGAAACAATTCTTTCTGAACTCGTCAGTTTCGATAGTAACGACTTGTTGTCAATCAGATCAAAGGAAAAATTTTAATTTGTTTGCAATTTGACTCGAAAAATCTTCTAATACAAGCCAGTGAAAGTTTTAGACATTTTGAGCATAAATAATAGGTGCATTCTATTGGTCTAGCCACTAGACTTCCTAATGGATTCTTATCAGTGAATTTAAAATTGGCATGAAATATACTAACAAAAGTCACAATTAAGATGAAACATTCTATGTATGTATATATGTCTTGCCGTAGATGTTGTGCAATTTTAATACGCCTAAGCCACCCTGCATTTTTTAATTAATGTTAAGAGTTATAAGGGAATAGTCACTTTTTTTTTCCCAAAAGGGGAAAAATTCACACATCAACAAGTTACAAATTAGGTTGCAATTCGACCAATAAAAAAAAAATTGATCGCATTTACACACATGTTATGATTGATGGTTCATGTATAGTCAAAATTGCACAATCGGTCCTCATAAAAGACATCTCATGTATATGTATATACATATATATGTATATACATATATACATATATATATACACATATATATATTATTTTTTACGTAAGACCAAACTTGAGAGACTCATGAGAAGACTTTCTTTATCTTTTAGATTGATGAATGAGAAGTTTACAGCAGTATACATAGTCTTGGAATCACAAAATTAAAAGATAATAGTTATCGATTGAAAATATTTTTAGATTTATATATCATCTCCAAATTTATAATGATAAATGTATGTGATTATGACAAATTATGAGTGAGCATTAAGAACTATATAAGTGCCAACAAATGGTGAGCACATCACGGCGGAAACATGGCGCTATGGCATTGCTATCTCCTTTGACTTTTCTAGGATCTGCGTGCTCTAATAACGAACACAAATATAAAAATAATAAGACAAATAAAGGATAGTATCACGTCATTGTCATTAGCGTATATGCTTTATACTTGGGTCAATTTTGATCTCGGTGTTTCATACCTACATTGTTGGCCTCGACCTTAGTAGCATAACTTCTTCCGGTTTTTAATCTAATCTTGTAGGAAGAGAAATCAGTTAAGGTGGGGAAGACGAGAAATGTGAGGATAAAATTCCAAAGTCTAGCTTTTTTTCTTCTTTTTTTTTTTTTTTCAATCACAGCTTCGACTGCCTAAGAAAGTACTTATGAATTCTTGAGTTTTAGTTTCAATGATCTACCTCCAATCAGATCAAAGAGGCAAATGTATAATGTGCACGACTCGAGATATCACCCAATACAAACAACCAAAAAATCTAAATATCTTGGATAAAAGTAACAGGCATCTTCTATTGGTCTAGCCACTTGACTCCTAAATAAATCGATGTTTCCGTAATTTCTTATAAATGAATCAACAATCAACATGGGAAACCTAAAGTAATGTTGGCATAGATGTTTTACAATTTCAAGATATTGCTTAATTATCCCGGATTTTGTTTTCTTATACCTAAAGTAATGTTAAAATTTATAAGAAAATAGGCATTAGTTTTCAAAAAGGGAAAAAAAGGGTCACACATCAAGGGACAAATTAGGTCGTAGTCTCATACATGCCGTGATTGATGGTTGTGCAGTGACAATTGCGTAGACGGCCTTCTTAAATGGCGTCTCATATCTTTTCCATAAAAAGTCAAAATTTGAGAGGCCATCAATAAATCTTTTGCCCGTCTTTCACGTGGACGAACTATAGAAGTTTTGACCGAAGGTGAACACGACAAAGTAGATTAAAAAGACTAGTGGTACTAGAGAGATAACTACCACTGAGGTCTAGGCCAACGACACGACCGCTGAATTTGTCACACTCCATACCCTCTCAGGACCTGTAGCACTAATCTCCATTTCCACCGGGCGACCAGCATGACATGAGTTTAAAATAAACGCAAGGAGAATATGCTCGGTTGATTCCGAGAGTCTCCTCTTAAATCATTTCAGGGCCAAGCTCTCATCAGCGCGTAAATTAGCGAAGCATGTATGAAACGCCGAGATAAAAATATAAAATAAAAAATGATCCAAGTATAAAGGATGTACTCTGAGGACGGTGACATAATATTGTCCTTTTGATTCTAAATAAAATTCTTGTGCTTGTTTTTAGAGCACGTATGTCACAGAGGAGCCAGAGGAGCTTGTGAAGCC
Source organism: Eucalyptus sideroxylon (assembly GCA_014182405.2). NCBI lineage: Eukaryota > Viridiplantae > Streptophyta > Magnoliopsida > Myrtales > Myrtaceae > Eucalyptus > Eucalyptus sideroxylon. Next base: position 44,449,637 of record CM024552.2, read on the forward strand.
ATAGCTTTTATGGATAGCAATTTTTGTGGATAGGAAAGCACGTACGCCATAGCTTTTACCTTGTTTTTTTTTTTTTTTTTTAATTACATAAATGATAAGACTCAATTGCACTTTGTGACATCTTTTAAGACGTCATATGCATTTATCTCTTAAGTCTTAAAACATGTCACGAAAAGTGCAATTGAATCATAAATTTTTTTTTTTAAATATAATCAAGTCCTAAAACTTATCAAGAAAGTGCATTCCAGTTTTAAAATTTTAAAAAGTGGAACGAAGTCTTAAAACTTATAATGAAAATGCATTTGAATTATAAAATTCCAAAAAGTGCAATCAATAGAAGAACTTGATTTGATTAATTTGACAAATTTTAGGATTTGATTATATTTTTGAAATTTTTTTAAACTTGATTACCCTTTGGTGACAAGTTTTAGGACTTAATTGCATATTTTCAAAGTTTTAGAACTCATTATACTTTTGTGACAAGTTTTAGGAATTTCGATGCATTTATCCCATAATTTTATGTGAAATGACATGCTAGGAGTGACTAAAGGCAAGATGAATGTGCATTGAGCTCAAGACTTTTCTTTAAATGACTTATCATCTTCACGTAATTAGGTTCATTGTCGTTTATGGCCTAGTCTAAGAAAATAATCACCTATGAACTCTTCAATTCCAATTCTAACTCCAAAAAAAAAAAAAAAAACTACTTCGAATTAGGTCAAAGAGGCAAATTCAATTTTGATACGAAATCTAATTCAAGATATTGCCTAATACAAACAAGCAACAAAGTTAGATATTTTGGGTGTAAATAGTAGGCAAATTCTATTGGTCTAGCCTCTCGACTTTTTAATGGATCACTGTTTCCATAAATTCTTATAACTAAATGTACAATGAGCATGAAAATTGAGGTACTGACAAAGTGATAATTATATAAGGAACATATTATGTATGTATGTTTTACTGTAGATGTTGCGCAATTTCAGAATATTGCTTGAGCCTCATGCTTTTATTTATTTATTTAAGTAATATTAAGAGTTACAAGGATATAGGAATTTTTTTTTTTCAAAAATGAAAGAAATAGGTATATATCGATAAGGTATAAATTGGGTTGCATTCTCATGCATTCCGTGATTGACCATCCATATGCAGTCATAATTTCATAGATGGTCCTTGTAAACAACATCTCTTATTTTTCTTCCACATGAGAACCAAACTTGAGAGACCCACTAGAGGACTTTTGCCCATCTTGTAAATTGATGGCTAAGAAGTTTCTAGCAGAGTATACGTCGTAATTATCGATTAAAGTATTTTTAGATTTAATATATCATCTCCGAAATTATAATGACAAACTATCCGTGCTTATGACAAATTACGAGCGAACATAAATCTCTCAGGAACAATAGGAGCTCCAACAAACGGTGAACGCATTGTGGTAAATACATGGCAATAAGAAATTGCCTAGATTAAAATTAGCCAATAATGTTCCCCATTTTCACGCATTTTTTGGCCCTACTTGCAAAGGAAAAACATCTATGTTTGTCATTTATTTCTCTGTTCCAGATGTTATTAAGACCTTTGTATTAGACTCTGCTGGGAGTCCATATACTTCGCAGGATGAGATTTGACTGTTTTGTTTATGTGGTTATGTTATTTACCAAAAAGAAGGGGGAGAAAATCTTTTTGTCTTCAGTAAATAGGTATCCATCATTCTTTCATTCCTTTCTAAACATTCGTTGCCCATTATAACATCAAAAGTTATTATCAATGTGAGAAAATTCCATTATCAGTCTTCAATCACATTGTAACACATGCAATTGCGGGTTACTTGGAATAGCAGCTATCATGACCTTCTTTGGGAAAAGTTGATGAATTATTAAGTAAGCACGAACAGTTACTATTGAAAAGATGGTGCATCACTTAGCACGGGCTCTCCCAAATCTGTACCAATTGTAATTTGGAATTCTACTTTAACGCCACCTTTCATGGGATTCTTTTTGGAGTAAACTTAATTAGTTGGATGAAACCAATTGTTTAGATTGAAGTAAGCTTTCAGACCAAGCTAATGAAATTGAACATTTTAGGTAATCAAATCTAAATTATTGTATGATTTCTAACTCACCAAATCAAGATAATGAAATCAACACTTCAAAGCAAAATAGTACTAAAGTACGGATGATTAAAGTAAAATACGAGAAAATAAACCTTATAAGATGTCGGATAAAGAATATACATGACCTTATTATTAAGTCTTAGAACACGAGCCATCATAAGCTAAAGATGCCACAATTTTAAAGAGACCGAAAGAGACCTATTTACTGAAAGGATTCTTGTTTTATTACCATCACAAAACTCAGTAAACTAAGGACGCGCACTATCATTTGCAGACCTAAGTATTTATGCAAAGGAAATTACACTAAACAATATTAAAATGACATGAAATGGATCCTTTGCCTACGCATCAACATGAACTACCAACTTATCCACTAAATTACCGCAACCTCTTCCAAGATCAAAACCTACTCCGAAACCACCAGCAACGATCAATACATGTAAACCCCAATTCACCCATTCAATTAAAATTCAATCCAACTGACAGCCTTAGGAAATGAATCACACGCCAATATATTTCCATAAATCATGAAACTCAACCTCGAAATATCTCCATCGATGCCCTTCAATTTCCTGTCTAAACCGAGACCCTCAATAAATTCCAGCATGCATTGCCTGCAATTATCATGAGAAATGACCTTTAAACACGCTCGAAAGGCTCTGAGGTGAATAGTACCTTAACCTGCAGCTGAAAGTATAAACAAACCAAGTCAAACGCACTCAAAGTCACAGTCAAATTGCAATTTACAGCAATGTCGAACATTCAAAATTAACAAATTACACACGCCGATAAATTATGAACGTGCGCTAACTTGATAGAGATAATCAATCTCCCATTGGCACTGCGTTATGGACAATTTATAGAACAACCGAACTGATGCACAACCGTTCCAACTCCCGACTGATTAATAACATCCAGCAACATTCAGAATTGATTCAGGGAAATAAAGACCGAAATTCGTGATTATTCGGTGATAAATTGACAGTAAAAATTGATGCCTTATCTTCCTGCAAGTGTATATGAGTTCACATAATCGTATCAACAAAAAATTGACTGGCACCCGGATTTCGCTAATGATTTCAAATTATATTTTTCAAAGATTATCATACATATTAGAGACATTATAATGTCGATATCTCGGGCCCAACAATTAAAATTTTGAAAAACGAAGCATCGAGAGCCGGTCAACTTTAGCAGTCCAGTTGGACGTCTGCAGTAAGGCTCGATTGAATTTTTCGGCCCGAACCGAGCCCGGTGAGCATAATTTCACGACATGCCAGCTAACTGGGCCTGGTATAGAATCTCAGAAATATTTAGGCGAGTTCCGGCCCGAAGGCCCTGTTCGGCCCGGCCCGCGAAGTCAACACCCTCCTCATCTCACTTGACATCTCACCTTACAATCTCTCTCCTCTCCTCTCTCTCCTCCCTGACATATTCATCTCCAGCTCGTCCCCTCGCCGGCCACCACTTCCCCCACCTTCAACCTCCGGCCACTGCATCACCGTCCGACCTCCCTCCACTCTCCAGCTACTGTAACCTCCAGCATCTCTGGTTTCCATCTTCATTTTTCCTCCTCCATTCTGTCTGCCGATGTTCACTGTAACCGGTCCCGGTACATCGAACCTCACCTCCACAATCATTCTCCGTTCGTCTCTGCCCTCAGTCGCTACTGTTGGCGCCTTCAATTCTCACTCATTCTCTCTTCACCGGTTCCAATTCTCGGTGTCGCTGCTTCAGAGGCCTCCTCCTTCCGATCCACTCGTCAATCACGTCCAGTCACTGCCCTTACTCAAGGTTAAACTCTCGTACTCTGTTTTCATGAGGTATAGACCAAGAGCCTTTGCCCCTGCCGGAGTGAAAACCGGTTGCGTCCGAGGCTATCTCGATGACCTCAAGCGTGCTGCCTTTACATTGATATGGCCGTGACTCCTTCCCTGTTTCTTTTGCATCTAGTCTCTCATTCGAATGTTTTCTGCGTGTCTGATTGTTTTCCTCAACTGTTTTAGTATGCATGTTTCTTGCGGTAAATAAACTTCCGCAGTCATTTTTCAGTATACTGAGACTCGTGTAGAAGTATTTTCGAATTTGGAAGTCTTGTATTCCCCTCCATGCTGGAACCGAGAGCCTTCAAGAGTCCTCCTTCGATTACCTTCGTCAATGCAAGTCTGGTGTCCTCAGTTTTGATCTATGGACGCTTCCATCTTATTGCTGGTGTACACTTCGACCGTTGACTTCGCTGCTAAATTTAAGCTTGGCCTCGAGTGATTCATGTTATACACCCTTTGCTCGTAACAATTGCATACATTCGTGTCTGAAGATGAGGTATCTGTAGTCGGACAGGCTGATTATATTCGTAAAAATTATACATCCATCCTGGACGACTACAAATTAAAAAAAAAACAATATATTACAATATTAATTACAGAAGAAGAAAATGCAGACAATCTTGGGAGGTATGGAGAATTTCCCAAGTATGTCTCACACTTTCAATTTGGAGTATGCGAAGTCCAGTTCAAAGCAAAGAGCATCTTCATTTTGAAGGTAAAAGTGAAGGGTTATGAGGCATGCTGTTACTATACCTATTTAGCTAATGATGCCATGTATGGCACGTTATCTTGTCATTGTCCAGTTTACATCTATGAAATTTGAGTTCATCTCAAATTTTAATCTTCACCTTCTTTTTAAAAAACAATTCGTTTATCAAAATTATATTCACTTGGAGTCACTATTCAATAGTAAGCGGGATATTTAATTATACACGCATAATTACCTTCTGCCATGAAGTTCCGACAAGGATCGGCATTGACCTAACACAACATAAATGAGTTCTATATAAATTCATTTGACTGCCAAATATCACCGAAAAAAAGTGATCATTTGAGTCTGAAGTGTAATTCAAGTTTTAGTTTGCTGGTTCTTTGACAACTGAAGATTGTCTATGTACAATTTGGCGGACTCAAAAAAATATTAGAGTGACAATTAGCAATGAAAGGGGGAGGGGGAGAAATAGAAAAGCCGGACCACTTTGAACTTCTTTTAGAAAACGAAGGAGAACAATGTTCGACAACGAGAGGTGAATGATTCCAGATTGTCAAGCGGTCAGTTAATAAACTTAGTCAAAATAAAACTTACCATTCAAAATGGGAAGGGTTAATACCAACAAAAATTATAAATTATAAATTATGCCTACTATGACACAAATATCCCGAACTTTTTCATACTCTCTAAAATCTCTAAACTCATCAATTGTGACACATATACCTCAAACTTTTTGTGTGTTATAAAAATTCTCAAACTTATACTGGTATGGTAAATATACCTTGGATAGAACTGAAATAGAGGGTAGATATATCATGCATGTCTAAGTTTTGGTTTTTCCATGACATAAAAAAAAAAAAAGTTAGGGTATATGTGTCACAATATATTAGTTTAGGGTATTTTTTGACACAAAAAAATATTTAGGGTATTTGTGTCACAAGTGTAATAGTTTGGAATTTCTTGTGGCATTTGCTCAAATAGGAAACTAGATTATGCAGAGCAAGGTCACCATTCTACTCATGTTCCCCCATTCTTGACTAATTTGTTAAAAGATTTTGCCGCTCCATTAAAATACGATTGTGTTTTTAGAACCATATTTCTTCCCTCGTAATCCCTCGTTATGAATATAATGTAACTTCCTGGTTGGTTCAATTAAAATACGATTATGAATCTATGTATCAACATGAAAGTATTGTGAATGTTTCAGGAGTTTTAAATTTAAGAAAAAGCTAAAATGTGTCAACTGGAAGATCGAATTTACACAAAAAAATTAATAATAAAAATCAATTCAAATAAACCCTTAAAGGAATCATTGGATATATAACATGTCATATCAAAGTTACTCTCTCATCGCGACCGGACGATATATTACTAAGGAGTTCCCTTGGATGTGGCTTCGAAGGAAAGTTGCCGTGATGGGACTCAAATCCATGAGTTACATATTTGGGTTGTTTACAAAAACAGTCGATTATAGGAGTAAGTGAGTCCGATGCCTTGGAGGCTTGCCCAAATAATAGAAATCTGTTAGATAAAGAACACGTTTGATGCTATATAATATTCATGCAATCTTTTTGTTGTCTAATTTTATTTCGCTAAACTAGTAGCAAATTTATGTAGACTAGTAAATAGTCGTGGGCATTGCACGTAAACCAAATTTGCCTGAACGTGTTTTGAGAACTTCATTTGATTGCAAGAGTTATTAAATATATCGTACTTCTTTAATTTAATAAAGAACCAGGAAAAAAAGAAGAAGAAAAACTGACATTTTCACCTGGTTAATCACACTAAACAAGACTACTGATTATCTATCAGGTCATTTTGTGAAAACATCAACACTTTTTAGCTTAAAATGAGACACACTCGTTACAAAAAAGAGATATTAATAACAAATAAATGTAAGAAAATAAGTTGTTGACACCCAAAGTTACCTTTACTGTCACGTACTGATCACAAGGGATATTGACATTTAAAATTGTCCTTGCTGTCATGTGATGGTTATGATTAGCAGCAATCCAGCCCATACTAGTTATAAAGACAAAGGATGGCCAAGGTTTTCAAGAACCTTTGGGCTAGATGTCAACAGACCTACAAGTGGAGATGCATGGTTTGATGGTAAGGCAGCTGATTGCCACATGTCCAGGCCAAGAAATAGTCCTATGGACATAAAATTTAGATAGAATTGACATCAAGATTTAAGCGGGAAAGTTGGTGCTCAAACGGACACTCAAAATCAAAAGAGCGATTATTACTTGCTAGACAAGTCGTGCGAGCATCGTTGACAAGTCAAGAGACAATAAAATGTGGATAAGTGGTTAAGTCAAGAATGTGGAAGAAATTAGAAGCGACTTTCAAGGCAGGATCAATCGACCGATGGTTACCAGATTGTCCTATAAATACTGCAGACAATCCAATGAAGAAGCCCCCCTCGAACTACACATCAAAATCCTTTATCTCATCCTTTAGTTATCTTAACCTAGCCTAGTTTAGCTATAGCTTTGGGATATTATCGATAAAATTTCAGCGAGTGTCAGTATTGCTGTTGATTAGATTCCAATACTATCCTACTATATAGCGTCGTTGATTAGATTCCCATTTAGGAGTGGTATCTTCCCAATCTTGTTTCCATTGTCCAGCATTATTGATTAGATTTCGACGTTGTATCCTCATACTCATTTAGGACCAGTACCTACTCGGCGTTGTTTCTACTATCTAGCATGATTGATTAGATTTTGACATTATGTCCCCATACCCATTTAGGAGCAGTACCTTCCAGATGTTGTTTCCATCATCCAACATTGTCAATTAGATTTAGACGTTGTGTCCTCAACTCCATTTAGGAGTAGTACTTATCCGGTGTTGTTTCCTCCGTCCAGTGCTGTTGATCAAATTTAGACTTTGTGTAATCCATTTGACCTTAGTGGATTTTCGTCAATATATTGAAGGGTGTTTGAATTAAGTTGTTGATTAGATTAAAGTGTTTGTTATCATCAAATTCGAGCTTGTGCTAAATGATTTTATTTGACTCGAGACTATAATATTTATATCTATTTGCATTTGACCCTCTCTATCCAATACTAGCACAAAACCTAAGTCCTCTTAAATAAAAATAAAAAAAAAAAACATAACACTTAGTAAAAGATATTTCATTGCTGGATCCGAAACCGGCAAAACACAAGTAAACAAGAGTGAGTCGTGCATGCAATATTAGCACAAAATCTATTTGCATTTGACCCTCTCTGTCCAATACTTAGTTTTTTCTGTATTTAGTTTGTACTGAAAGAAAAAAAAAAAAAGATAGAGCATATAATATTCCTCTTATTATAATATCCTCCGTTCGAATATAATAGGAAGAACAAGAGCATTCGGAAGAACAAGAGCGAGTCGTGCATGCACTCCGTGAAGACTCAAGATCGAGGCCAAACAATCCTCATTCAAAGTAGAACTGATTCTGACCTTCATGTTAACGTGATAAGCAACGAACACCTCAAACCCTGGATTCAATTTATCTTCAATATCACACGCTTAATGGCCTTCCTAAAATTGTCACGGATGTATGCAATCGGTATGAGCAGAGAGTATACAACGTGAATCACTCGAGACCAAACTCAAATTTAGCAATGAAGTCAATAGTTGAAGTATACACCAGCAACCGGTTTTCACTCCAGCGGAGGCGAAGGGTCTCAGTCTTTGCCTCACGAAAACAGAGTGCGAGAGTTTACCTTGAGTAAGGGCAGTGACTGGACGTGATTGACGAGTGGATCAGAAGGGGTAGGCCTCTGAAGAGGAGACGCAGAGAATTGAAACCAGTGAAGAGAGAGGGAAAAAGAATTAAAGGCAGTGGCTGTAGTGACAGAGAACAGAGATGAACGGAGTATGATTATGGAGGCCTCTGAAGTGGCAACGCCGAGAATTGATACCATTGAAGAGAGAGTGAATGAGAATGTAAGGCAGCGACAGTAATGACCGAGAACAAAGATGGAGAATGATTGCTGATGTACCGTGACCGGTTACAAGTTATGACAACAATTGGCAGAGAAAATGGAAGAGGAAAAGATGAAGATAGAAACCAGCGAGCTGGAGAGTGGAGGTAGGTTGGAAGGTGATGTAGTGGCCGGAGGTTGAAGGCGAGGGATGTGGTGGCTGGCGAGGGGAGGAGCTGGAGATGAGAGAGGAGAGAAAAATTCCAAGGCGAGGTGTCCAAGTGAGATGAGGAGGGTGTTGACTTTGTGGGCCGGGCCGAACTGGGCCTTCGGGCCTGAACTTGCCTGAATATTTCTTAGATTCTATACCAAGCCTAGGTGGTTGGCGTACTGTGAAATTATGCTACTGGGCTCGGCTCCGGCCGAAAAGTCAATTGGACCTTACCGCGAGAGTCAAAACTCTCGATCCTCCGTTTTTCAAAATTTTAATTGTTGGGCCCGATATATCTATATCATAATATATGTATATTAATCTTCTTTGAAAAATGTAATTTGAAATCATTGGCGAAAATCGGGTGCCGGTCAATTTGTTGTTGATTTAATCATTTGAACTCATTTACACTTACAGGAAGATGCGGCATCAATTTTCCTGTCAATTTATCACCAAATAATCACCAATTTTGGTCTTCAACGCCACTGAATCAATTATGAATGTTGCTGGATGTTATTAATTAGGCATGATTGAAATGGTTTCGGCTTACTTCGGTGTTTCTCTCGATTGTCCATAACGTAGTAGTGCCAATGTGAGATAGAATATTATCAAGTTACCACACGTTCACAGTTCATTGGCTGGATGTTGCTGGAGGCTGCAATTTGAGTGTGGCTTCGGAGCATTTGGCTTAATTTGTTTGTCCTTTCATTTTCCTGTGATCAGGACTCAACATATTATTAATTTCATAGCCTTTTGAGTGTGTTTAAAGGTCATTTGTCATGACAATTTCAAGCAACGAATGCTGGAAATTATTGAGGGTCTCAGTTTAGGCATGAAACTGATGGGCATTGATGGAGATAATTTGAGGTTGAATCTCATGATTCATATCAATGCATTGGCATGTAATACATTTCTAAGGCTTTTGGTTGGATTGAATTCCATTTGAATGGGTGAATTGTGGGTTACATGTGTTGAACGTTGTTGGTGGCTTCGGTTTAGGCATAGGCAAAGGATCCATTTCATGTCATTTATTTAGTGTAATTTCCTTTGCATAATTAGTTAGGTCCGCAGATGATGGTGGGCGTCTTTAGTTTACTGAGTTTTAGGATGGTGATAAAACATGAATCCTTTTAGTGAATAGGTCTCATTTAAGTCTCATTACGATTGTGGCATCTTAGCTTACGGTGGCTCATGTTCCAGGGCTTACTAACAAGGCCATCTATATTTTTTAGCCAACATCTTATAGGGTTTATTTTCTCGTACTTTACTTTAGTACTATTTTGCTTTCAAGTGTTGATTTCATTCTTGATTTGGTGCGTTAGAAATCATATAGTAATTCAGATTTGATCGTAATCATATACAATGATCAATTTTGTTAATTTGATCTAAAAGCTTACTTCAATCTAAACAATTGGTTTCATCCAACTAATAGTGTTTACTCCAAAAAGAATACCATGAATGGTGGCATTAAAGAGAATTCCAAGTTGCAATTAGTATAGGGCTTGGAAGAGCCTGTAATAAGCTATGCACCATCTTTTTCAATAGTAACTGTTTGTGCTTTACTTGATACTTCAGTGGCTTTTCTAAAGGAAGGTCGTGATAGATGCTATTCCAAGTAACTTGCCATCACATGCTAAAATGTTATTGTCATTATACAATGAGAGTAAAGAACAAGAAAGAAATTTTCTCATGTTGATGATAACTTTTGATGTGATAATGGACGACGAAGGTTTAGAAAGGAATAAAAGAAAGATGACTACCTATTCACTGAAGATAAAGGAAAAAAAAACTTTCTCCCCCTTTCTTGGTTAAATAACATAATTACATTAAACAAAATAAGTCAAGTCTCATGGCGTGAAGTATATGTACTCCCAGCGGAGTCTAATACAAAGGTCTTTAATAACATCTGGAACAAAAAATAAATGACAAACCGCACACATCGTTCCTTTGCATGTTGGGCAAAACAATCCGTGTAAAAGACTAACATTATTGGCTAATTCTAATCTAAGGCCATCTCTTAGCGTGATGTATTTATCACGATACGTTCACCATTTGTCGGAGCTTCTATAGCTCCTGAGAGATTTATGTTCGCTTGTATTCTGTCCTAAACACAGATATTTTGTCATTAAAAATCTGGAGATGATATATAAAATTTAAAAATACTTTTAATCGATAATTACAATGTATACAACTAGAACTTCTTACTTGTCAATTTTCAAGATGGGCAAAAGTTTTCTAACAGGTCTCTCAAGTTTGGTTCCTCTGGAAAAAAGCATGAGATGTTACTTATGAGGACCAACTATGAAATTACGATTGCACATGAACAGTCAATCACGGCATGTAAATTTGTACCTTGTCTAGTCTTGTATTGATACCAAAATAGAATTTTGCATCCATGATCAAAAGCTTGAGATTTGTTTTGTTAGCTGTTGTCTCTCAAATTCGAAGAGATATATGAAGGATGTTGGGGAAGCTAAGTTGAAATTAATCGTGAATGTATATTAGATGATGGATATATATATGTAGAGTGCTTGAGTTGAATTATATAGGGTATGCCTTTTTCCTAGTTCCAGCCGAATCATTAATGGGCAACTAAATATTTTTGTTGGGTTCTTCAAATGTATATGGCATTCTTGATAAACACAGAAAAATTTCTATGGTAACAGCTATTATGGTACTTAAGTAAATATTAGGAATGAGAACTAAAGTTTTCTCTTAGGGGAGAAGATTCTCATAGGAGCAAATGGAAAAAAGGAAAAAGAAAATTCCTCAAATCCGATTAACTTTGAGTGTGATTTTTCGAATCTCTTTCCTTTACGAACTTACCAAAATCAATTCGAATTGAGAAGTAAGCATGAAAGTTGAGTTAAAGAATGGTGATAATTCCTATTAAACCATGTCTCGAATTTGAGTTCATATACGATATTCGATAGATGCAAAACATTCACATGCTGAAACGAGGAAGCACGTCCGCGGAGCATTATAGGAGCCGAAAAAGATCCAGCCCTTCACGTTGGAAATGAAGGCCGCAAAATCCATGTGTTGACTTTTGTGGCCCTTCTCACTTGTCAGCATCATTTCTGAAGAGTTGATCATCCGAATTTCTTCTGCGTCATTAAATGCATGCACATGGCCTATCATGTAGGCGCCGAATTCCCTCTCTTCTTGGTCATCTTTTGTGGGCTTCTCTTGTTTTATTATTAATAAAGAAAGAGGAAGGCAGAAGCTATTTTCCTTTTGCATGGTCATACGCGCACACTCATTAATTGCACGGAGGCGCATGCTTTGAAGATCGTCACCGTTCTGACAATTTTGGAGTACAATTTTGTTTTGTATTCTCCCCTGCCACCGATAAAAAGGAGAGAGAGCTTCGGGGGACGAAGTAGCAGCGAAGAAAAGAGCTCGAAAGAGCAGCAAAAAGAAAGCGCTCCAGAGAGAGTGAGAGGCGTGAGCTTAGAGAAGTTTGTGCGTAGTCGAGTCAATTGAGTTGAGTTGTTAAACAACGTGGGTATTAGATGTATAGTAGGGCTAGGAAACACTTAAATGCATGTATGATTGTAATCCTATAATTCTCCGATTTATAGTGGAATGTTTTGCTAGTTTTCTCCGTGAACGTAGGTTCCAACATTCAGATCGAACTACGTAAATTTTCGGTATCATTTTATTGTTCCTCAGGTTTATTTCTGATAATTTCTATAGCTCCCGACATAATTGCAAAATTTATGATCCACTTTCGCTGCGATGCCGATTACAACAATTTGGTATTAGAGCTAAGACTTTGCAATTATGTCTGGAGCAAAAGTAGAAATTGAGAAATTTAACAGGAGGAACAACTTTGGGTTGTAGAGTGCCAAGATGAAGGCGCTATTAACAACTCAAAGATTAGCCAAGGCATTGGAGGGCAAGGCTCAGTTGCCCGAAACAATGCGAGATGCCAAAAACGATGAGCCAATGAAAGGCCATGAGCATCATCCTGTTGAACTTATCGGATGAAGTGCTAATAGAGGTGGCCAAGGAGGAGAATGCCACAACGTTATGGGCTAAACTTCAAGCCCTCTTATGTAACAAAGGGTTTGAACAATCGCTTATATATGCTGAAGAGAATGTTCCAATTTCGATACATTGAAGGCATGTCCATTAGATCCCACTTATATGAGTTTAATAAACTCATGATGGACTTGAAGAATGTTGGCAAGATTTTAGATGATGAAGAACAAGGAAAGATGTTGGCGTCTATACCGAAGACATGGGAGCACTTTACCGACTCCTTGTTACAAAAGCGTACTATGATTACCTTAGATGAGGTAAAATCTGCCTTGTTCTCAAAGAAGTGGCAGAGAAAGTTGCATGATGACAATCTAGCGCAAGATGTAGTGCGTGGATTGGTGATTCAAGGTAGAGACCAACATCGAAGGCCCAGCAATAGAAGCAAAAGCAAAAGCAAGTTGAAGTCACAACATAGAAAATCAAAAGGTCGCGTAAAGTGCTTTGAATGTCACGAGGAGAGGCACATAAGGAGAGATTGTCCAAAGCTAAGAAATAAAGGCGTTTGGCAAAATGCCACAAGCAGTGTTGCGAATGTTGTCGAGGAGAGTACTAATGATGCCGAGGCTATCCTATGTGTATCTACGGGTTCATCAGGAGACGAATGGGTGCTAGATTCTAGATGTTCCTATCATATGACTCCTCACAAGAACTGCTTCACTACCTACCAGACTGCAGATGATGGTAGAGTTCTTTTGGGAATAATGCAGCCTGCGAGGTTGTAGGGATAGGAACAGGTTGGATCCGAATGCACGACGGCATAGAACAGACGTTGACAAACATAAGGCACGTATCGAAGCTTAAGAAGAGCCTTATTTCTCTGGGTACACTCGATGACCTTAGGTGCAAATACACAACTGAAGGTGGTGGAGTACTGAAGATTAGGGGTGAGCGTGGTTCCGGGTAGAACCGGGAACCGAAACCGAACCGAAGGAGGGTCCGGTTCGGTTCCCGGTTCTGAAGTGACCGGTTCCGGTTCCTGGTTCCTTTTTCCTAGGAATCGGCGGTTCTCGGTTCCGGTTCCGGTTCCTGGAACAAGAACCGGAACCGGAACCGGAACCGGTCAAATTCAAAAAAAAAAAAAAACCCTAAATCTCCCCTTCCCCCTTCCCCCGCGTGATTTCCCTCTCGATTTTCCCTCCTTCCCCTTTCTTTTTTTTTCTCTCTCTTTCTTTTCTCTTCTTTTTCCTTCTCACACGTCACTTCCTGCCCCCCTACCCCTACTTTTTCTTTTCTTCTCTCTCTCCTCTTACCCCCTCTCTCGGCCGAAACCCCCATTCTTCTTCTTCTTCTTCTTCTTCTTCTTCCTCTTTCTGGTTGCTGCTTCACCCACGAGTCTGTTCTCTCTTCGCCCTCTGCTCGACGCCACCAAATAGCATCCCCGCCGTGCCTCGCCTGCAGCCCGCACCGACGTCGCTCCTGCTCCGCCCGCTGCTGCCTTCGCCGTGCCTCGCCTGCAGCCCGCGACGCCGCTGCTCTACCGTGCCTTCGCCATGCCCCGACGTCGCTCCTGCTCGGCCCACTGCTGCCTTCGCCACACCTCGCCTGCAGCCCGCGACGCCACTGCTCTGCCTTCGCCGTGACTCAAAGTCATGCCCGAAGCCGTGCCCCAAAGCCCGCGATGCCGCAACAATGGCGAGAGAATGGATCGGGAGTGAGGTTCGAAGCCCGGGAGCGGGGGCGCCGCCTCCGCCTAGAACGAAGCCATTGATCGCCGCGAGCGCCTCCGCCGCCGCGCCCTCGAGACCATCGATCTCGCCAAGGACCCCTACTTCATGCACAACCACCTCGGCAGGTTCAGACTTCCCCCTTCCTTTCCCCCCTCAGTAATCGATCCCCCAGAACTGGGCTTTCGCGTCAATTTGATGTTTTTACGGGGCTGACGGCGACACTGGCTTGTTTCGGTGGTTGCAGTTACGAGTGTAAGCTTTGCTTGACGCTGCACAACAATGAGGGGAACTACTTGGCGCACACGCAGGGAAGAGGCATCGACCAACTTGGCGAAGAGAGCGGCTCGCGAGGCAAATGATGCGCCTGCTCAGCCTCAGCCCAATAAGCGGAAGGTTAATGTTCGCAAGATGGGTGAGTTTTATGTTCTTCCGGCTTCTCCTTGGGAATTGGGATTTATGTGGAATCCGCTTTAGGCTCTAGATTGGTTATGTTGCGTGGAGATTGATATTGTTCGTGCTGCTTAGTGAGAGCTGTGGTTGACTTATGGGAAGTGTTGCACAACTGTTGACGAATTGTTGGGCACCTTCTCTCTATTGTGGCTGATGTTGGGCTGTGGAGAGAATCTTTTGTGCTGATATTTGGGGGGACTTTTGAATGAGGATTCGACTGTACTGCTGGGATAGTGTAGTTTCTTCATGCTGTTTGATATTGATCACATTGGCGGCTATCTATAAGCACAACATGAAAATTTTCCTTGTTTTTTTGTTGGCTCTGCTTGTTTCTTTGAAAATGAGTGTGTTCATCTTATTATGATTTTTAAGGAAACTAATTGTTCAGTTACTCTTTATTTAGATTGAAACATATAACATTAATTTGGTGAGGCTGGAGATGCTTTAGGACTTTTTTTTTTTGGTAGAAAAACAGAAGTAATGCTTTAGGACTTTAGATTCCATTGAAAGGACATAAGTTTGTTGTAATGCTTTATGAGTTATTTGAGATGTTTCATGATTAAGCCTTTGTATGGGCCTTGGAGACTGCTGTTTAAATAAGATATTGCAGTTAAGAAGAATTTTCTCCTAGCACAGATATATTTCACCATTTTTATTTTCTTGTTTTAAAGAAGCAATTGGAGGGACTTTTGCATTGCACTAGAACAAAATTGAGATCCGCATGTATGGTGCTGATTTTGATGAATCATTCTGCGCATAAAGGAGTTATGTTCTTTCATGTTGTAACATGTCTAATGCTATAAGGTTGCTAGAGATTTACCTTTCTCTGTTTTGGTATGAATTTCCTGTGCCTAGTGAGAGGGATTTGCTTTTTCAGGTTCTTTCTGGGCACGCGTGCACACGTGAGAGAGAGAGAGAGAGAGAGAGAGAGAGAGAGAGAGAGGACTTCTGGCTTCCCGTTATCTTATCAGATTTGATTAGGATACTTAGGTTTACACTGTGGTTTCTGTGGCATGGGACATGCATTTTTTGGTGGATTAATTTCCTGTTAATTACTCTCTTGTACTACTGTAGGTATTGATCTTAAGTGAGAAGCTTCATTCTGTCAATGCACAGTTTGATCAGCTAAGAGCCATACCTTATAGGATGCCATCAATACTCTCTTGTACTACTATGGGCGCTATTTAACTTCTGCTGTCCTGAACTACTGGGTGTCCGACAGAGAGGATCAGCGTATCATAAGGTGAGCTTGTGTTGTCTAATATATTTATATGGGAGAGTGCTTCTACTTAATTCTGAATCATGTGCATCTTCTGTTACCAAATTGATACTGTCAAGTGGCTTCTTTTGGTTGTTTAATTTCTCTTCTGAAGGTTCAGCAGAGGATCTCATCAAGCAAGATCTTCGAAATGTTGCTGAGGGTGTAGCTGCTTCTGTTCTTTAGCCGGCTCTTCCTTCTAATCCTGATTTAACAGTTTATGAAGGAAATGAGTCCACTCATGAAGCATACCAGGATAAAAATGTGCAGCAAGAAGCTGACACTAAGGTGATTGAGCTCTTTTGTGTAAAAACAGTTTGTTTATGAGTGTAAAAGCAGTTTGTTTATTACTTCTAAAATGTTGTTTGCTGTTTATGTTATATTATCTTCGATGAATGACAAGTTTGTGTATTATTGCTGCATTCATTTTCATTTTTTTTAACTAAAAATTTTTAGAAAAAGAACTTGTTGGAATCTGGAACCGACCAGGAACCTGTGACAGGGTAGGTTCCAGGTTCTCGGTTCTGACGGGTAGGTTCCCGGTTCCAAAAAATGAGGAACCTGTACCCGAGGGTAGGTTCCAGGTTCCAAGCGGAACCTGTAAGGAACCGGGAACCGCTCACCCCTACTGAAGATCTCTCGGGGTGCCTTGACAGTGATGAAAGGGAAGAAGGTGAATTTTCTCTATCATTTACTGGGAGAAACCGTGACTGGAGTTGCTGCAGTTTCATCAGGTGAGTCAAACTCAAATTTGACTCAGTTATGACATATGCGATTGGGACATATGAGTGAGGTAGGTATGACAATGTTGAGTGAAAATGTGTTGCTAAAAGGTCAGAAGACAGGAAAGTTGGAACTGTGTGAGCACTGCTTCTTTGGGAAGCAACGTCATGTTAAATTTGGTACAGCTCTACATTTGACTAAGCAACCAGTTAAATACATTCATTCAGACGTTTGGGGGCCATCTCTAGTTCCATCGAAAGGAGATGCTAGATATATGCTAACATTCATCGACAATTACTCAAGGAATGTATGAGTGTACTTCCTAAAGCACAAATTCGAGGTATTTGATTGATTCAAGAATTTTAAGGTAGGGAGAAAACAAAACAATATTGTACTCCAGAATTCTCAGAACGGCGCCAATCTTCCAAGCATGCCCCTCCATGTAATTAATGAGAGTGTGCGCGTATGGCCATGCAGAAGGAGAATAGCTTCTGCCTTCCTCTTTCTTTATTAATAATAAAACAAGAGAACCCACAAAAGATGACCAAGAAGAGAGGGACTTCGGCGCCTACATGATAGGCCATGTGCATGCATTTAATGACGTAGAAGAAATTCGGACAATCAACTCTTCAGGAATGATGTTGACAAGTGAGAAGGGCCACAAAAGTCTATACATGGATTTTATGGCCTTCATTTCCAACGTGAAGGGCTAGATCTTTTTCGGCTCCTATCGTGCGCTCTTTATTTTTAATTAAATGCTCAGCAGACGTGCTTCCTCGTTTCAGCATGTGAATGCTTTGCACATATCGAGTATCATTTATGAACTCAAACTCGAGATATGATTTAACAATTTTCTACCTTGACTCAACATTTGAAACCAAGTTATAGTACTTATATTTCATGCTCGGCTCTCCCAATGCCCTGATGGGCACTCATACTCTACAGACAACAATCGAGCTCATACAGAGCTCGAGCTTTGCTGAAGGAACACGCTTCATCATCGTATTTGTTGGGTTCTCCGTTGTTGATATTTTCTTCACAACAATTTTACCCTTTATTATGACATTTCGGATGAAATGGTACCTAATATCAATATGTTTTGTTCGCTCATGATATATTGGATTATAAGCCAAATATATCGCACCTTGATTGTCATAGTATATGGTGACACTTTTTTGCTCCAATCTAAGGTCCGAGAGCAAACCCCTTAGCCATATCGACTCCTTTGCAATAAAGGTTAGTGCCATGTACTCCGCCTCAGTCGAAGACAATGCAACATCATCTTGTAAAGACGATTTCCAACTTATTGCACCACCTGCTAGCATAAACACATCCCCTGCTAACAATCTGCAATCATCCAAATTACCGGCATGATCTGAATCCACGTACCCTGTGGTCTCATTGTCATTGACGTTCCTCCGATACATAATGCCAACATCTACTGTCCCCTTTAAATATTTGAGGATCCATTTCATTGCTTCCCAATGAGCCTTACCTAGGTGCTTCATGTAACGATTGACAACACTTACAGCTTGTGAAATGTCAAATCTAGTACATACCATGGCATACATGATACTACCCACTGCACTAGAATAAGGAACATGGGACATATGTTCCTTCTCCTCCTCAGTTTGCGGTGATAACTTGTCAAAAAGTTTAAAATGTGCAGCTAAAAGAGTACTTACAGATGCCAACTGCTATAAAAGTTTATGCTCTTAGATGAAAACATGATTTAATATTTAAATATACTATGGAATACATTTATTTTGTATAATCCATTATTCTCAGCAGATTACATTTAATTTTCCTAGTGGAAAATGAAACTACTTGCATGATCGCTCAATCCAAAGACGAGGATACAAATAATTTTTAGGCCAACCGAGACAACCCGTGGACCTCATATTTTCACCTTGTATGGGAAAATGGTCCATTCAAGTTCGTAAGAAGAGGGAATATGTCACGGACAGAATGTAATGAGGTAACTAGCCCCACCCGCGCAACTAAAAGTGCTGCTCTTGTCGTCGTAAGCGTAGCTGTAAGCTTGAGGGCACTGGTCCTTGAAAATCTTCGAGTATTTCGTCGGCGGGCATGTCTCCGACGTGTTGTACGCCCCAGTGCAGCAGTACTGCGGCTGGTTTAACGCCAGGCACGCGCTCTTGCACGCCACGATGCTCCCGTCCGACCCCTTCACCGCCAGCTCTGACGGGCACACGGAGTTGACGTTGCCTGCGCAGCTGGTCGCGCTGCACCCACTGCCGCTACCCTGTGGGGTTGCAGAGAGGGGCAGGTTGAAGCCGTCCACGAGGCTGATGTCGTAGATGTCGTTCTCGCCAGAGCCCGGTGCCTTGAGAGTGAACTCCGCCAAGGAGGCCGGCGGGATCGCCCCTGCACCATTGCAGCTCACCTGGCCAGACCCACAGTCAGCGGTGGCGCATACGAATTTGCCGGAGGCATCAGTGGTGCAGCCTGTTCGGCCCCACACCCGGCCACTGGACCACGTTTCTGGGACGTCATTGATCGAGAAGGTTGCACCCGTGGCAAGCTCGAACCCAGTTGAGGATAGCTGCCCGCCAGCCCCGCCGGTGAGCGTCCCGGGCCAGACTGTGTAGGGGCAGTTGTTGGTGAAGGTGAATGTGGCTGCGCCGGCTCCTCCTGCAAGCATGCATGCAAGCCATAAAATTGATGTACGCGGATTAATTATTTTTCCTCCTGGGGTTTATCAGCGCGGGAATCCCCATAACAAAGATGGAAATTTGAACATAGGACTTTAACTTCCGAATCCCAAAAAACAGAAAAATTACACTTAGGATCTTATTTTCTAGTTTCGGAAGAAGGTAATGTTAATGTAGAAATTTGTAATAGTTGAAAATAGATAGATTATGATGACAATGTGGTTACTTGCGAGGAGGACTAGGAAAGGCAGGAGGAGGAAAAAAGATGCTCTTGCGTCCATGATCGAGAGCTTCAGATTTTTTTTTCCGTTTATCGTTTCTCTAGTGTAGGAGGTATATATAGAATGCCGGGGAAGCTAACTTGAAATGACTTTGGAAAGTATTTTAGACTGTAGAATAAATATACGGGAAATGAGAAGCTAATCTATCGTAATATTATATAAAATTTGAAAATATTTTTAATTGATGATTACGATTTTTTTTTTCTTGTGATTCAAGGGCTAGGAATGGAGAACGACTCTTGCACGCCAACGTGAAAGAGGGGGTAAAGGACCGTTGGCTGGCCTCTCAAGTTTGGTCTTTTCTTAGAAAAAAAACACATGAGAAGCTATTGAAGAGTATCGACTACGCAATTTTGACAGAGCATGGATGATTATTCATGACATCCATAAAAACCTGATCTCATTTGTCCCTTGTGGACGTGTGACCATTTTTTTTATCTTTTGAAAAATTTATGCCTATATTTGCTTATAACTTTTGATATTACTTTAGGGGGAAAAACATGCGGACTTAGGCAATATATTGAAATTGCAAATTATCTATGGCAAGACAAACACAGATAATATGATCAATCTTAATCATCACTTTAGCAATATGGTTTCTTTATTAGGGGTAAAAATTATATACGGAAAAAACAGGATCAAAAGTAAATAAACCTCTAGCAATTGTTTGTAGGAAATTCACGGAAATTCGGCGAAATTATGGGTATACTCTACTAACCCAATCCCCTCGTATACTGATGGTGTTGTATTCTAAATTAGAGGATTTGCATTATATCTTGTGATTACCCTTTAGAAATGAACAATCATTCATTTTATATACCCTCTCTCATCAAAGCGATTATCAAATGGACAGTTGTTATGAAAAGATACGAAGTATAGATAAATTGCATGTGGAATAATCGCTACTTAAAGAGAGAATGTGAGTCTGAAAATGTGGGATCATAGTATATATATATAACATTCTCCCACTTGATTCCAATATTTTAATCATACAGATTATCTAACCAAATCAACTAAAAAATTTATGAAAAAGAAAAGAAACAAAATGCATGAATCATGGCGACATGTTCTCTAAGAACAAGTAATATCTTCCACATATCATAATGCATCTTATTTCTTTAATGCTAGCCTATATATGACAATGGATCTTAATGAATAAACCCTATATTTATTCTAAAACCAATGATAAATGTTATTCTCATAAACAACAAAATGTGTATATCAAAAATTGAGAATCAACATTACAATAGAATAAGAGTTTCATAAAACACAAATCGTTCATATGACAATAAATCACATGATGAGACTTATTCTCATACTAGTTCCATGATCCTTATACTTTATTGATGGCATGCATTTAGTTAAAGGATCGACTATCATCCATTTAGTACTTATATGTTATAGGATCATTTTATTCTCCTTAATACGTTCCCTTAAGACTAAATACTTGATATCGATATGCTTACTTCGACTGCCACTTTTGACATTTTTAACCATAAAAACGGTAGCTAAATTGTCGCAATATATTCTTAATGGCTTAGAAATAGAATAAACAATTATGAGCCCAAAAATGAAACTCTTCAACCATACACCATGTGATGTAGCCTCAAAATAAGAAACGAACTCAACCTCTATAATGGAAGTAGTAGTCAAAGTCTACTTTGCACTCTTCCATGATACAACTCTACTAACTAACATAAAAATATATCTAGACGTTGATTTTTAAGAATCAATGCAACTCGCAAAGTCCGCATCATAATAAATGATTACTTCTAGGTTGTCAATCCGTTTATATATAAAAATGTAGCTTTTGGTACCTTGAAGGAATCTCATCACTTTCTTTACAGCTCTCTAGTGGTCCGTACTTGAATTATTCTGATATCTTCCCAACATTCTCATAGCAAAGGTAATGTCAGGTCAAGTACAAACCTGAGCATACATCAAACTTCCGACAGTAGAAACATTTGGAATGTTATTCATTTGTTCCATTTCTATATCATTCTTCGGGCATTGATTCAAATTAAACATGCCACCCTTCATAAGGGGGTGTCATACTTGGTGAACAATCTTTCATCCAAAGTCTCTCTAGGACCTTATTGATATAAATTTCTTGAGATAGTCCTAAAATTTCTCAAGGTCTATTTTTATGGATCTTAATGTTAGTGACATAAGATGCTTCACCTATATCCTTCATGTCAAAACTCTTAGAGATAAATTATTTCACCTTATGTAGCAGCCCCCTATCATTGGATGCAAGTAGAATATTATTCACATATAGCACAAGGAAACAAATTTTGCTCTTACTGACTTTCTGACATATACATTGATACATGACATTCTCTACAAACCTGAATGAAGAAATGACCTCATGAAATCTTAAGTATCAATGGTGGGATGCTTGTTTTAAGCCATATATAGATTTTCTTAAGCTTACACACCAAATGCTCACATTTACTAGAGGAGAATCTTTTAGGTTGTTTCATGTAAACCTCCTCCTCTAGTTTCCCATTAAAGAACGCCGTTTTCATGTCCATTTGATGTAATTCCATATTAAAATGGACAACCAATGCCAAAACAATACGGATATAATTTTTCTTAGAAATAGGAGAAAATGTTTATATATAATCGATTCATTCCTTTTGAGTGAATCCTTTAGCAACAAATCTAGCTTTATATCTTTCAATGTTGCCCAATGAATCTTTTTTAGTTTTCAAAACCCATTTATAATCAATGGCCTTTGCACCGTCAAGCAATTTAACCAAATCCCAAATTTTGTTAGTAAAAATTTCTTATAGTTTACTAGTAAAGAAATCATAAAGGTACAAATGAAGATAATCTCCATAAATCAATTCATAGTTATTGTACAACCTATGTCTCAGATTAAAAATAGGCTCGTTGTAGCATTCCAAAGCCACAACTATGACAAGCAATGTCAATGGGCTATAGCAAAATCAGTGTGGTGGATTATTGCAAACGGTACATCTAGTAAAAGAGAGAAAACGTGATATTTTACATTTCCCATTCCAAAAGTATAGTGTTTTGACTCTTTTGATATTTTCATGAAACGTCAACATGAATCACAAAGTTGTAGAAAAGAAGAATTTTGACTTTTTTGCTGCTTTCGTGGACTTTTGACATGACTCAAAGAGCTAGTTATAAAGGAGTTATGAAGCTTCATTAGAGATACAGATGAGAAAGAGACGAAGAGAATTTAAGAAAATCCATTTCAAGTTCAAAATTATTCATTCTTCTATTTCAATTTTATTTACTTATATTTTTAATTATTTTTCCTCTCTTTTTATTTCTTTTATATCCCATTCCATCATTCTTTAGTAAATATTTTATTAAAAAATAAACTATATAATAAATATGGGGTAAGCACACTATTAGTATTAAAACTTATGTACGGCGTTCACTTTGGTGCCAAAACTTTATTTTGGATCACTTAAGTATCAAAACTTTTGATAAACGATCACTTTAGTGCCAACGCCAATTTGGTTGGCCGGAAATCCGAAGTGATGGTTTTTTATTAATTTTTTAAGCCGACATGGATCGCTAGAGAGTACAATCAGCATACAAACAACAAAACAACGCTAAACGGCGTTGTTTCCCCCAAGTAAGAATCATAAATCCCAAAATTAGGAGAGAACTAGAAATTCAAAACCTTAAATCCCCAATTTGAGTGCATGCTTCGATTTTCTCTCAAAATTATCCCGCTTGCTCTTGCAAATTAAGGGCATAAGCTTTAGCAGTGGCTCACATTCCTATAAAAAAATGAATTAGATGGTGAGTGTTACTGTTATTATGGGTCACCAAGTTTGAGAAGAACATCTTGGACTCGATTGAATCCCGGGAGAAGATTCCATGGGTGCGGCAGATATAGAGAATGCTCGAAGTGCAAATATTTCAAATGGGTTGATAAGAAATTCTCTGATCAAGCAACAAAGGTGATATTAGAGTTACTTGAAGGCCGACATCAACCTCCACCTACATTAATGGATGACTTGGAGGATGTCGACTCAATCCAAGCTAAAATGAAGGGTTTAACATTTTTAGTTGACCATTTGAAGAGGGAGGTTTCAAAGCTGAAAATTGAAAGAAACTTTTATCGAGCGTTGATTATGTTGTTATTCTCTTGTGTAGTCTATTCAAATGTGAAGTGAGTAATGAAAAGAAGTTTGCATATCTACCATAGTCAACGATATGGAATATGCAGTTGTATTGGATTATTTATAAGTAAAGTGTGTTTTTGGTTTGCTGCAATTTTTGTATAGAGCAGAAGGTTTTGTTGTATGTCTAAAATTTTTTAACGAATTAATAATATAAGTTTTCTGATAATTTTAAATTGGAAATCACCGATGTGGCGGTCCATTCAATGTCTATTGTCCAATGAGACGTGGTGCATTGACGTTGACAAATTTTCACAATTTTTTAATTAATTTATTAAATTTCTTTTTTTCCTTCACAAGGTTGGCAAGGCAATTGGTCGAGGTTTACCAAACCTTGCCAACTCCTGGGCAAGGGTCGGGAAGCCCTCACCGATTGTGAGCTAGGGATGCTACCCTCATTGGATTTAAGCAAGGGCTTTGTGGCCCTTGCTCACCCTTGCTATGGTTGGTGACACTTGGGCAAGTGTCTTGGCACCCTCATCGACCATAGCAAGGCTCACGAGCCCTCGCTAGATATGGTGGGGACCACAACCTTTGCTTGTGATCGGCAAGCGCTTTGCAATCCTTGCCCTTGGGCTAGCAAGGGTTGCCAACCCTTAGCCAATGGTTTGCAACCTTGCTTGCCACTATGAAGGAAAAAAAAAAAGAAAGAAAATAAAAATGAAAAAAGAAAAATTAATAAAAATTTTATTTTTTTAAATTAAAAAAAATTTCATGCTAGCGCCAACGGCACCACATACAATGGTTGGCACTAAATGGATCTTCACGTTAGCTATTTCCAACTAAGATTAGCTGGAAGTACTAGATTAGTAATTCATTAAATGGTTTAAGATTATAGTCACAAATTTATAAAATGTTTAGGGATGAATTAACAAAATTAAAAGATTTATAATTAAATTGATAAATTGTCGAAAGGTTAAGGACTAATGGCATAATTGACAGGTTAAGGACTAAAATAACCACCATATAATAGGGTTAGGATTTTTTTTTAATCAATTCTTTCAGTTAAAGGGAGATTATAAGTATTTAAAAATCATATAAACCCTATAAATAGATGTTGTGGGATTGTTTAGCATCATATATATTTATCGTAACTTGTTTATAGCTTTAGTAAGGAAGTACCGCGTGAACATCGATACTCACTCATCGCACAAAAGACTGACACTCAGTGTGGATGTAGTGGTTAGTAACGAAAAATAATATAATTAAGAGAGAAAAGAGGAGAAAGGATTTCAAGGGATTGAGTTATTGAGTTATTTGGATGCTAGCAAGAAAAAAATAGAGGAAAAGAATGTATCATGGCACAAATGCTTCTTTTACTTACTTATCAATAGATGTAAAATAAGGGTTTAAGTGAGAAAGAAGAATAATTGTGTTTATTAATAGATAAATCCCTCCCAATCCTTTCGAATTGCTCCATATTTGAAGAGATTTGAATAGATTTAGAGAATATAAATATATATAACCAAACCAATCCTTCCTAATATCTCCTAATTCTTTTAATCTTTAACCTCCGTTTGTTTCCCTTCATCCAAACGCGATTATGCTTTTAGTACCATTTTTCTTGCCTCCTAATTCCCACTTACATTTGACCAAAAAAAATATATCCCCACTTACAAATATGTGTAATTGCTTGTTTGTTTGAATTTAATAGACTTTTGAACACTCGCCTGCCAAAATTTAGATTTTAGTCAAATTTTAGAAGAATTTGAACATATTTATTTATGAATTTAAATATTTGTATAAAGTGTTGTGAAAATATCAGAAGTTTAAATTAGGTAAAAAAAAACTAAAATATGTCAACTAGGAAAACAATTCAATTAATATATAGCATTGGGTATGAGAGACTTTTGAGACACCCAACATCTGATCTCATCAAATCACAGTCCCCCTCTTACAGTGACCAAACGGTCGATTGCATCGGATGGCTTAAGGGGGCCTTCTAAAAAGTTAGTGTGATGGGACTCAAATCCATGATGATGAGGTCAATTACATCGGATGCCTTGGAGGCTTCCTCAAAATATAAAGCACATGTTTGATACCATATAGTACTTGTAGAATCATCATATTATCTTCTTCTTCTTCTTTTTCTTTTATAGAAAGAGCCACATTGCGACACATTTATCACAAATCCAAAGTTATATCTGTGTGACACATTTATCTAATTTTTTTTTATGACATGAAAACTCCAAATTTGTACTTATATGACATATTTATCTCAAATTTTTTAGGTAAATGT
Source organism: Eucalyptus sideroxylon (assembly GCA_014182405.2). Lineage (NCBI taxonomy): Eukaryota > Viridiplantae > Streptophyta > Magnoliopsida > Myrtales > Myrtaceae > Eucalyptus > Eucalyptus sideroxylon. Next base: position 44,475,922 of record CM024552.2, read on the forward strand.
GGTGCATGGATACAAGTTTAGGGATTTAGATCACCAAAAAAAAAAAATGAAGTAAATGTGTGACATGACTATAATTTTTTAGTTTTCTATGTTACAAAAAAGGTTTTGGGATAATTGTGTCATAACTAGCATAATTTTGGATTTTTGGTTACTTTTTCCTTATATTTTTTATAACTTCGCTAAACAAGTAGCAAATTTATGTAGGGTAATAAATGGACACTGTTGTTAGGATTCACCGAACAATCAAAAAAACAAATTAGGAGTAAAAGCAGGAAAGAGAATTTGAGATGCAATGTTTTATCTTGGTTCACGTTTAAACTAAGATTATGTTCAGTTGAGAATTTCACTATAATTAGCATATCGCACCTATATGTTACATCCCTCAAATTACAAGAGAAAGATATGTACATATAGCCAAAATCCAAATTATATGAAATCAAATTATAAAAGCCCTTTAATGTCACAGGGATGTTATCTTTGCACAATTTATGGGAATATGAACTACATGCCAACGATTGTGTTGTGCGTGATAAAACAATATATTTTCTTCAAAATGCATTATTAAACGTGTTTTGAGAGCTTTATTTAATTGTAAGGGTTATTAAATATATGGCACTTCTTTAATTAAGGAAAGGACAAGGGAAATTTTTTTTTTAAAAAAGGGTTTAAAGTGAACTCATTTTCTCAAATAAGGGCCTAAAGTGAATTTTGTGTCAAATAAGAGCCCAAGGTGGACATGATTGTTTCAAATAGGGGCCTAAAGTGGTCTTGTTTGTTTCAAATAATAGTCTAATCTCGCTGGTCGCTAGCTAGCTTAATATTTTGACTGGTTAGGGGCATTTTCATCCAACCTCACCAACCGCTGATAAGCGCGAACAAGGGCCTTCTAGCCCTCACTAGCCACCAATGAGGCCATCTTCACCAAATCTGGCAAAGGTCGGCCTTGCCTAGGACCAACGAGGGCTTGATGAGCCTTGTCGACCGCTCACGAGGACGGACCCACTTGGGGTGAGGGTCATCTTGCCTAGGCAAGGCTATCCCTCATCGATCGTTGGCAAGGCAACCTTACCCAAATCTGGTGAGAGCCGACCTTGTCGATAGCCACAAGGGTGGTCTCCCCAAGGCAAAGGTTGCCTTGCCCAAGCAAGGCCGTCCCCCTCACCAGTGGCCGGTGTGGGTTGCCAAGCCCTCGCTAGCCCCAAACAAGGCTAGCAAGGTTGGCATAGCCTTTGCCGATCCTTACTAGCGGTTGGCGAGGGTGGCCCTCGTCGAATTGGGTGAGGGTGCCCCTTACCCAGCCCTTTCCGATATCGCTGGTGGCTAGCCAACCACCAATGGTGATGAAGAAAGAAAAACCAAAAAATGGGGGAAAAAAAGGAAGAAAAAAGGGGGGGAAAAAAAGAGGATAAAGGAGTAAAATCCCTTGACCAGCGAGAAAATCGAGCCCTTATTTGAAACAAGATTTACTTCAAGCTCTTATTTGAAATAAAATCCACTTTAGGCTCTTATTCGAGAAAATGAAGACATTTTAAGGCCTTATTTGAAAATTTCCCAAAAGACAATGAAAAGAAGAAAATATGACATCTTCATTCAAAACACGATTGTTGATTATCTATCAAGTCAATTTGTGAAAGCACTATTTTTTGTGATTTGTTACTCTCTCGACATGCAGAGCTCACCTTCTACCATCAAGGTAGTTTGCCCTAATCAACCCCTATCTAAAGATGTTTCTCCATAACCCATTGCCCCTTCACTCCCTCAAAATTTCATCAATCTACTTGTGAATGACTTTCTTCACGGATTTCCGCACTCCAGTCTGGGGACTCATAGTTCTCGTATTTCCTTTTCATCTTGCTCAAATTTCGACCCCACTCAAACCCTCTCATCCCCCTTTTCATCACCATTGACTCATCTCTACTTATCCTTGCAAAACCTCTACTCCTGTCTCATTGCATGCCACATCTGTTGCCATCACGACTTCTCCCAATATTGCTCAAAACCTCAATTTCATGGATGAGAAGGATTTAGAGGAAGATTCGCGCCTTGCCGCACTTTGCAACAGGTTGGGCCGACTTTGCGCTTCTCATGAAATTGAAGTTTAGGACGACCTGTCGCCGCTGGAGTAGATTGAGGAATGCAAGCTTATCTTAGTTGGTAAAATTCTATCAAACCCTTCGGTAATCTTCCAAGCATTACAGAATACTCTCAAACAAACATGGCATACAGAACATGTAGAATTCGCACAACATGATATTGGCTTATATGTTGCAAACTTTAGATCTGTAGAGGAGAAACAAAGAATTCTAGAGTGAGGTCTATGGTGTTTCACTAGCCAGCTGATTATATTAAAGCCATGGCTTCCTAATACACCTTTGCATTGTTATGATTTCTCAACATGTGCCTTTTGGGTTCAAATATTCGGCTTACCTTTAGAATGGTGCTCGGAACAAATGCTGAGTAAAGCAGTAAGGCATGTTGGGAGTGTGATTGCGGTTAAAGTAGACACAAAGGAAGGTTACAATATCAGGGCAGGTAGAGTTAGGGTGGAAATAAATCTATTGCAACCTTTAAAAATAGGGCACTTAATTCATATTGAAGGAAGAAATATATGGCTGGACTTCCGATATGAGTGCCTCCCACATTTTTGCTACTCATGTGGTCAACTTGGCCACTATGCCACGTACTGTCAAGAAATTCCCTTTACCGAAGCAAAAATGGAAGGCAAAAAAAAAATGGCTTTTGGCCAGTGGTTACGTGCAGAAGTCAAAGAACATAGTCCTTACTGGCTTATCTTTTATGGTGATCAAGACCGATCCGCAGAGATAGTAGATGTGATACCTGAGACCCCTCCTTTTTTGATTAGTAAGGCCCCAGTGCCCCCTCCTATTGAAAATCCCACCAGACTTAATGGCAGTGATGGACAGACATCAGGGCAATCATTCACCGGGCAAATGGCCCTTGCCTTATCTAAACAGAAGGGCATACAAGTCTTTCATCAATCTGATAAATAGTAGAGAGATGGGATTAGGCAACTATCAGCATTACCTTAGTCAAACCGAATGGGTGAACAACATCCGCAGGGTGAACAGCAGGGTGAACAACATTTGCCACAACCTAACTTGGGTTCTTCCAAGGAGGCTCTAATTTATGTACCTGCAAAGTTAAAAGGCATTCAAAATTAACACACAATTGTCCCAACTCCCAAAAAATTAAAGCAGTCAAGACTACCAACTAGAGCAGGAACTTCCAAGAAGGTAAAGTGGTATAATCCATATGAGTCTAGAGCTCATATTGTAGATGATTTTGATGAAACCCAACTAATGGACACTCCGATCCTCATTGTTAAAGAGAATAATAGATGGGCTGAGGTGGCTTGCCCTCAAAAGCCACCCATAGCAAAATGAAGCTTGTTAGTTGGAACTGTTAGGGTCTGGGGTCTTCCCTAACAGTTCAAGCCCTTAAGGCCCTGGTGGCCAAAGAAAGACCTGACCTGGTTTTTTTGATGGAAACCAAAAATAGACCGAAGATGCTCACATAAAATTCAGAGGTGGCTAAAGTTCACAAATTCCTATTTGGTTAATCCTATTGTCTCGGTAGGAGGTCTGGCCATTTTCTGGTAGGCACACATCTCTCTCAACATGCTTCATTCACATCAGGACCTCATTGACTTTATGTGCATAGAATCAAGGAACAACATACCTATTCGTGTGACTTATGTCCATGCACTAGCTGTGTTTCGGCTTTGACAACAGCTTTGGACTGACCTCTGTCAAATTGCAAACTCTAACTGTTTACCTTGGATCTGTGTTGGTGATTTCAACGAAATAACCTATCACTGGGAGAAGGTAGGTAAGAGGTTAGCAAATTTCCAACGTATGAACTCTTTTCAAGAGGTACTACATGATTGTTCTTTAATAGACATGGAGAATAAGGGATGCGTGTTCACCTGACAAATAAACATTCGGGTGATGAGATTGTTAAGGAGAGACTAGACAAGGTTCTCTGCAACTTGGATTGGCGACTCGCCTTCCCGGAAGCCGAGGTGTTTGCTTTACCAACAGTGGGGTCGGACCATAGTCCTTTAGTTTTAAATATTGAAGCCCTTCTACGAAGGAGACGGAGGCCATTTATCTTTGAATCATTCTGGTTATAAGATCTAGATTATAGGATGATTATTGCTAATGCATGGCACATTGCAACCAGCTCTAGTTCTGACCTACCACAAAAATTAAAGTTTGTTGGTTCCTAACTTGTCCGGTGGAGTCATGAAAAGTTCTCCAAGGCCAAAAACAGAATATCAAAATTGCAATTTCAGCTACAACAAATCACAAACCAAAATGATACTCGATTTGATAAATTGACAGCAACCAAAATCAAGACAGAACTTTAGAAACTTTGGCAGCAAGAAGAGCAATATTGAGCTATGAGGTCATGGATTAACTGGCTGAAATGTGGTGACAAAAACACAAGATTTTTCCATGCAACTACCATCTAGAGAAGACAAAGGAATAGAATACAAATGCTGCTGGACACTAACCACATATGGGTGAGAGATGAGGAGACTTTGAAGGGGATGACGCAGGATTTCTACTCTAACCTCTACACAACAGTGGGCTAGAATGCTCAGCATAGTTAACACTGATATGAATTCCATTTTTATAGCTACGGTAACTAAAGAGGAGGTTCGCCTTGCAAGATTTCAATTGAGCAATACAAAAGCCTCTAGGCCTGGATGGTTTGAATGGATTGTTTTACCAATCTAATTGGGACACACTTCAAGATGAGATATTCATTTTAGTTCAAAATTTTTTTCAATCAGGTGCGCTGCCACCATACCTTAACAAGACTTCTATAACTTTAATACCAAAGATACCACTACCCAAAAGTCTGGACCATCCATTAACCTATGCAATTATGCCTATAAAATTATATCCAAAATCCTTGCTAATCACCTGAAGCCCTTATTGCTTGACCTGATTCCTACGGAACAAATTGTCCAGGACAACATCCTCATGGTCCAAGAGATTCTTCATCAGTTAAAGACTCGGAAAGGAAGAAGGAATTTCCCGGTGATCTTAAAAATGGACATGAAGAAGGCATACGATAGAGTCAAATGGGATTTTCTAACGGCTTATCTACTCAAACTAGGCTTCCATCCTACTTAGGTTCAGTGGGTTTCCCAGTGTATCTCATCAATGTCTATTAGCATCAATTTCAATGGCGAGCAATTAGAGTATTTTTACCCGACCCGAGGTCTACGTCAAGGCAACCCTTTGTCCCTTTATCTGTCTATCTTGCTAACAAATCTCCTATCAACCCTCATCTATCAAGCCATCGATATCGGGAATATGAGGGGCATCAAACTTAACAGGTCATGCCCTACTCTTTTTCACTTGTTTTTTGCTGATGATGCCATTTTCTTTTTAAATGGCATAATTAATGAAAGTTAGAACTTGGCTAACATACTGAACCAATACTGCCTAGCCACAAGACAAAAAATTAATAGGAATAAGTCAGGTATTTTCTTTAGTAAGGATTGCCCTATATGTCTTAAGGAAAACCTGGCTAGTGAAATAAGAGTCCTAGTGCTTGAAAAAATAGGTAAATACCTAGGCATTCCTTCTGACTAAGGTAGATCCAAAAGATATATGTTTGCTTGGCTTTTAGGTAGAGTAAATGACAAGCTGGATGGTTGGAATGAGAGTCTTATTTCCAATGGTGGAAAAGAAATCCTAATTAAGACAGTTGTGTAGGCTATACCTCAATATTCCATGTCTGTCTTTAAAACTCTTATATCCATTTGCAAATCTATTTAACAGAATGTTGCCTGATTCTTGTGGCATAATGATTGTTGGAAGTCAAGGGTTCATTAGAAATGTTGGGAGGTTTTAAAATGTACAAAGGCTATGGGAGGAATGGGCTTCAAAGATTTAGTTGTGTTCAATAAGGCAATGCTTGGAAAACAAGCATGGCGATCATTACAACAGCCTTCCTCCCTTTGGAGTAAACTGTTTAAGGCATTGTATTTCCCTTCCAAAGACATTTTTGAGGCGGACAGAGGTGCTTGCCCTTCCCAAGGGTTGCAAAGCCTATTGTCAGGAAGGCAGGCGATCTTACCTAACCTCTAATGGTCGGTCGGTGATGGAACTTAGATCAAAACACATGAAGACCAATGGCTACCAAGCGGGAGAATAGGCAGCCCAGTAGCAAGAGAGGAACCTATGTTTGTAGCTGACTTATTGGAGCATGACACAAACAATTGGAATTTCCCTATGCTAAATCAATTCTATGATGCACCAACAGTTCATGAGATACTGAGAATCCTAATTAGAGCAAATTTTGCCTCAGACCATCTAGTTTGGACAGCCACCACCCAGGGGGAGCTATACAATTAAAAGTGGTTATATCTCTATCAAGAAAATAGTACCAAGCACAACCAATTATCAAGCCTCATCTTCTTATCAAGCTCTTTCAATCCTTTGGAAAAATATTTGGCAGATTAAACTCGCACCCAAAGTAAGAATTTTTCTCTAGTCTATCTGTCATAATGCATTGCCAACCAAAGACAACCTATTCCAGTGATAGATCAGTATTGATCCGGTTTGCACATTATGCCATCAACAACTACCCAAAACGATTGAACATCTCCTTTTATGCCCATGGACTCATAGAATCTGGGCACACCCTAGTATGCGCATTCACATCGTCGCAACAGCAATACATAGAGTGGAAGAGTGGATAGCAGACCATATCATTCAAAGAAAAAATTCACCTGATCTGGAAACTATTGCTGCTATTTTCTAGCATATCTGGAAAGCTCGGAATAGGTCCGTTTTTTTTGCAGACAATGACTAGATCCAATCCTTGTTGTTGAAGCCGCTCTTGCTCAAGTTAAAACAGCTCAAAACCTCCTCCATCTCTCGAACGGGCCACGTTGCAACCCCTCCAACCACAGCAATTTTTGGCAAGCCCCTGATCAAGGTATATTGAAGATCAATATTGTTGGGGCTTATATCATGGACAATATAGAAGGATCTGTGGCAGTTATATGCCGGGACCACTTTGGGAAAACGCGAGAAGGGTTTACTAGGATTGTACCTGCTTCTTCAGCCTTGCAAACTGAAATACAAGCTCTGATCATCACCCTACATCACTTATTGCAGCAAGGCAACACCGAAGCGCATCTTTAGATTGATTCAGATTGTCTTCTCTCGATTGACTCCATCAACAACAAGCTAGATCCTCCATGGGAGATACGCTCCTTGATCACTAAAACTGCCGCTCTCTTTCACCGGTTTTCTCATCTCCGGTTTAGGTTTTGCAAGAGACAAACCAATTTCGCGGTAGATTGGGCCGCAAAAGCCAATAGTATGGGCTATCTTCTACCTAATTGGGCCGAATTTCCCCCCCCTCCTCTCTTTGATCTTCTTCTTTCGAACGCATTAGCTGCCAGTTGTAATATCTTTTCCAATTAATAGTTATTTTCTTTCCGTCCAAAAAAAATAATAATCTGTGAAAGCACTAACTCTCTTTAGCAAGAAGTGGGAAAAACTCATTACAAAAAGAGATATTAACAGCAAATATATTTAAGACAACAAGTTAACACAAGGGAAACAAAAAGATGCAAAGATCGCACATATTCTTGTACTCACCATCAAGGGCAATTTATTGCAACCATAGACTTTCTTGTAATTATTAGTTCAGAATTTATTGAAAAATACTATTTGCACAAATAGTCATGTATCACGAAAAAAAAAATGCAAATTTTATATGAATAAACATACTAAATAATTTCGAAACACAATAATTTATGATAATAGATAATACAGCAACACATTGAATGTAAAAGCATAAATTAAGTTGAATTGTTGTGCCTCGTAATATGACCTCTGTATAGAGAAAATTCAAAACACATCATATTGAAATTTTTGGTTTGTTGATATTATGCCCACTCAAATCAACTCTTACAAGTTCTTTCAAACATATGAAGGTTAAAAAATCACAAGAAAATACAATAATTATTCATTTCTAAAATAGAAAAGAAGACAATTTTGAAAGGGTGACACTATTTCCACCCCTATATAACTAAATCTACCCAATTTTCATAAAAAGACAAAATTGCCCTCTATCTTCAATTGTGATTCAAATCAATGGTCTCAAATTTATTTTCTTTCCTTTTTTATTACATAAATATATATATATATATATATATATATATATATATATTATATGTGTGTGTGTGTGTGTGTGTGTGTGTGTGTGTGTGTGTAGAATCTACTTGCCATTATTAAGAATTTCATATATATTTAGTTTTCGTTTATCGAGAATTTTCATGTATTTTAAAGACACTATGTTTTTTTTTTAATGGTTAGATATTAGTCCCATAAAAATTTGTTTTGTCAAAAAGAGAAAATTTCCAGGAAATCTAATTCTTTTCTACATTGTCAATCAAATTTATGGATAAATTATTAAGTAGATGAAATTTATGGATAAAGTAATAATTTCCTTTTGAAAATGCCAGTGAAATATCATTATTTTGGATTGACAAAAAGTAATGTAATCTATGACTTGTTTATGAAAAAAAAAAAATCAAGATATCTCATTGTGCATAATGTTTTTAGTGTATTCCTAAATATTCCTCTCACTTCTAACATGCTATGTATAAAATTATCCATCAATATAATAAGGGAAAAAGATAAATTCTTTGATCTAGTAGATAAAGAGACTTGATACTAATGAACTTAATGAAAAGTTCACCAAGAAAGTGAGCTTTCAAAATAAGAGGTACAAAAATAGATAAGTCGTTGTAAGATAATTTTTCATTTTTATATTATATCAAAGAATGTCATTTTTCTTTACTATTAGTAAGATAATTTTACGCGAAACATGTAAAACTTTATAAGAATATCCAAGAATACACTTTTCTTTAATACGTTAAAATCCAAAACATGTGACATGTTTAATTACGGTTACTCGCAAAATGGAAAAATGGAAAAATGGAAAACAAAGGAGTGAGACCACCACATTAAACTTCAATTGAAGGGTTAGGGGTAATTTTGTCTTTTTAGTGTGTAATGGAGGTGGATTTAGTTATCTAAGGGGTGGAAATAGCGCCGCCCTTTTGAAATTCAAATAAACAATATTATAATAAGAGAAACATGATATGCTCTATCTTTTCCTTTTTTTTTGATGACCCAGGAATCCTGTATAGCCAACAACTGGCCAAGCAAACCTGAGGTGTCGCTAGCGGAGGGTCCACCACCCCGGCATCACACTTAAGACACCAAGTGCCTCCTCTGGGTTTCGAACCCTTCACCTTTGGACAACGATCAATGGAGCTCTTATCCAGCGAACCCCTCACCTATTTTTGGTACAAAAAAAAGACACAAAAGATTATAGTATTGATAAGTGTTACATCAGTATCTGATTGCATGTGCAACTCCTTGTTGTTCATCGCCTTCCCAATCTTTTCCTTCTTTTCACCATTTTCTTGGAGTAGTGTAAGAACCGCCTACCCTTCTAGTCAATGATCAAGTTTGCTAGCACAACACCAATCAAAATCTCGACTCCAATGCCAATTTCCACAAATTTCCAATCCAAGTTGAATGAAGACTCTTCACCCATTTCTTCTTGATGAGATGGTGGAAATGGTAAGTTATCCCCGACCTTTGTGCATTTTTTTTGGCAAAGGACTTCCACATAACCCTTCATTCATGGCAAATGAACCGATTGTGAATGTGTTGAATTGACTCCCTCGCAGTATTATTCCCAACAATTGATTATGAGAGACATTTCAAGGAAGGATCAATCGACCGATGGTTACCAGATTGTCCTATAAATACTGCAGATAATCCAACGAAGAAGCCCCCCTCGAACAACACATCAAAATCCTTTATCTCATCCTTTAGTTATCTTAACCTAGCCTAGTTTAGCTATAGCTTTGGATTATAGTCGATAAAATTCTGGCAAGTGTCTATATTGTAAGTATTGCTATTGATTAGATTCTAATACTATCCTACTATCTATTGTTGTCGATTAAATTCTAATGTTATGTCCTCATACCCATTTAGGAGTGGTATCTTCCTAATGTTGTTTCTATTGTCCAACATCATTGATTAGATTTCGACGTTGTATTCTCATACCCATTTAGGAGCAGTACCTACTCAATGTTATTTCTACTATCCAGCATGATTGATTATATTTCAATGTTATGTCCCCATACCCATTTAGGAGCAGTGCCTTCCCGATGTTGTTTCCGTCGTCCAACGTTGTCAATTAGATTCCAATGTTGTGTCCTCAATTCCATTTAGGAGTAGTACTTATCTGGTGTTGTTTCCTTTGTCTAGTGCCGTTGATCAAATTTAAACTTTGTGTAATCCATTTGATCTTAGTGGATTTTCGTCAGTATATTGAAGGGTGTTTGAATTAAGTCATTGATTAGATTAAGGTGTTTGTTATCATCAAATTCGAGCTTGTACTAAATGATTTTATTAGACTCAAGATAAATATTTATATCTATTTGCATTTAACCCTCTTTGTCCAATACTAGCACAAAACCTAAGTCCCCTAAATTAAAAAACCAAAACATAACACTTAGTGAAAGATATTTCATTGTGGGATCTGAAACCGTCAAAACACATGTAAACACTATGGTGACAAAAAGGCAAAAATCAAGCATTTTCTTTTACTAACTGTGATATTCCAAAATTTGGCATTATTTTGAAATATATGAAATTGTTATTTCATCGATGCACTTACGGTTATTTTACTCTGAATTGATCATTCACGAGTTAACTAATTTATTGAGTGAGGCTGTAAAAAGTTAAAATGCAAAAGACCAGAGAATTCAATTAGGGATCAACCGCCTAACCATAAAAATCGACAAGAGTCAATACTACACTGTTATAAGTCAATTAGCAAAGGGATATAAATTGATTCAATGGAAGTACATGATCGGTTTGCTGGTGATTTCGCACGATTATGATATTCATGTCGAATAATGATAAACCAATTTTTCTATTGATCTTATATTTATGGTACATAATTGAACCCTTGCGATTACATGACAATCAAGGGTCGTTCACGATTCAAAGAGGCACAAATGTGAATCGAAAGTTATCGTTCACAGGTTAATCACACGAGAATCCCTAAAAGTCACCTAATAGTTTAGGTCATACTAAAGTCGTGTTCAATCGATTTTTAACCATAAAATTTAATTCATTTTGGGTACCAAACTTTCGAGGATTTCAAGATTAAATTATTAGATGTCGCCTCATTGTCCGTTGAATTATCGGCTAGTTCGAAATTTTCAGAAAAAGAATTATCGAACGAAAATTAGAGACTGGAAAAGGAAAAATTCAGATCTAATGGCAAAATGGTGATTTTTGAGCCAAGATTTTGGTTTCAAGAAAAATGGAAATAAGTAGATATTGTGGGGGACATAATGCTTGGCATCAAGGGTATTTAAAGGATTTGGTGAAGAAATGATGGGATTTTGAGGAAAAATCTTGGGAAAATCTTTTTTTTTTTTTCTTTCTCTCCCCCTCTCTTTTCCCTCTTCCCTCACGCCACTCCCCACCCCCTCAGCCGAACCTCCCCTTCTTCTTCTTTTTCTTCTTTTCTATCTTCTCCTTACTTAGTTCCTTGCTTAGTTTCTTCTTGACCTTCACCACCCCCATTATCTCCACCACCATCACCCGCCCTCATCGCCATCATTTTCATCCCACCACCCACATCACCATATTCACCGCCAAGCCCCCAAGCTGCTACCGCTCAAGCTGCCCGTCTATCAAGCCACCGTTGTCGTAGCGAGCCCCTATCCACCGTCGCCTTTATCTTGCCGAGCCATCACCTCCACCTTCACCTCAAACCACCACCACCATCATCGGTTCACCAGCACCCAAGCTAAGCTTGGTTGTGGGTTTTGAGGAGCCGCCGCCATGCCATGGGCCGTTGTTGGATAGTAAGCTCCGTGTTTTTGTCGTCACGCCGCTATCACCGAAATCCTGTGAGTTAACTTTCTAATCATAGATTAGGGTATTAATTACATTTAGGGGGTAAACTAGTTAAGGATAATGGAGGTTAGTATTATTTAATTTTAGTTTCTCCTTAATTGCAATTGAGGACGGTTTAGATTAAATTTAAATGCGATTAGTTTAAGTATAATTAGATTAAGTAATCTATTTTAGTTTAATTAATTGTGATTATTTTAAGTAATAACGAGTAGTTTTTAATTAATTATAGTAAGGTTAATTAATCATGCTTAGCCAAATTAATTGTGATTAGTGTAATTAATGACATATTAGTCGTAAATAGAATTTTATTCTCGATTTTCTGGATGGGATTGTGCCTATTTATGATCGTTTGAGCTTGTGATGCTATGTTATTGATTGCCCAATTATAGATTTTATTTATTACTTAAAAAAAGGGATTTATGGGCAAGAAAATAAAGAATTTTGAGGTGTGAGGTTTGGACGCCAAATTTTACATGCTAAATAAAATAATGGAGTTTTAAAATAGGAGTGTGCAAAGTTTGATGAGTTGATTTCAAATACTGTATGATTGTTTTACTGGGATTTTTAAGTGTGAAAAATTGCTAAGTTGATTATTTGAAAATAAACTCTTTGGTCTAGGATAATTAATAGCAATAAGAATTGGTTTAATTGTTGGTGTGCTTGGGCAGTATTTAATGGAATCCATCACCCAACGGAAGTTTGTGGATGATGCCCGATTTTTATCGGATGCCCGGCAAGGGTTCGAATGTCAAGTCGCAGTTGAGGCTGAACTAGTGCTCTTTTATAGAATGTCGTCTAAGTGAGGGTTCTAGAAGATGTCGTGCCCGATGGGGCGGAATGATGCCTAGTCATGTCGGAAGACTACCAAATCGTGTGTTGGCCATGGCTCGAGGGTTCATAATAATCGGAATACGTGTGAATGATTGTGATGCATTGTACTTGATTATGGGGTAAAACTGTGAGCATGGTATGGGATGGGTCAAAACGAGTTTTACTTTATAATTGGGAACCGTGTGGATGCTTGATGCATGAAAATTATGTGTTTTGATTATTGATTATGTTTGTTACATTAATGTTGGCATATGTGATGTACTAATATGCAGGGGTATGCCAACGTGAGGTAAGATTGTATGTCATTACATGTTTAGGCTACCTCCAAAGTGAATTAGCTTCCTAATTGAGGTTTAGGAAGTTCATTCACTGAACCTCGTTGTTATTAAGGATTTTTAGGGCTGTAGTGTGGAGAACTGCCAGGTGCATTTGTGGTGGGTGCGTGATGCGACACTTTTTGGCTAACCCTACTGTTAGTGAAGTTTAGGTTAACTCTAACCCCAACGGGTTTTTGAGTTAGTTGGTAGGAAGTTGCCATTTGGAATGGGCTTGTAATTATTAAACTTCTTAGAGTTAACAAGTTAATAAATAAAGGTTGTGCCTTTGGAAATATTTGCTATGTTTTACTATCCCTATTGTGATGATTGACTAGGTGTTCTTTATATTATGCTTATGCTTGCATTTAATCGAAAAATAAAAGATCGGGTCGGAGATGCGTCTTAGGACGTCACAATTAGTTCGACCGCCGTGGGATGTTTGCACATTTGGGGTGTGACACTAAAAATAGAGGGAATTTTATTGAAATGATAGATTTTCTCATAATTATTCTATTTGCACGAATAGTCATGCATAATGAAAAGATTGCAACTCTTGACCAAAAGACACCGCTCTACTAATTAATTTTGAAACACAGTGATTATGGTAAAAGAAAATATAACAATACAGTGAGCAGAAAAAGTGTAAACCTCGTAATATGATACTTGTATAGATGGTAAGAAAAAATAAGAAAAAAATTGAAAACACATGATATTAAAATTTATGGCTAGTTGAATCAATTCTTTTAAGTTATTTAAAAAATATAAAGGTAAAAGAGCATGAGAATAGATAGATAGAAAAGAAGACAATTTTTAAATTCAAATGAACGATAATACAATAAGAGGAATATGGTATGCTCTGTTTTTCCTATTTCAAGTACAAACTAATTGCACAAAAGGTTATGTTACTCATAGTGTCACATAAGTATTTGACTAAATATACGACTTTTATAAACATGGACAAATGTGACACTGATTAGTTATGTTATTCTGTGTATCTGGTTTGAACTGAAAATGGTAATTAAGATTCTTACCCATGTTTACTTCATGTCAACTCGTGTTTTCCATTGGCTATCAAGTAGACTCTATTTTCTTGTTCTTTTTTTTTTTTTTTTTTTTTTTGTGAACGAGGACTCTTTTTTGTTCTTTTTTTTTTTTTTTTTTTTTTTTTTTTGTGAACGAGGACTCTATTTTCTTGTTCGATAGTCTATCTTTCTAACTGTTTTTTCTCCCCTAGAAAATCATGTCATATCATCGTGTAACGGAGCATTTATATCGGCAATGCATGCATATTAATGCTTGTTGTGATCAGGTGCTGAGGGACACTCATTTTGACGCCTTGGCTATTATAGAGATTCTAATTTTAGAGATGTACTAGTTCCAAAATCTTGTTCCGGAATCTAGTAGAGACCGAGAAGATAAAAACAAAAGTCATTTAGAATGACAGTAACAAGGGGATAGCTTGTTATTCTTAATCATCAATTTATTTCATGAAGAGATTTCTAATATGGATTTAGAAGAACAAAATGGTACGTTTGGTGCCGTGGCCACAAAAAAATAATAAAAAACTTACCAAGTTTTCTCTTTATGTAAGCAAAATTTACAAATGTTGGAGTGAAAAACTTCACTCTTCGAATGCTAGTAACGAATACTTGGAAATATGATTGAGAATGTGTTAATCAACATACTATCAAGAAGGTACAACCGTTTGACATCTTCAAAAAGCATACAAGCGATGGAAATTTCACCTTTATAGTATAATTCTGAAGTCATTTGCACAAAAAATTTTACTCATCATGATCAATAGATCAAATATACTTTTAGAATGATTATTTCCTTTTAATCCACATCCTAAGACTTTATTTGTGAATAGCTAAGGCCTACAGGCTCTTTCAATTTCTTAGAGCACCTCTTTTTCCTCAATCAAACCCAAATGTCTTTTCAGATTTGTATAGTGCATGAATGGCCAAAACAGCATGAAATTTCCACCATCAAATTGCTTATCGCTGCTTATAAAAGCTTTTCCAATGAAAACTAACTCCTCCAAAAAGAAGAAAAACAACACAAAAATATGGCACCCTCATTATTCTACATGTTTTGTACTTTGATTTTCTTCCTCGTTGAGTTTCCTACTCCATTTGCTAATGCCTTATGTCATGTAGATGAGAGCTTTGCCTTGATGGAATTCAAGAGAAGTTTTCAAAACAGCAAAACAGGTTCATCTTCAACACAGCTTAGGCTTTATTCTGGTTGTGTTTATCCGAAGATTGAATCATGGTCACTAGATGGACATGGAGATTGCTGCTTATGGGATGGTGTTGAGTGCGACAAGGCCAATGGTCATGTGACAGGCCTTGACCTTAGTAATAGTTGTCTCTTTGATACCATAACTTCCAATACTAGCCTCTTTCGCCTCCACCATTTGGAATCGCTCAATCTTGCTTGGAAGGACTTCAACTCTACCTTAATCCCACATGGCTCCATCAATCTTTCTAGGTTACACTACCTTATCCTCTCTAGTTCATACTTTTCAGTGAAAATCCCATCGGATATTTCACAGCTCTCGAGATTAGTTTCCCTTTATTTGTCTTTTACGTGGGTGTCTCTACCCAACATAAACAACTTTGTTCATAACGTAACTATGCTTAGGGAACTTGATCTCTCTATACAAACATAACATCACCATTCCCAAAAGTAGTTGCAAACTTCTCCTCTTTAAAGTCACTTAAACTTTTATCTTGTCAATTGCATGGAGACTTTCCAATAAGCATCTTTCATTTACCAAATTTGGAAGTCCTTGACATCGGTGATAATCTCCACCTTTATGGTTTTATTCCATAACAACATTGGGGTAGTCGCTTGAAATCTTTGTCTCTTCATGGCACAAATTTTTCTGGTGAAATACCCATTTCGATTGGAAACCTCATTTTCTTGAATGAATTATCAATTTAGGATTGTCATTTCTCGGGTTCATTTCCCACTTCACTAAGTAATATTTCTCAGATTACTTTTATGGATATATCAATTAATAAATTCCAAGTTCATATCCCCACTTCATTTGCTAATCTTACCCAACTGTCAACTCTATATCTCCATTCCAATAGTTTCAGCAGTGGTATTTGGCATTGGCTCATCAACTTGGCAAAACTTACCTACTTGGAGTTTTTAGGTATTGTTTCATCCAATAAGGTTCCTCAAATAAAATAAAATAAAATAAAAAAGAAAAAAAAATGTTGATATTCAATCGGTAGCCAAACTAATCAGTAGCCAAACTATTGTCCATGTTTCTTTACATTTGGCAAATGTTCAGTTAAGTGGTCTAATTCTGCCTTTATTTGAAAACTTGACACGGTTGGTTCAGCTCGACCTTTCATCCAACCATTTGCAAGGTGAAATTCCAAACTCATTATGGGAACTCAAGGAACTTGAATATTTGGATCTTAGTGGGAATAATTTGAGTGGCACTGGATTTACACAAACTTAGAGCTTGAGGATGTTAAATTTGAAGACCAACAACATATCTTTTGTTAGCAAGACCAAGATGAATGCCACTCTTCCAAATCTTTCCACTTTAGTTTTATATTCACACAACTTATATGAGTTCCCAAAGTTTTTAGGCTACCTAAGCATATTAAGCAGGTAGATCTTTCACACAATAAAATTGGAGGGAGTAATCCTATGTGAATGGGGAATGGTAGTAGGGAATCCATATGGATCTTTCTCACAATTTTCTAACCGGCTTTGAGAACAACCAAATCAATCTGTCACAACCTAAATTGACCTATCTTGACATTAATTTTAACCTGCTCACAATGGAATTCCCTACTCCACCTCCATCAGTGACTTATTTTAACATCTCCCATAACATCCTCTTTAGAGAAATTCAATCTATTTGTAGGGCAAGATCCCTCTTCATTCTTGATTTGTCCAACAATAATTTGAATGGCACAATTCCTTCTTGTTTGGGAAATATTGGTTCTTTATCAATCTTGGATCTTGGGACAAAATAAACTTGAAGGCACAATTCCTGAAGCTTACCCAAAAGGTTGTGCATTGAAGTTGATTGTTCTCACAAAGAATCAATTGCAATGGCCTATTCCAAGGTCATCGGCGCATTGTACAATGCTAGAGTATTTGAACCTTGGTTATAATCAAATTATCGATGGGTTCCCTTCATGGCTATTTGAATTGACCAAGCTAAAAGGTATTATCTTGAAATCCAATAAGTTCCATGGTCCAATAGAAACGTATTGAAGCCAATTTAACTTTAGCAATTTACATATCATGGACCTTTCCAATAATAGTTTCAATGGTGAACTTCCTTCCAAGTTGTTGAAGAGTTTTCATGCCATGAAAGTAGTTGTTAGTCAAGATCAATTGGAATTCCTTGTTTAAAGTTGCTAGATTTTTATATTATGAGATGAAATTGACTAATAAAGGCATAGAAAGTGAATACTCAAAGGTTCCATTTGCACTTATGCAAATTGATCTCTCTAATAACAAATTCAAAGGACATATACCTGATCTCATTGGAGATTTGAAGTCACTTATTTTGCTTAACCTTTCAAACAATATTTTCATTGGTTCCATCCCACCTTCCCTAGCAAATTTGACAAAGCTTGAATCTCTAGATCTTTCTCAAAACAAGCTCTCAGGAGAGATCCCTCAATAGCTAGCTCAACTTACATTTCTTTCATTTTTCAATGTTTCTCATAATCAACTGTTGGAACCAATACCATGAGGGAGTCAATTTAACACATTTGTGAAAGATTCATTTTCCATGAATGAGGGGTTATGTGGAAGTCCTTTGCCAAAAAAATGCACAATGACTAAAGATAACTTATCATTACCACCATCTCTTGAGGAAGAAATTGGCAAAAGTCTTGGTTCAACTTGGATTTGACATTTGTGCTAATTGGCATTGGAGTCAGGTTTTTGATTGGCGTTGTGTTAGGAAACTTGATCATTGATGAGAAGAATAGGTGGTTCTTACACTACTCCAAGAGAATGGCAAAAAGATGGAACGGATCGAGAAGGCAATGAACAATAAGGAGTTATACATGCAGTCATATACTCTTGTAATATTGATCAATAATGTAGTTTTTTCTGTATTTAGTTTGTACTAGAAAGAAAAAAAAATCATGGATAAGCAGTGAACACCTCAAACCACGGATTCAATTTATCTTCGATATCACACTCTTAATGGCCTTCCTAAAATTGTCGCGAATGTATGCAATCGGTATGAGCAAAGAGTGTATAACATGAATCACTCGAGACCAAACTCAAATTTAGCAATCAAGTCAATAGTTGAAGTATACACCAGCAACCTGTTTTCACTCCAGTGGAGGCGAAGGGTCTCAGTCTTTGCCTCACGAAAACAGAGTACAAGAGTTTACCTTGATTAAGGGCAGTGACTAGACGTGATTGACGAGTGGATCGGAAGGGGTAGGCCTCTGAAGCGGAGACGCTGAGAATTGAAACCAGTGAAGAGAGAGGGAAAAAGGATTAAAGGCAGTGGCAGTAGTGACAGAGAACAGAGATGAACGGAGTATGATTATGGAGGCCTCTGAAGTGACAACGCCGAGCATTGAAACCATTGAAGAGAGAGTGAATTATAAAGTAAGGCAGTGACAGTAATGACTGAGAACAAAGATGGAGTATGATTGCTGATGTACCGCGACCGATTACAAGTTATGACAACAATTGGCAGAGAAAACGGAAGAGGAAAAGATGAAGATAGAAACCAGCGAGCTGGAGAGTGGAGGTAGGTTGGACGGTGATGTAGTGGCCGGAGGTTGAAGGCGAGGGATGCGGTGGCTGGCGAGGGGAGGAGCTGGAGATGAGAGAGGAGAGAAAAATTCCAAGGCGAGGTGTCCAAGTGAGATAAGGAGGGTGTTGACTTCGTGGGCCGGGTCGAACCGGGCCTTTGGGCCTGAACTTGCCTGAATATTTCTTAGATTCTATACTAGGCCCAGGTGGTTGGCGTACTGTGAAATTATGCTACTGGGCTCGGCTTCGGCCGAAAAGTCAAACTGGACTGCTAAAGGTGACCGGCTCTCGATCCTCCGTTCTTCAAAATTTTAATTGTTGGGCCTGATTTATCGATATCATAATATATGTATGTTAATCTTCTTCGAAAAATGTAATTTCAAATCATTGGCGAAAATCGGGTGCCGGTCAATTTGTTGTTGATTTGATCATTTGAACTCATTTACACTTACAGGAAGATGCGGCATCAATTTTCATGTCAATATATCACCAAATAATCACCAATTTTGGTCTTGAATGCCACTGAATCAATTATGAATGTTGCTGGATGTTATTAATTAGGCGTGACTTGAAATGGTTTCGGCTTACTTCGGTGTTTCTCTCGATTGTCCATAACGTAGTGCCAATGTGAGATAGAATGTTATCAAGTTACCACACGTTCACAGTTCATTGGCTGGATGTTGCTGGAGGCTGCAATTTGAGTGTGGCTTCGGAGCATTTGGCTTAATTTGTTTGTCCTTTCATTTTCCTGTGATCAGGACTCAATATATTATTAATTTCATAGCCTTTCGAGTGTGTTTAAAGGTCATTTGTCATGACAATTTCAAGCAACGAATGCTGGAAATTATTGAGGGTCTCGGTTTAGGCATGAAACTTATGGGCATTGATGGAGATAATCCGCGGTTGAATCTCATGATTCATATCAATGCATTGCCATGCGATACATTTCTAAGGCTTTTGGTTGGATTGAATTCCATTTGAATGGGTGAATTGTGGGTTACATGTGTGGCTTCGGTTTAGGCATAGGCAAAGCATCCATTTCATGTCATTTCAATGTTATTTAGTGTAATTTCCTTTGCATAAATAGTTAGTTCCACATAAGATGGTGGGCGTCTTTAGTTTACTGAGTTTTAGGATGGTGATAAAACATGAATCCTTTTAGTGAATAGGTCTCGTTTAAGTCTCATTACGATTGTGGCATCTTAGCTTACGGTAGCTCATGTTCCGGGGCTTACTAACAAGGCCATCTATATTTTTTAGCCAACATCTTATAGGGTTTATTTTCTTGTACTTTACTTTAGTACTATTTTGCTTTCAAGTGTTGATTTCATTCTTGATTTGGTGCATTAGAAATCATATAGTAATTCAGATTTGATCATAATCATATACAATGATCAATTTCATTAATTTGATCTAAAAGCTTACTTCAATCTAAACAATTGGTTTCATCCAACTAATTGTGTTTACTCCAAAAAAGAATACCATGAATGGTGGCATTAAAGAGAATTCCAAGTTGCAATTAGTACAGGCTTGGAAGAGCCCGTAATAAGCTATGCACCATCTTTTTCAATAGTAACCATTTGTGCTTACTTGATATTTCATTTGCTTTTCTTGAGGAAGGTCACAACAGATGCTATTCCAAGTAACTTGCCATCGCATGCTAAAATGTTATTGTCATTATACAATAGGAGTGAAGAACAGGAATGAAATTTTCTCATGTTGATGATATCTTTTGATGTGATAATGGACGACAGAGGTTTAGAAAGGAATAAAAGTAAGATGACTACTTATTCACTGAAGAAAAAAAAAAATTTCTCTCCCTTTCTTGGGTAAATAACATAATTACATTAAACAAAATAAGTCAAGTCTCATGGCGTGAAGTATATGTACTCCCAGCGGAGTCTAATACAAAGGTCTTTAATAACATCTGGAACAGAAAAATAAATGACAAACCGCACATGTCATTCCTTTGCATGTTGGACAAAACAATCTGTGTAAAAGACTAACATTATTGGCTAATTCTAATCTAAGGCCATCTCTTAGCGTGATGTATTTATCACGATACGTTCACTGTTTGTCGGAACTTCTATAGCTCCTGAGAGATTTATGTACGCTTGTAATCTGTCCTAAGCACGGATATTTTGTCATTATAAATCCGGAGATGATATATAAAATTTAAAAATACTTTTAATTGATAATTACGATGTATACTACTAGAAACTTCTTACTTGTCAATTTTCAAGATGGGTAAAAGTCTTCTCACAGGTCTCTCAAGTTTGGTTCCTGAGTGGAAAAAGCATGAGATGTTACCTATGAGCACCAACAATGAAATTACGATTGCACATGAACAGTCAATCACAGCATGTAAATTTGTACCTTGTCAATATATTACTATCTTTTCCCATTTGAAAAAAAAAAAAAAAGGCCTGTTTCCTTTTAACTCTGAACATTACTTAAATAAATAAATAAAAGCATGGAGGCTTAAGCAATATGCTGAAATTGCACAGCATCTACGGTTAAACATGCATACATAATCTGTTCTATCACTTTGTTAGTATCCAATTTTTCATGTTCATTGTATATTCAGTTATAACAACCTATGAAAATAGTGATCCATTCAAAAGTCAAGCGGTTAGACCAAGTACGCTTGTTATCTACCACCAAAATATCTAAATTTTTTGCTTGTTTGCATAAGGCGATATCTCGAGTTAGATTTCACATCAAAATTGAATTTGTCATTTATTAAGATACACATGTGAGTGAGTTGTAGTAGATAAATCCAACATCGAAAAATTGATGTAATGTAAAAACAGTTAATATATAATGATTGGCCCATAACTCATTGGCTTAAGTTTTTGAGTGAAAGTGGATATTAACATGCTCGAATTTGGGTTCTCCCTTGACAATCTCCCCAAGTGAAGGTATCGGATTTTTGCTGCACACTCCCAACAAATGGTATCGGAGCCAGGTTGCAAGTTCTTGATAGGTGGACATTATGGTGTAGCAATGCGGGCCTAAAGTTGATGCGGAAAGATGCCTGAATTAAGGGAGAACAGACCTAACATTGAGCTCACATATGAGGGAGAAATTGTTAGGATACACGTGTGAATGAGTTGTGTTAGAGAAATCCCACATTAGAAAATTGATGTGGTGTAGAGTAATTTATATATCCTAATTGATCCATAACTCATTGGCTTAAGTTTTTGAGTGAAGATAGATTTAATTGAATATATTAAAAAGCTCGGATTTGAGCTCTCTCTTGGCATCTCCTTATCTCGGCAT
Organism: Eucalyptus sideroxylon; assembly: GCA_014182405.2. Lineage (NCBI taxonomy): Eukaryota > Viridiplantae > Streptophyta > Magnoliopsida > Myrtales > Myrtaceae > Eucalyptus > Eucalyptus sideroxylon. Next base: position 44,498,132 of record CM024552.2, read on the forward strand.
TTCATACATGCTTCGCTAATCCACGTGCTAATGAGAGCTCGGCCTTGAAATGATTTAAGAGGAGTCTCTCGGAATCAATCAAGCATATTCTTATTGCGTTTATCCTAAACTCATGTCATGCTCGTCGTTGGGTGGAAATGGAGACTAGTGCTCAAGTGACGAATTTAGCGGTTGCATCATTGGCCTAGACCTCGGTAGCATTTATCTCTCTAGTACCACTAGCCTTTTTAATCTACTTTGTTGTGCTCACCATTCTGTTGGAACTCTTATAACTCCCATGGGATTTATGCTTATACGTAATTAATGGTAATCGCGTATACTGTATCATTATTTTTATATACAGCGAGATAATGATATATAAAATCTGAAATATTTTCAGAGGATGATTACCATATTTTGTTTTTGTGATTCAAGGGCTAGAATACTCCTCGGAATAGAGAATGACTCCCGTTCGTCCGCGTGAAAGACGGGCAAAAGACTTTTTCGGTGGCCTCCCAATTTGGACTTTTTATGAGAGGGCCGACTACACAATTACGACTGTGCATGAACCATTAATCACGGCATATATCATAATGCCAGCTAATTTGTCTCTTGACGTGTGACCATTTTTTTCCCTTTTGAAAACTGATGCCTATTTGCTTATAACTTTTAACATTACTTTAGGAAAAAAGAAGGAAAAAAAAAAAAAGCCGAGAGACTTAAGCAATATGTTGAATTGTAAAATATCTATGGCGAGACATACACAAATAGTAAGGTTTACCATGTTGGTTGTTGATTCATTTATATGAAGCTATGGGAACATTGAGCTATTTAGGAGTCGAGCGGTTGGACCAATAGAATGTGCTTGTTATTTTTACATAAGATATTTAGATTTTTTTTTTTGGTTGTTTGTATTAGGCAATATCTCAAGTCGTGTACATAATGCATTTGCCTCTTTGATCTGATTGGAGGTAGGTCATTGACACTAAAACTGCATATTTCATTAGAAGTTGTGATCGAAAAAAAAAAAACTAGATTTTGGAATTTCATCCTCACATTTCTTGTCTTCCCACCTTAACTGATTTCTCTTCACACCAGATTAGATTAAAAACCAGAAGAAGTTATGCTACTAAGGTCGAGGCCGACAATGTGTGTATGAAACACCGAGATCAAAATGACCCAAGTATAAAGCTTATACACTAATGAAAATGGCGTGATATTGTCCTTTATTTGTTTTTCTATTTTTATTTTCGTGGTCGTTATTAGAGCACGTAGGTCATAGCACAGCCAAGTCAATATCATGTCACCTTCATTAGTGTTCATGCTTCATACTTGATCATCTTTTATCTTGGTGTTCCTATACATGCTTTGCCAATTAGGAAATAAATGACTTCAAGTTTTAAGTTGTAGTGACTACTTGTATTGATACTAAAAGAACATACCAAAGTCAAAATAGAATTTTGCTGCTAGACAATATAAGATTATCTTGCATCCATGATCGAAAGCTTGAGATTTGTTTTGTTAGCTACTGTCTCTCAAATTCGAGGAGATATATGAAGGATGCCGGGGAAGCTAAGTTGAAATTAATCGTGAATGCATCTTAGATGATGGATGTATATATATATATATATATATAATCATTAATGCACAACTAAATCTTTTTGTTGGGTTCTTCAAATGTATATGGCATTCTTGATAAACACAGAAAAATTTCTATGGTAACGGCTATTATGGTACTTAAGTAAATATTAGGAATGAGAACTAAAGTTTTCTCTTAGGGGAGAAGATTCTCATAAGAGCAAAGGGAAAAAAGGAAAAAGAAAATTCCTCAAATCCGATTGACTTTAAGTGTGATTTTTCGAATCTCTTTCCTTTATGGACTTACCAGGATAAATTCAAATTGAGGAGTAAGTGTGAAAGTTGAGTTAAAGAATGATGGTAATTCCAAAATTCCAAAGACAATTGGATTCGCTTTTGATTTATGCTTTGTCCTTGTATCAATCACTTACTAATCAATTCGAATAGACAAGCAAGCATGAAAGTTAAGTGGAAGATTATGCTTTAGGCACGTGTAAATTACTGCCAACTGCTATAAAAGTTTATGCTCTTAGATGAAAACATGATTTAATATTTAAATATACTATGCAATACATTTATTTTGTATAATCCATTATTCTCTTGGCAGATTACATTTAATTTTCCTAGTGGAAAATGAAACTACTTACATGATCGCTCAATCCAGAGACTAGGATACAAATAGTTTTTAGGCCAACCGAGACAAACTGTGGACCTCATATTTTCACCTTGTATGGGAAAATGGTCCATTCAAGTTCATAAGAAGAGGGAATATGTCACGGACAGAATGTAATGAGGTAACTAGCCCCACCCGCGCAACTAAAAGTGCTGCTCTTGTCGTCGTAAGCGTAGCTGTAAGCTTGAGGGCACTGGTCCTTGAAAATCTTCGAGTAGTTCGTCGGCGGGCACGTCTCTGGCGTCCCGTACGCCCCGGTGCAGCAGTACTGCGGCTGGTTTAACGCCAGGCACGCGCTCTTGCACGCCACGATGCTCCCGTCCGACCCCTTCATCGCCAGCTCTGACGGGCACACGGAGTTGACGTTGCCTGCGCAGCTGGTCGTGGTGCACCCACTGCCGCTGCCCTGTGGGGTTATAGAGAGGGGCAGGTTGAAGCCGTCCACGAGGCTGACGTCGTAGATGCTGTTCTCGCCAGAGCCCGGTGCCTTGAGAGTGAACTCTGCCAAGGAGGCCGGCGGGATCGCCCCTGCACCATTGCAGCTCACCTGGCCAGACCCACAGTCGGCGGTGGCGCATACGAATTTGCCGGAGGCATCAGTGGCACAGCCCGTTCGGCCCCACACCCGGCCGGCTGTCCACGTGTCTGGGACGTCATTGATTGAGAAGGTTGCACCTGTGGCGAGCTCGAACCCGGTTGAGGATAGCTGCCCGCCACCCCCGCCGGTGAGCGTCCCGGGCCAGACTGTGTAGGGGCAGTTGTTGGTGAAGGTGAGTGTGGCTGCGCCGGCTCCTCCTGCAAGCATGCATGCAAGCCATGAAATTGATGTACGCGGATTAATTATTTTTCCTCCTGGGGTTTATCAGCGCGGCAATTACCATAACAAAGATGGAAATTTGAACACAGGACTTTAACTTCCGAATCCCAAAAAACAAAAAATTACACTTAGGATCTTATTTTCTAGTTTCGGAAGAAGGTAATGTTGATGTAGATATTTGTAATAGTTGAATATAGATAGATTATGATGACAATGTGCTTACTTGCGAGGAGGACCAGGAAAGGCAGGAGGAGGAAAAATGATGCTCTTGCGTCCATGATCGAGAGCCTCAGATTTTTTTTCCGTTTATCGTTTCTCTAGTGTAGGAGGTATATATAGAATGCCGGGGCTAACTTGAAATGACTTCAATAAATATACGGGCTAGTAATGGAGATTACGATTTTCTTGTATTCTTGCGACGCGCCAACGTGAAAGAGGGGCCAAAGGACCGTTGGCTGGCCTCTCAAGTTTGGTCTTTTCTTAGAAAAAAACATGAGAAGCTATTGAAGAGTATCGACTACGCAATTTTGACAGAGCATGGATGATTATTCACGACATGCATAAAAACCTGACCTCATTTGTCCTCGTGGATGTGTGACCATTTTTTTCTCTTTTGAAAAATTTAATATTTGCTTATAACTTTTGACATTACTTTAGGGGGAAAAACCATGCGGACTTAGGCAATATATTGAAATTGCAAATTATCTATGACAAGACAATATGATCAATCTTAATCATCACTTTAGCAGTATGGTTTCTCTGTTAGAGGTAAAAATTATATACGGAAAAAACAGGATCAAAAGTAAATAAACCTCTAGCAATTGTTTGTAGGAAATTCACGGAAATTCAGCAAAATTATGGGTATACTCTACTAACCCAATCCCCTCGCATATTAATGGTGTATTCTAAATTAGAGGATTTGCATTATATATTGTGATTACCCTTTAGAAATGAACAATCATTCATTTTATATACCGTCTCCCATCAAAGCGATCATCAAATGGGCAGTTGTCACGAAAAGATACGAAGTATGGATAAATTGCATGTGGAATAATTACTACTTTAAAGAGAGAATGTGAGTCCGAAAATGTGGGATCACAAGATACGAAGTGTGGATAAATTGCATGTGGAATAATTGCTACTTTAAAGAGAGAACGTGAGTCCGAAAATGTGGGATCACGTTCTGAAAATGTGCTACTTTAAAGAGAGAACGTGAGTTTGAAAATATGGGATCACATGTGGGATCACGTTCCGAAAATGTTCTACTTTAAAGAGAGAATGTGAGTCCGAAAATGTGGGATCACATGTGAAATCACGTTTTGAAAATGTGCTAGGGATCACATGTGTGTGTGTGTCACGTTCCAAAAATGTGGGATTGTAGTGTGTGTGTGTGTCTAGAGAACGTGAGTCCCAAAATGTGGGATCATGTTCTGAAAATGTGGGATCGTAGTGTGCGTGTGTGTGGGCGCGCAAAGAAAAGAAATAAAACACATGAATCATGGCGACACGTTCTTTAAGAACGAGTAATATCTTCCACATATCAGAGTGCGTCTTATTTCTTTAATGCCAACCTATATGTAGCAACGCATCTTAATGAATAAACCCTACATTTATTCCAGAACCAAGAATAAATATTATTCTCATAAATAACAAAATGTGTATATCAAAAATTGAGAATTAATATTACAATAGAATAAGAGTTTTATACAACACAAATCGTTCATATGACAATAAATCACATGATGAGACTTATTTTCATACTAGTTACATGATCATTATACTTCATTGGTGGCATTGACTATCATCAATTTAGTACTAATATGTTATATGATCATTTTATTCTCCTTAATACATTTCCTTAAGACTAAATACTTGATATCGATATACTTACTTCGACTATCACTTTTGGCATTTTTAACCATAAAAATGGTAGCTAAATTGTCATAATATATTCTTAATGGTTTAGAAATAGAATAAACAATTCTAAGCCCAAAAATGAAACTCTTCAACCATACTCCATGTGAGGTAGCCTTAAAATAAGAAACGAACTTAGCCTCCATAATGGAAGTAGCAGTCAAAGTCTACTTTGCACTCCTCCGTGATACAACTCTATCAACTAACATAAAAATATATCCAGATGTTGATGTTTAAGAATCAACGCAACTCGCAAAGTCCACGTTAGAATCAACGATTACTTTCAGGTTGTCAATCCGTCTATACATAAGAATGTAGCTTTTGGTATCTTGAAGGTATCTCATCACTTTCTTTACAGCTCTCTAGTGGTCCTTACTTGAATTATTATGATATCTTCCCAACATTCCCATAGCAAAGGCAATGTCAGTTCGAGTACAAACCTGAGCATACATCAAACTTCCGACAACAAAAACATTTGGAATGTTATTCATTTGTTCCATTTCTATATCATTCTTCGAATACCGGTTCAAATTAAACATGCCACCCTTCACAATGGGTGCTATACTTGGTGAACAATCTTTCATCCAAAGTCTCTCTAGGACCTTACTGATATAAATTTCTTGAGATAGTCCTAAAATTTCTCGAGGTCTATCTTTATGGATCTTAATGTCAGTGACATAAGATGCTTCACCCATATCCTTCATTTCAAAACTCTTAGAGATAAATTATTTCACCTCATGTAGCAGCCCCTATTATTGGTCGCAAGTAGAATATCATTCACATATAGCACAAGGAAACAAATTTTGCTCTCATTTGACTTTCTAACATATACCATGACATTCTCTACAAACTTGAATGAAGAGATGACCTCATGAAATCTTAAATATCATTGGCGGGATGCTTGTTTCAAGCTATATATAGATTTCTTAAGTTTGCACACCAAATGCTCACCTTTATTAGAGGAAAATCTTTTAGGTTGTTTCATGTAAACCTCCCTCCTCTAGTTTCCCATTAAAGAACGTTGTTTTCACGTCCATTTGATGTAATTCCATATTAAAATGGACAACCAATGCCAAAACAATACAAAAGAATTTTTCTTGGAAACAAGAGAAAATGTTTCTATATAATCGATTGATTCCTTTTGAGTGAATCCTTTAGTAACGAATCTAGCTTTATATCTTTCAATGTTGCCCAATGAATCATTTTTAGTTTTCAAGACCCATTTACAACCAATGGCCTTTGCACCGTTAAACAATTTAACCAAATCCCAAATTTTGTTAGTAAAAATTTCTCATGATTTACTAATAAAGAAATCATAAAGGTACAAATGAAGATAATCTCCATAAATCAATTCATAATTATTGTACAACCTATGTCTCAGATAGAAAATAGGCTCGTTGTAGCATTCTAGAGCCACAACTATGACAAGCAATGTAAATGGGTTATAGCAAAATCAATGTAGTGGATTACTACAAACAATACATCTAGTAAAAGAGAGAAAAAGTGATATTTTACATTTCCCATTCCGAAAATTATAGTGTTTTGACTCTTTTGCTATTTTCATGAAATGTCAACATGAATCACAAAGCTGTAGAAACAAAGAGTTTCGACTTTTTTGCTACTTTCGTGGACTTTTGACATGAATCCGAGAGCTATAAAGGAGTTGTGAAGCTTCATTAGAGATACATATGAGAAAGACATGAAGAGAATTTAGGAAAATCCATTTCAAGTTCAAAATTAAAATTATTCATTCTTCTATTTCAATTTTATTTACTTATAATTTAATTATTTTTACTCTCTTTTTTTTCTTTTATATCCCATTCCATCATTCTTTAGTAAATATTTTATTAAAAAAATAAACTATATAATAAATATGGGGTAAGTATACTATTAGTGTCAAAACTTTATTTTGGATCACTTAAGTTGTAAAAATTTTGAAAAATGATCACTTCAGTGCTAACGCCGATCTGGTTGGCCAAAAATCCGACGGGGCAATTTTTTTATTAATTTTTTAAGCCGACGTGGATACCGGAGAGTACAATTAGCATACAAATAACAAAACAACGCTACAACGCTAAATGGCGTTGTTTCCCCAAGTAAGAATCATAAATCCCCAAATTGGGAGAGAAACGGAAGTTCAAAACCCTAAATCCCCAATTTAAGTGCATGCTTCAATTTTCTCTAAAAATTATCAGCTCGCTCTTGCAAATGGAGGGTAGAAGCTTCAGTAGCGGCTCACATTCCTATAAAAAAAAAAAAAGTGAATCAGATGGTGAGTGTTACTGTTATTGTGGGTCACTGAGTCCGAGAAGAACATCCGTGACTCGGTTGAATCCTAGAAGAAGATTCCATGGATGCAATAGATATAGAAAAGGCTTAAAGTGCAAATATTTCAAATGGGTTGACAAAAATTCTTTGATCGAGCAACAAAGGTAATCTTGGAGTTACTTAAAGGCCGACATCAACCTCCACCTACATTAATGGACAACTTAGAGAATGTCGACTTAATGCAAGCTCAAATAAAAGATTTAACATCTCTAGTCGACCATTTGAAGAGGGAGGTTTTAAGGCTGAAAATTGAAAGAAACTTTTGTCGAGTGTTGATTGTGTTGTTATTCTTTTGTGTAGTCTATTCAAACGTTAAGTGAGTAAAGATAAGAAGTTTGTATGTCTACCATAGTCGAAGACATAGAATATGCAGCTATATTGGATTATTTATAAGTAAAGCGTGTTTTTGGTTTGCTACAATTTTTGTATGGAGCAGAAGATTTTGTTGTAATCCATGGTAGAAATGGAAGGTTGGAGTTGTAATGCATTAATTGTGAGCAGTTTAAAGTTTTCTTGTTTAGTTGTATATTGTCAATGTTTGTTTTGGTTAGTTTTTGCTTCAAATATAATGGTTTGCTAGTTTATTGCAACTTATTATTGCAAACCATGACAAAATTAAGAGATGGTAGCAAATTCACGATTGACTATTTCAGTACTATAAGTTGTAAATAATGATCACTTGAGTGCTAAGTTTTTATAAAAGTGATCATTTAAGTGCTAGTTGCGATTACAAATTGATCACTTGTGTTGCACAAGTTTTTTATTTTTTATTTATTTTAAAAGAACATGTTAGTTTCAAACCTTAAGTCATTCGTAGTGCATCTTGCATCTTCTTGTACCGGTTGGGTTGCTAGTGTATCTTGTTCTTTCACTAGTTGGGTTGTTGGTGCATCTTGTTCTTGCACTAGCCCATACAAGTGTTGATGCAACAAGATACATCAGCACCCAAAATTGCTCATACAACTAGAACCCACAAATTCATTAGCATCCACAACTTCAACCAATAAAAGTATATGCACACGTCACTTCTAAAAACAATATCAACCTCATTACTAGCTGAAACCAACACAAGCGAAAATAACAAAAATAGCTATTGCCATTGACATTGATTGATTTTTTTATAAAATTCAAAACATGTTTGACTTCACTCCCCAATCATTAAAGGTTCAGCACCCTCTTAAAAAAAAAAAAAAACAATAGCAATATGCACCATCCTCAAAAAACAATGGTAGCAACTACCATCAATAAAGATACAATATCTAGCACCCTCCTAAAAAAGAAAACATAAAAAGAGATCATGTCTAACACCCTCCTATTAGTTAATATGCACAACACCCCAATCTCATTTTTCCTCTTAGAGCTTTGAATTGATTCATAATCCGAGCACTCTTTCGAACAAGATGTGTAGGTTCTTTAACTGGCCTTTCTAACACTTCATTTTCCTTGTTCTTGACAGCGGTTATTTTTGTTCTAGCACGTTGTTGACATCTAAATTTTGGTGACCCGTTTTAAAAAAATTAGGGATTAATTTTAACCCCTAAAAAAATAGCATATAGTCTTAGATGCATTTATTTTAATTTGCACTTACATTGGGTCGGTGACAGATGGGTTTGATTTGGTGGTTTTGGTGGTTTTGAGATTTAAGTTGATAAGTCGGACTAAGCCCATAAAGAGAGCAATGTGAGCCTAAGCCTGTATTTGAAAAATCCTATTGTAATTTTTGAAAAATCAATAGAGAATATTCATTTTTGCAAAGGAAATCTAGAAAAGGTGTGGAAAATAAAAGTGATATTGCATACGGAAATGAAATCTTTGCGGATGTTGATTTGAAAAGGAAATTAAAACCATAATTTTTGTCTATAAAAAGGTTACTCGTGTAGGGTTTCGGCAGAAGGCCACGCAATTGAGACATTCGGCCACATTTAATGGGGAAAATTTTTAGAGAGAAAAACATGAGAGAGGGGACTTCTCTAGGGTTTTCTTTTCGAGGTCAAGAGAAATAAAAAAGAAAAGAAGAAAGAAAAAGAGGCCTTCGGTGCTTTGGGGGAAAAGGAAGAAGTAGAAGCGGCAAAAGGAGGGGTGATTGGGCATTTACTGTTCATCGTCTTCCTCAACTCTCTTCGCCTGTTTCTGTTCTCCCCCGACCAGCTTCACTTCTGCTAATGTGACCCAGCCACAACGCTACCACGCTGCCGATCTGCTACCACCGCATTGGCTGCCGCTACTCTAGATCTGCCGCTGCAACAACCCCCGACAAAAGCCTCCGCCTTCGATCGATGTAGCAGCAGCCCCCTGCTTTCCGAGTGACGCCTTGCATCGCTACTCCATGACCCGACAAAGCCACCGCCATGTAGTAATTCCCAATGCCAACAGATCCGAGCTATTCATGGCGCCGCCACCGACCCGCAGTAGATTGACCTCGCCATGTCTTTGCCCCCAGTCCGCAACGCTACGCCGCCGCTGTCTCTCAGCCCATTCGTCTGCATCCCATCAACCTAGCAACCAAGCAACACCGGTTGCTACTTCAAAGGTCACCGGAGCTTGCACCGCCCCGGTGCCCCCACCTACACTTCCACCCACGACATCCCTACGGCGCTCCAGCCTTTGTTGCCTCTTTTGCCGACATCGATAGCCAAGACCCAGCTCCAAGCTCCTTTGCCGTCGAGCTGTCTAGCCTATGTTCCAGGTCCCCTTGCTGCAGATCCGCTTGCTACTACCAAGCCGCCGGTTCGCCTTTGCCGAAGCTTCCCTTGTCGAACCGACGACTAGCCACCCCTGCCAAGCCCCTATTTGGAAGCAAAAACAAAAAAGGAAAAGAAGAAAAAAAAATCAATTTAGGTAGTTTTTTTATTTACTTTTATTTTATTTATTTATTTGTTTTATGTAGAATCAGTCTTTAATGTGTGATTGAGATTGCCTGACATGAAATTGCCTCTGAAATTTGGGATTGACAATCCGATTTTCACGCCCGAAATCTGTCTCGCAATCACTTGCAAAAATCGTCAATCCGATCTCACGCTCGATCTCATGCACGAGATATGGTTCGCCAATTTGTGGATATCGATCCTATCTTGTCTGATTTGTCGTCATGTTGGTTGAGTTAATTTTAATTTTGTAAAAGGAAAAATCCAAAAAAATATTTGAATTAGGATTATGTTGGTTTTAGAATATATCTTGTTATCTTGCCTATTTAGAATAGGGATTTTATTTCGAATTTGTTAAAAAAAAAAAATGCATTCATTTAGGATGTTAGTTTTAAATTTGAATTGTACGTTTAATTATTTGGCAATTTTAATTTCGAATTTCATAAAAGAAAAAGAAAAAAAATTAGAATTATGGCATTCTTTGCACGTCATTGCATATTAGGATAGATCGCGTGCTTATTATAAAAAATAAAAATCATGTGCGCGTCATATAGAATTAGGTTCATGAAATGCACGTCATTTAGTGAGTGTTGCTAGGTTCATTTAGTTAGAAATTTCCCGTCATTTTGGTTAATTTAGATTGCATATTTAATTATTGCATGTTCATTAAGAAAACATTAAAAAAAATTACTTTACTCATTCATATAGTTTAGGTCATACTATACTGCCATGCCATATTTTTCCATGTTAAATTAGTAACATTGCATTGTATATAGATTTAATTCTCATTAAATAAAGTGAAAACAAAAAAGAAATCGCGTCTTAATTAAAAATCATATCTAGAGTTGTTGATGTGAATTATGATCTAACATTGCAGATTCTTTCGTTGCTATGAAATAAGTCTTGCAATTTATTCATTGCTTTTCTTGGATGTTAAATTGATGGTTTGTGCACCCGCATGATCACCTCATATGTTAGGGAGATAAATTAAAATCAATTCAAGTTGCTTGCCAAACATTTTTTTTTCAAAATAAAAGAGAAAGGTACCGAAAGGGCGTTAGAGAAATTTAGCGCAATCAAGTCCCCAAACTCATAATCTCTGGTTCATAGGAGTAAAATAAATCCCTCGTTTCTTTACTTGGGTTTCAAATCAACCCATCAAAAATAGATTAGTAGCGACTCCTAGTTAAAAAATCATTTGTATGTTACGAACTTGAACCTAAGTCGCGAATTGGCTTAGGCTTGGGAGAGCCCAGTTAAGTCTAGACTTAACAATCCATTAGCCAAATCTTAGGTGGTTCACCCGAAAATTTGGTCGCGACACACATGTCATGTGTTGGTCTATATGATCACTATTGCTCCCATGATTAGTTAGTTGAGATGGAATTGGTGTTAAGTTCTTTTTGGATGGCTGTTTTGCAGCTATACCCGCTATCTTATTCTTTAGAACACTCTTCTTTAGCTGCACACTTGATTCTTGAGTTAGCCCATCTTCAAAGATAAGTACCTTTGAAGTTCTCCCAAACTACAATAACATAGCCATATTGTCAACCAAATGAAATGAATTGAAGTACAAGAAATTAAATTGATGAGGCCTACAAATTTACATTCAAAATAGTCATTCTAGTATGCTCATCTATGTAAATCCCATAATCATATTACCTTAATCTTTTTCCAAGAGCTCTTCTTTTTTGCTGTGGTGCATCATTTTCAGCAGCAGCAACTAATGAGGGAGCAACTTGTGCAACTTGTGCAATTGCTCGTCTTTTTCACCTAAGAAACAAATAGCAAATTTAATTATCTAGGTTTTTTTGCTTCATCTAAATAGCACAAATGGCATGAGCATATGGAATTCCATTCGGTTGCCAGGCTCTGCATGAACATTTTTTTATATCTAGGTTAACAACATACTTATTATAATTTTGAATGATCTCATATCCATTATCTCTATTCCAAATTGGGTAGCAAAACCTACTAGCAGCAACGTTTGCATCCAATCTTTTCAAAATCCTAGAACCATAGTCTCTAGTCCACTTCATAGCCATTTGCCTATGTAGTCTAGTCATGACCATAACTTGAATATCATCAAGCATGATGATGATTGGTTTGCACTTGATCTCTAAAATTATTCCATTGAAAGATTCATTGAGGTTGTTATCAATGATGTCGCATTTGAACTCTTCACTGAAGAAGACCTGACACCAATGCTTAGCTTCTGTCTGGAAAAGTGTATCAAAACCTTTCTTTGTCAGTTGCAATAATCCCTGTTTGGGTAATCTAAAATCAGCCATGTTGCACTCTTCGCTATCTGCCAGAACTGTTTTTGCAACTTATCTCATTTGAAGTTCCTTGAACAGTTTGTGTATATGTGCCTCGCGCACATTCTATATTCAGTATGTGGCATTAATTCAGCTAATGCAGAAATAAGTCTCTACAAAATTTCAAACCAATAAATACAAGTTAGAAAAATATGCAAGTGATTAATATTAAAAGGAAACAAATTAATTGACAATGGTATTACCTTCTCTTGGTTGCTTATGAATGCCCATCCTCCCCCATTGATTATCTCAAGATCAGCCATTAAATTTTTGAGGAACCAGGACTAAGTATCATGTTCTCTATCTTCACCACCGCCCAAGCTATTCGAAACATTTGATTATTAGCATCTTTCCCCACAGCAGCCAACAACTCCCCCTTGCATAAACCCTTTAAAAAGTACCCATCAAATCCTATAACTCTTTACAACTAGCCAAGAAGTCCCATTTGTATGCATCAAAATAGGCATAAAATCTATCAAATCTAGGCCCAAGATTAGGGAGTGGCCTCTCCACAACCTTTACATATACCCTAATAGATGGGTTTTGAAGCATGCATTCGCTAGCATAATCTCATACTTACGCATATTCTTCCTTATACCCATCCATCAATATTTTCATCACCCTCAGTTTAGTTTTCTTGCATTGATTCCTCGACACATTAACCTCTAATTGCTCCTTTACTAACAGTTGAAACTTAGGACTTTTGATCTCGGGCATTGCTTTGATAGTATTGAAAAAAATGCTTTGATAACCACACACTTGTTACCCTTTTATTGTTAAATATAATTGGACAAGTATGCTCTTCTTGGAATGACCTAATCTGGAATGACCCCTTCCTACTTAGTGTACCATAGAGCTTTCATGAACAATTGAGTTGTGAGCACTTAGTTCTCACAAATTCCTTCGTATTTCTAATGAATTCAACGCTCCTTTATTCAGCAATGGAGTTCTTGACAACAGCTTCTTTTAACTGTTTGACATCATCAAATCTCATGCCCACAGACAAAATATGCTTATCAACAGTCGGATCATAGCAAAGGTAATTACTTTTTCTTCCACGAGCAAGTTCTTCGTCATCATTGCCAAGCTTATTCTTTGAACCAGCAATTTCATTGCCGCAGCTTTCTTCATCTTCACTTCTATTACCTTCAATTAGAGTATCATCCCCATCTATTAGCTCGGGCCTCTTTCCTAAAGCTGCAAAAAAAATTTCGAAGAAATTCCCTTTACTTTTGTCTTGACTGTGCGAGTTCATCATTATTTTCGTCACTTGGGAAACAAAGGTCATCCAAATATTCATCTTCCGATTCACTAGATAGAACAACTTCCCATTCTAATTCGATGAAGTCTTCATCGCTCACATCTTCACCCAAGATTTTATGACATCTCCGCATTTGTTCATCTTTATCAATATGACTTCTCTCCCTCTTATTTTTCCCGTCATCTAACTTAAACTCATCCCCGACCTGATTACTTGCTTCAGTAGGATCCCTCACTTCTCCTCTTTTGGTGGTGGTCTGCTCATCCCCATCCTCATCCTCATCACCATCCTCATCATCACTAAAATACTCAACATATACCCTAGCTTCTTCGTCGTGAAGATAATGGTAAATGATATTTAATACATTATCATAATTAAAAAATCTCAAGCCATCCTTCAATTCCTTTCTAGGAACACAGAAATGTAGTTTTTGCACTTTACATCGTAAAAAATACACCAAATCCATCACAAAATCAATATATGATAGCTTCCAAACATTGACATAAATAGTACATTCATTTCCACCAGTATATTCCCAGTTTTCGGCGCCAATAACAAACTCTCCACCATAGCAAACAATGATGCCTACCTGATTCTCATCCATGTCGATGTTGCACCCAAGAAAAAAAATCATTAGTTTTTGGGACCACATGACAAAACCGACAATTTCACATGCAAGTCCTTATAATTTTGTCAAAAGAAACAAATGCGACTAATTTATTCAATTCAGTCCCTTTACAGAAACAAATGAAGCTGAATTAAATAAACAAAGTGAGGTCCCCATTGCCCATTTTTCAATTCAATCACATTCGGTCCTCCACAGAAGTAGTCCAACTAATTAAACAAAATAAACTCCCACCACTATCTCCCTTCAAGTCAAGCCCCCATTTTCTCCTTCCACGCCCTATTTTTCTATTCAGTCCCCACAAAAGAAAGTGAACAACGGAACCCTAAATTTTTCTATTCAATTCTCATAAAAATGAGATCCCCACCACTTTCCCTCAATTTGCCCTTCGCATCCTAACTTGCCCATTGGAACCCTAAATTTTTCACTAAATTGATCCACGTAGAGAACATGACAAACCCGAGTGAGCGAGAGTTGGAGAGACAGCTAGTGAACGACTATGAACAATGGCACAACTATAGCGGTGGCTGAGCGACGGCGAGTGAACAAACGATAGTGGGTGAACGAGCTACAACTGTCAGCATCGAGCAAGAATCGTAGTTTGTATGGTACGAACCCCAATTTACTCCCTCTTCAGCGATGCCATTTTGGTCATAGAGAAATGCGGCGTCATTTTGTAAGTGAGTCAATGTGGAATGGCATAAAACAACGTCGTTTCTTATGAAGAAAGGAAAACAACATCATTTTATGCCATTCCACGTGGATGGTCTTCTTCAATTTTTGCCACATCAATTTTTTTTTTTAAATATAAAAGCCACGTAATCATTTTGGCTGGAATATCTCGCTGATGGCACCAAAGTAATCATTTTTGCCTTCGATTTGGCACTTAAGTGATCCAAAATAAAGTTTTGGCACCAAAGTGAGCGCCGTACACAAGTTTTGGCACTGATAGTGTATTTATCCCTAATAAATATAGATACTAAATATGTGTGTGTGTGTGTGTGTGTGTGTGTGTCTATATATATATAATAAAAAAAAGAAATTTAAATTATAAATACATGATATCATATATTTTATTATATTCCAACTTTAATCCTGACTATGAAACATAGTCTTAGGTCATTTCTATACTATTTTAAAATAAAACTTCCTGTCACCTCTATTCTTCGCTAATTTACGAAAGCACGAACTAGATTATTATCCAACCAAAACTGTCTTTCCTTGTTAAGAAGAAAACTCTAGCCTACATCAATATATAGCTCCATTGGAGGGGAACCACAAAAACATAGTTACATATTTAAAAACCGCCATATTAAAAAGGGACAAATAACGTGCCACACCCCTGAAAAAAAAAAAATTGAATAAAACCTAGCTCTAATACCATATTAGAAGATTCAAACAAAAAAGAGCTTAATTTAAAGGGGAAAAGTTGTCTAAAAAGTCCTAAACCTATTGCTTGGCAGTCAATTCAATCCTAAATTTTTCGAGTGTACTAATATAGTTCTAAACCTTTCAATAAGTTGCCAATTCAATATTAAACCTTTCAATCTCACTAATTTGATTTCAAACCTTTTGAGGATTTGCCAATCTAATCCTAAAACTTTTTAACGAATTAATAATATAATTTTTCTGATAATTTTAAATTGAAAATCACTGATGTGGCGGTCCATTCAGTGTCTATTGTCCAATGTGATGTGGTGCACTGCCGTTGACAAATTTTCACTATTTAATTTTTTTTTCTATTTTTTAATTAATTTATTAAATTTCTTTTTTTCCTTTGCAAGGTCGACAAGGCAATTGGTCGAGAGTTACCAAGCCTTGCCGACCATTGGGCAAGGGTTGGGAAGTCCTCAACGATTGTGAGCGAGGGATGCTACCCTCATTGGATTTAAGCAAGGGCTTTGTGGCCCTTGCTCACCCTTGCTATGGTGGGCAAGACTTGGGCTAGTGTCTTGGCACCCTCACTGACCATAGCAAGGCTCACAAGCCCTTGCTAGATTCGATAGGGACCACAACCTTTGCTTGTGATTGGCAAGGGTTTCACAATCCTCGCCCTTGGGCCGGCAAGGGTTACCAACCCTCGGCCAGTGGTTTGCAACCTCACTTGCCATTGTAAAGGGAAAAAAAGGAAATAAAATAAAATTGAAAAAAAGAAAAATTAATAAAAATTTCATAATCTTTTTAAAATTAAAAAAATTACATGCTAGCGCCAACGGCACCACATACAATGGTTGACACTAAATGGATCTTCATGTCAACTATTTCCAACTAAGATTAGTTGGAAGCACTAGATTGGTAATTCATTAAATGGTTTAAGATTATATTCACAAATTTATAAAATGTTTAGGGCTGAATTAACAAAATTAAAATATTTATAATTAAATTGATAAATTGTCGAAAGGTTAAGGACTAATGGCATAATTGATAGGTTATGGACTAAAATAACCACCATATAATAAGGTTAGGATTTTTTTTAATCAATTCTTTTAGTTAAAGGGAGATTATAAGTATTTAAAAATCATATAAACCATAAATAAATGTTGTGGGATTGTTTAGCATCATGTATATTTATCATTACTTGTTTATAGCTTTAGTAAGGAAGTACCACGTGAACATTGATATTCACTCATCGCTCAAAAGACTGACACCTAGCGTGGATGTAGTGGTTAGTAACAACAAATAATATAATTAAGAGAGAAAAAAGGAGAAAGGATTTCAAGGGATTGAGTTATTGAGTTATTTGGATGCTCGCGAGAAAAAAAAAATAGAGGAAAAGAATGTATTGTGGCACAAATGCTTCCTTTACTTATTAATAAATAGATGTAAAATAAGGGTTTAAGTGAGAAAGAAGAATAATTGTGTTTATTAATAGATAAATCCCTCCGTATCCTTTCGAATTGCTCCATATTTGAAGAGATTTGAATAGATTTAGAGAATATATATATATAACCAAACCAATTCTTCCTAATATCTCCTAATTCTTTTAATCTTTAACCTCCGTTTGTTTCTCTTCATCCAAACGCGATTATGCTTTTAGTACCATTTTTCTTGCCTCCTAATCGCCACTTACTAATACGTGTAATTGCTTGTTTGTTTGAATTTAATAGACTTTTTACACTCGCCTGCCAAAATTTAGATTTTAGTCAAATTTTAGAAGAATATGAAAAGATATATTTTATGAGTTTAAATATTAGTATAAAGTGTTGTGAAAATATCAGAAGTTTAAATTATGTAAAAAAAACTAAAATATGTCAGCTAGGAAAACGATTCATTTAATATATAGCATTGGGTATGAGAGATTTTCGAGACACCCAACATCTGATCTCATCAAATCACAGTTCCCCTCTTACAGCAACCAAACGGTCGATTACATCAGATGGCTTAAGGGGGGCTTCTAAAAAGTTAGTGTGATGGGACTCGAATCCATGATGATGAGGTCAATTACATCGGATGCCTTGGAGGCTTCCTCAAAATATAAAGCACATGTTTGATACCATATAGTACTTGTAGAATCATCATATTATCTTTCTTTTCTTTTCTTTTTTTATAGAAAGAGCCACATTGCGACACGTTTATCACAAATCCAAAATTATACCTGTGTGACACATTTATCTAATTTTATTTTTTATGACATAAAAACTCCAAACTTGTACTTACATGACATATTTATCTCAAATTTTTGAGGTAAATGTGGCGCATGGATACAAGTTTAGGGATTTATATCACAAAAAAAAAAAAAAAATGAAGTAAATGTGTCACATGACTATAAGTTTGGAGATTTCTATATTACAAAAAATGTTTTAAGAATAACTGTCATAACTAGCATAATTTTGGATTTTTGGTTACTTTTTCCCTTTATTTTTATAACTTCGCTAAACAAGTAGCAAATTTATGTAGACTAATAAATGGATACTATTGTTAGGATTCGCCAACAATCACAAAAACAAATCAGGAGTAAAAGCAAGAAAGAGAATTTGAGATGCAATGTTTTATCTTGTTTCACCTTTAAACTAAGATTACGTTCAGCTGAGGATTTTACTGTAATTAGCATATCGCACACGTATGTTACATCCCTCAAATTACAAGAGAGAGATATGTACATATAGCCAAAATCCAAATTATATGAAATCAAATTATAAAAGCCCTTTAATGTCACAGGGATGTTATCCTTGCACAATTTATGGGAGTATAAACTACATGCCAACAACCGTGTTGTGCATGATAAAACAATATATTTTCTTCAAAATGCATTATTAAACGTGTTTTGAGAGCTTTATTTAATTGTGAGGGTTATTAAATATATGGCACTTCTTTAATTAAGGAAAGGACAAGGGAAAATTTTATAAAAAAAAAAAAAAATTGGGTCTAAAGTGAACTCCTTTTCTCAAATAAAGGCCAAATAAGAGCCCGAGGTGGCCATGATTTTTCAAACAGGGCCTAAAGTAGTCTTGGTTGTTTCAAATAATGGTCTAATCTCGTCGGTTGCCAGCTAGCTTCATATTTTGATTGGTCAAGGCAACAGCTGGTAAGGGCTGATGGCTCTGCCAACCTCACCAACCACTGATAAGGGCGAGCAAGGGCCTTCTAGCCCTCGCCAGCCACCAGTGAGGTCATCTTCACCAAATCTAGCAAAGGTTGGCCTTGCCTAGGACCAACGAGGGCTTGACGAGCCTTGTCGACCGCTCACGAGGATGGACTCCCTTGGAGCGAGGGTCATCTTGCCCAGGCAAGGCCATCCCTCGTCGACCACTGGCGAGGCAACCTTACCCAAATCTAGTGAGGACCGACCTTGTTGATAGCCACAAGGGTGGTCTCAAGGCAAGGCCGTCCCTCACTAGTGGCCAGCGTGGGTTGCCAAGCCCTCACTAGCCCCAAACGAGGCTAGCAAGGCTGGCATAGCCTTTGCCGATCCTTACTAGCGGTTGGCGAGGGTGGCCCTTGTCGGATTGGGTGAGGGTGCCCTTTACCCAGCCCTTTCCGATATCGTTGGTGGCTAGCCAACCACCAATGGTGATGAAGAAAGAAAAACCAAAAAATGGGGGAAAAAAAGGAAGAAAAAAGGAAATTAAAAAAAAAAAGATAAATGAGTAAAATGCCCTTAACCAGCGAGAAAGTCGGGCCCTTATTTGAAACAAGATTTACTTCAAGATCTTATTTAAAATAAAATCCACTTTAGGCTCTTATTCGAAAAAATGAAGATATTTTAAGCCCTTCTTTGAAATTTTCCCAAAAGACAATGAAAAGAAGAAAAGATGACATCTTCATACAAAACACAATTGTTGATTATCTATCAAGTCAATCTATGAAAGCATTAACTCTTTTTAGCAAGAAATGGGAATAACTCATTACAAAAAGAGATATTAAATAGCAAACATATTTAAGATAACAAGTTAGCACAAGGGAAACAAAAAGATGCAAATATCGCGCATATTCTTGTACTCACCATCAAGGGCAATTTATTGCAACCACACACTTTCTCGTAATTATTAGTTCAGAATGTATTGAAAAATACTATTTGCACGAATAGTCATGTATCACTAAAAAGAAAATGCAAATTTTATATGAATAAACTTACTAAATAATTTCGAAACACAATAATTTACAATAACAGATAATACGGCAACACATTGAGCGTAAAAGCATAAATTAAGTTGAATTGTTGTGCCTCATAATATGACCTTCATATAGAGAAAATTCAAAACACATCATATTGAAATTTTTGGTTAGTTGATATTATGCCTGCTCAAATCAACTCTTACAAGTTCTTTCAAACATATGAAGGTTAAAAAATCATGAGGAAAGACAATAATTATTCATTTCTAAAATAGAAAAGAAGACAATTTTGAAAGGGCAACACTATTTCCACCCCTATATAACTAGATCTACTCAATTTTCATAAAAAGACAAAATTGCCCTCTATCTTCAATTGTGATTCAAATTGGTGGTCTCAAATTTATTTACTTTCCTTTTTTATTATATATATGTAGAATCTACTTGCCATTATTAAGAATTTCATATATATTTAGTTTTTGTTTATTGAGAATTTTTCATGTATATTAAAGACACTATGTTTTTTTTTTTTTTATGGTTAGATATTAGTCCCATAAAAATTTTTTTGGTCAAAAAGAGAATTTCCAAGAAATCTAATTATTTTCTACGTTGTCAATCAATTTTATAGATAAAGTAATAATTTCCTTTTGAAAATGCCAGTGAAATATCATTATTTTGGATTGACAAAAAGTAATATAATCTATGACTTGTTTATGAAAAAAAAATAAAGATATCTCATTGTGTATAATGTTTTTAGTGTATTCCTAAATATTCCTCTCACTTCTAACATGCTCTGTATAAACTTATCTGTCAATATAATAAGGAAAAAAGATAAATTCTTTGATCTAGTAGATAAAGAGACTTGATACTAATGAACTTAATGAAAAGTTCACCAAGAAAGTGAGCTTTCAAAATAAGAAGTACAAAAATAGATAAGTTGTTGTAAGATCAATGATGAAGAAAAGACTTTTCATTTTTATACTATATCAAAGAATGTCATTTTTCCTTACTTTTAGTAAGATAATTTTACACGGAAACACGTAAAACATTATAAGAATGTCCAAGAATACACTTTTCTTTAATACCTTAAAATCTAAAACATGTGACATGTTTAATTATGGTTACTTGCAAAATAGAAAAATGGAAAAATGGAAAACAAAGGAGTTAGACCACCACATTAAACTTCAATTGAAGGATTAGGGGTAATTTTGTCTTTTTAGTGTAATGGAGGTGGATTTAGTTATTTAAGGGGTGGAAATAGCACCACCCTTTTGAAATTCAAATAAACAATATTATAATAAGAGAAATATGATATGCTCTATCTTTTCCTCTTTTTTTTTCTTTTGATGACCTAGGGAAACCCATAAGATGATAACTGGCGAGCAAACCCTGGGGCCCACGGAGGAACCCACCACCCCCGTGAAGCGGGTAAAGTCCACCTGCGACGAGCTAAGGATTCGAACTTTTCCCTTTCATGAAGGGGAGAAAGCCCGAAGCCAGTAGCGTCACTTAGTGCGGTGGTATCTTTTCCTATTTTTGGTACAAAATAAAAACACAAAAGATTACAGTACTAATAAGTGTCACATCAATACTTGACTACATGTGCAACTCCTTGTTGTTCATCGCCTTCCCAATCTTTTCCATCTTTTCACCATTTTCTTGGAGTAGTGTAAGAACCACCTACCCTTCTAGTCAATGATCAAGTTTGCTAGCACAACGCCAATCAAAATCCCGACTCCAATGCCAATTTGCAGAAATTTCCAATCCAAGTTGAATGAAGACTCTTCACCCATTTCTTCTTGGTGAGATGGTGGAAATGGTAAGTTATCCCCAACATTTGTGCATTTTTTTGGCAAAGGACTTCCACATAACCCTTCATTCATGGCAAATGAATCAATTGTGAATGTGTTGAATTGACTCCCTCACGGTATTATTCCAAACAATTGATTGAGACATTGAAAGATGAAAGAAAAGTAAGCTGTGCTAGTTGTTGAGGAATCTCTCCTGAGAGATTGTTTCATGAAAGATCTAGAGATTCCAGCATTGTCAGATTTGCTAAGGATGGCGAGGATAGAGTGAATGAGAACGTTGTTTAAAAGGTTAAGTAAAACAAGTGACTTCAAATCTCCAACAAGATCGTGTATGTGTCCTTCAAATTCGTTATTGGGGAGCTCAATTTGCTGATATTGATGTTACCAATGTGTAGCGCCAATGAAATCGAAATGCCTTCGGTTTTATAGATAGCAATTTTTGTGGATAGGAATTTTGGGGCTTCTTATTAGCAACTCCATAATTTTATGTGAAAAGGACACGTGGGGTTGACAGAAGGCAAAATGTTCGAGTCCTTCGGGCTGACTATTTTCCATTGGATGACCAATCATCCTCATGAAAGTAGAGGGGCATCGTCGTGGTTGCCAAAATTTAAGTGTTCTTTTTTTCTTTCTTTTTTCACAACTTCTAAGACCTAGGGTGCGCATGACAACCATTCTGTTCCAGAAATAGTTTTTAGAACAGAAATAGATTTTTCTATTTCTATTTCCAAAATAGTTTTAAGCAAAAATAACCGTTTGATAACGACAAAAAATTTATACTCTAAAAATAGAAATTCGTTTGATAACGACACAAAATTTCTTCTTTCCGGATGGCGGCGGTGACGACGACGACCTTTAATATAAAAATAAAAATAAAAATGATTTAGTAACAAAAAAATAATAAAATAAAATAAAATAAAATGAATCATAAAAAATATCGTTTTCTTTAAGAAATAAAAATATCCTTAAAAATAAATTTATTTTATTTGTTCTATTCTATTTTATTTTATTTTACGAATAAATTTATTTTAAAATGAATAAAAATAAAAAATAAAAATAAATTTATTATGGCAAAACACTCACGGAAAAATAAAAATAAATTTATTATATATAATTTTTAATAAAATAAATTTATTTTTATTTATCATAAATAAATTATTTTTAATAAATTTAATAAATTTATTTTTATAAACTAAAAATAAAATGGTAAGTAAAAATTTAATAAAATTTTAGTAAATTTATTTTTATATTTAAATGAATAAAATGAATATTTTTATTTTTATTTTAAATAAAATGAGGAGAGGCGGATGAGGAGGTGGAGGTGGAGACGTAGAGGAGATGAGGGAGGACTCACCGAAACTAGGGCTGAGTGGGAGAAATTATTTCTGATTTCTCTTCCATAAATCATCGAAAGTAGAAAATTTATATTTCTGATTTTCTTATAAATCAATTTATGGAATAAAAATCCATTCTAGAAATAGAAAAACTGAATAGGTTTATCAAACAGGTTTCTATTCCAAACTGAAAAAAAATTATTTTTGGAATAGAAATTTTGGTTATCGTGCACCCCCTTAGAGTCTCAGAATCGGCCAAATAGTAACGATTCTATTCTTTTATTTCTCGGAACAAAGAAATAACATAAATTAGTTTGGTAACTTCTTTTATTTTTGGGAATAGATTTGGAACAGAATCAAAAAGTAGGAAAAAAATTGCTTCTTTATTTTCGAGAACAATTCCATAATAAAGTCAATTTTTCTTCTTTTTATTTTCTTCTTTTATCTTCTTTTTCTTCACTGCTGGTCGTCGGCCACAACGATGGCTGTCGACTGGCTAGGTAAGGTCTGGCAAGCTCGTCGGAGCCTCCCCAAAGCCTCACCTAGCCAATGTGAGGCTCAACCTTACTGCCAGTCGCCGTGAGATTCGGCCTCGCTAGACTAAGGGCAGGCCGGTGTTGGCTGGCTAGGCGAGGTTGAGCCTTGTCGGTGACTAGGTGAGCTCGCCTAGCCATAGGAGAGGCTCGGCCTTGCTAGGTCTCGCCTTAGCCTTGCTAATTTTAGGGAGCACCTCTTGCAAATGCTGAAGATGAGAGCCTACCATCTTGCAACGTCACTTTCATTGAAACAAGACTGCTTTCATGGACCCTCTTGGGAAACGTCTAGTTCCCATTTGGGATCAGGAACTAGTGGGCGGTTCATAATTCCTAATTAGTGGGATTGGTTATTTGTGTGTGGTTACCGATTTCAGTATGAGAATTGGCCCATCCTAGAATTAACGCCAATTGTATTGGCTCCGAGCAGTCATTTGAGAGAGGGAGATGGGAGCGAGCATTTTACATATACATCTGGTTTTGCGATTGTAGTCATTTTAAATATGACATCCCTCCTCTCATTCGTGTGCTAGACGTTACCCGTCGCTGCCCTTGGAGTTGTTGGTTCCTTTTTAGCTGCGACTAGAGGAAATGGAATTTAAAAGTCAGAAGATAAGGTATGTGGAAATGTTAGGTGGCGTGAAAGACCCGTGGGAGTCCAAAAAAAAAAGGAGGAAAGGCCCAAAAGTTGCGGTCGCATCAATCACAATAGATATGCCCTAGTGTCCACGACACTAGATGAAAAATCTTGTAAGGTTTGATTTATCGAAGGCGACATTGATTTGTGCTAACAAGATGTTGTGGAAGTCTCGCGCGACATATAATTGCGACACGAAACTATGGAGAGCGACTAGAGATAATATTATGAAATTATCAAAGCCTTTGTGAGATTTGCTTTGGAGTCATCGTAAAATGTCGAATGCACTCCCACCAACGTACAGACACGTAGGCCCTGTTTGGTAACCATCCAAACAGTGCCAAATTCTGATTCTTTGTTCCCGGAATCAGTTTCGGCCTAGAATCGCGTTTGGTAAAATTTTTGTTCCCGGGAACAGATTGGGAACAGAATCAAGAATAAAAAAAAAGTTGATTCTTGTTCCGAGAACGAATTTGAGAATCAAAATCAATAAATTTTCTTCTTCCCTTCGGCCATCTCACGACCGCCGTCCACCGCCGCCCGCCACCGTCCGCCATCCGCCGCTGCCGTCTGCCGCCGCCGCCGGCCGCCGTCCACCGCCGGCCACCGGCTGCCGCCGGTCTGGCGAGGTCCGGCGAGCTTGCCGGAGGCAAGCCCGCCACCGGCGAGGCTCGGCCTCGCCGGTTTGGCGAGGCCGAGCCTCGCCGGGACTGGGCGGGGGCTGGGCGAGCCTCGCGACGCCCAGCCCCACCGGTGGCTAGGCGAGCCTCGCCTGGCCACCGGCGAGGCTCGCCCGGCCCGCCGGTGGCCTAGTAGGCCTCGCCCAACCCCGACGAGGTCGGCCCGGCCACCGGCGAGGCTCGGCCGAGCCTCGGCGGGCTAGGCGAGCCTCGCCCGTCGGCCGCGAGGGCTACCGGCGAGGCTCGGCCGACGAGGGCCGGCCTCGTCGAGGGCCAACGACTCTCCGGTGAGGTCGCCGGCCCTCGTCGGCCGATCGCCGGTCCGGCGGCCGGCCGGAAGAAGAAGAAGAAGGTGAGAAAAAGAAAAGAAAAAGGAAAAAAAAAAAAAAAAGAAAAGAAAAAAAGGAAAATGAAAAGAAAAAAATGAAAAAATGAAAAAAAGAAAAGAAAAAAAAAGGAAAAAGAAAAAAAAAAAGAAAAGAAAACAAAGGAAAAAAGTAAAAAAAAAATTATTTAAAAGTTAAAAGAAATTGATTTGGAACAGAATTAATGAATACGCTACCAAACGCAATTTTATTTCGAATCAAATTTTGGACAGTTACCAAACGGCTTAAAATGCTTAGAATCAATTCCTAGGAACAGAATAAAAAAGAATCAGTTTTGATCAGAATCAGCTCCGGGGAACAGAATCGTTACCAAACGCGCCCGTAGTTATCCATGAAAACTCTATTTGTGGCTGGCGCGGATGGAGTGCAAACACAAGCGGGCAAAGCTGATGTTGTGGATGACTTTCGGAAGAGTCCGCAATGGATTGCAAAGAAGCATCATTGTGGGTGTACGCATTTCTTTTATGAAGTTCAACGTAACATGGCCACTAAGGGCACGCATGACAACCATTCTGTTCCAGAAATAACTTTTGGAACAGAAATAGATTTTTCTATTTCTATTTCTAGAAGAGTTTCTAAGCAAAAATAATCGTTTGATAGCGACAAAAAATTTCTACTCAAAAAATAGAAATTCGTTTGATAACGACACAAAATTTCTTCCTTTCGGACGGCGGTGACGACGACTGACGACCTTTAATATAAAAAATCAAAAATAAAAATGATTTAGTAACAAAAAAATAAAGAATAAAATAAAATAAAATGAGTCATAAAAAAATATCATTTTATTTTAAAATTAAAATATCCTTAAAAATAATTTTACTTTATATATTCTATTTTTTTTATTTTATTTTAGGAATAAATTTATTTTAAAATGAATAAAAAAATATTTGGCAAAACACTCACTGCAAAAATAAGAATAAATTTATTAAATTTATTTTTAATAAAAATAATTTATTTTTATTTATCATAAATAAATTATTTTTAATATATTTAATAAATTTATTTTTTATAAAATAAAAATAAAATGGTAAATAAAAATTTAATAAAATTTTAGTAAATTTATTTTTATTTTTAAATGAATAAAATGAATATTTTTATTTTTATTTTTAATCAAATGAGGAGAGGCGGATGACGAGGAGGAGGCGGAGACGTAGAGGAGATTAGGGAGGACTCACCGAAATTAGGGTTTAGTAGGAGAAATTACTTCTGATTTCTCTTCCAAAATCGTCAAGTAGAAAATTTATATTTCTGATTTCTCTTCCAAATCAATTTATGGAATATAAATCTATTCCAAAATAGAAAAGTTGAGTAGGGTTATCAAACAGGTTTCTATTCCAGAAACAAGTCTGTAATAGAAAAATTATTTCTGGAATAGAAATTTTGGTTATCATACACCCCCTTAGAGTCTGTAATTGGCCAAATAGTAACTGATTCTATTCTTTTATTTCTCGGAACAAAGAAATAACATAAATTAGTTTGGTAACTTCTTTTATTTTCGGGAATAGATTTGGAACAGAATCAAAAAGTAGGAAAAAAATTGCTTCTTTATTTCCGAGAACAATTCCATAATAAAGTCAATTTTTCTTCTTTTTATTTTCTTCTTTTATCTTCTTCTTCTTCATTGCTGGTCGCCGGCCACGACGATGGCTGACGACTGGCTAGGCAAGGTCTGGCAAGCTCGCCGGAGCCTCCCCAAAGCCTCACCTAGCCAATGTGAGGCTTAACCTTACTGCCAGTCGCCGTGAGATTCGGCCTCGCTAGACTAAAGGGAGGCCGGTGTTGGCTGGCTAGGCGAGGTTGAGCCTTGCCGGTGGCTAGGTGAGCTCGCCTAGCCATAAGAGAGGCTTGGCCTTGCTAGGCCTCGCCTTAGCCTTGTTGATTTTAGGGAGCACCTCTTGCAAATGTTGAAGATGAGAGCCTACCATCTTGCAATGTCACTTTCATTGAAACAAGACTGGTTTCACAGACCCTCTTGGGAAACGTCCAGTTCCCATTTGGGATCAGGAACTAGTGGGCGGTTCATAATTCCTAATTAGTGGGATTGGTTATTTGTGTGTGGTTACCGATTTCAGTATGAGAATTGGCCCATCCTAGAATTAGCGCCAATTGTATTGGCTCCGAGCAATCATTTGAGAGAGGGAGATGGGAGCGAGCATTTTACATATACATCTGGTTCTCCGATTGTAGTCATTTTAAATATGACATCCCTCCTCTCATTCGTGTGCTAGACGTGACCCGTCGCTGCCCTTGGAGTTGTTGGTTCCTTTTTAGCTACGACTAGAGGAAATGGAATTTAAAAGTCAGAAGATAAGGTATGTGGAAATGTTAGGTGGCGTGAAAGACCCGTGGGAGTCCAAAAAAAGGAGGAAAGGCCCAAAAGTTGCGGTCGCATCAATCACAATAGATATGCCCCAATGTCCACGACACTAGATGAAAAATCTTGTAAGGTTTGATTTATCGAAGGCAACATTGATTTGTGCTAACAAGATGTTGTGGAAGTCTCGCGCGACATATAATTGCGACACGAAACTATGGAGAGCGACTAGAGATAATATTATGAAATTATCAAAGCCTTTATGAGATTTGCTTTGGAGTCATCGTAAAATGTCGAATGCACTCCCACCAACGTACAGACACGCAGCTGTCCATGAAAACTCTATTTGTGGCTGGCGCGGATGGAGTGCAAACACAAGTGGGCAAAGCTGATGTTGTAGATGACTTTCGGAAGAGTCCGCAATGGACTGCAAAGAAGCATCATTGTGGGTGTACGCATTTCTTTTATGAAGTTCAACGTAACATGGCCACTGAGGGCACGCATGACAACCATTCTGTTCCAGAAATAGTTTCTGGAATAGAAATAGATTTTTCTATTTCTATTTCTAGAAGAGTTTCTAAGCAAAAATAACCGTTTGATAACGACAAAAAATTTCTACTCTAAAAATAGAAATTCGTTTGATAACGACACAAAATTTCTTCCTTTCGCATGGCGGCGGCGACGACGACCTTTAATATAAAAAATAAAAAATAAAAATGATTTAGTAAAAAAAAAAATAAAATGAAATCATTTAATATATCATTTTATTTCAAAATAAAAATATCCTTAAAAATAAATTTATTTTATATATTCTATTTTATTTTATTTATTTTATTTTACGAATAAATTTATTTTAAAATGAATAAAAATAAAAAATAAAAATAAATTTATTTGGAAAAACACTCACGGCAAAAATAAAAATAAATTTATTTTTATTTATCATAAATAAATTATTTTTAATAAATTTAATAAATTTATTTTTAATAAACTCAAAATAAAATGGGAAATAAAAATTTAATAAAATTTTTGGTAAATTTATTTTTATTTTTAAATGAATAAAACGAATATATTTATTTTTATTTTTAATAAAATGAGGAGAGGCGGATGAGGAGGAGGAGGCGGAGACGTAGAGGAGATGAGGGAGGACTCACCGAAATTAGGGTTTAGTGGGAGAAATTATTTCTAATTTATCTTCCAGAAATCATCAGAAGTAGAAAATTTATATTTCTGATTTCACTTCCAAATCAATTTCTGGAATAAAAATCTATTTCAGAAATAGAAAAACTGAGTAGATTTATCAAATAGGTTTCTATTCCATAAACAAGTCTGAAATAGAAAAATTATTTTTGGAATAGAAATTTTGGTTATCATGCACCCCCTAGTCTAATAAAGCAATTCTTGTCAGTTTCGGTATCAATAACCTACCGTCAATCAGATCAAACGGAAAAAAATTACTTTCTTTGTAATTTGATTTGAGATGTCGCTTGATTGTATGTATGATGTATATATGCTGGCCGTAGATGTGCAATTTTAATGTATTGCCTAAGCCCCCTGCATATATATATGAAAAAATTGTCACACATCAACAAGTCACAAATTAGGTTGTATTCACACACATGTTGTGATTGATGGTTCATGTGCAATCATAATTCACAATTGGTCCTCATAAATGACATCTCATATTTTTTCCACATAATGACCAAACTTGAGAGACCCGTTAGAAGACTTTTTCCATCTTGTAGATTGACAAATAAGAAGTCTTTCAATAGTATACATAGTCCCGGAATTACAAAATTAAAATATTATAATTATCGATTGAAATATTTTTAGTTTTATATATCATCTCCAAATTTATAATGACAAATCATGAGTGAGTATATATCTCTCAAGAACTATGGAAGTTCCAACAAATGATGAACATATTGCGGCAGAAACACGGCGTTGTGGCCTCACCATCTCCTTCGGCTCTTCTATGACCTACATGCTCCAATAACGAACATGAAAATAAAAATAAAATAACAAATAAAGGACAATATAAAGTCACCGTCATTAGTGTGTATGCTTTATACTTGGGTCATTTTGATCTCGGTGTTTAATACATGCATTGTTGGCCTCGACAATAGTAGTATAACTTTTTCCCCTTTTTTTTTATTGTCGAATCTGGTGTGAAGAGAAATCAATTAAGGTGCGGAAGATGAGAAATGTGAGGATAAAATTCCAATAACTAGGTGTTTTTTTTTTTTCACAACTTCTAATGCCTAAGAAAGTACTTATGAATTCTTTATCAATGACCTACCTCCAATCAGATGAAACAGGCAATTATACTCTGGATGCAAAATCTGACTCAAGACATCGCATAATACAAACAACTGAAAAATGTAGGTGTCTTGAGTAAAAATAACAGGCACCTTCAATTAGTCTAGCTGCTAGACTCTTTTATAGACGGACATTCCCATAGCTTCTTATGAATAAATCAACAATCGATATGGGAAACCTTATTGATGAAGTGATGATTAAGATCAATCATACTATTTATGTATGTCTTGCCATAGATGTTTTGCAATTTCAACATATTGCTTAAGTCTTCCTGCTTTTTCTTTTTTCTATTTCCTAAAGCAATGTTAAAAGCTATAAGCAAATAGGCATTAGTTTTCAAAAGGGAAAAAATGGTCACACATCCATGGGGGAAAAATTAGATCGCATTCTCATGCATGCCGTGGATCATGCGCAGTCATAATTGTGTAGTTGGTCCTCTTAAATGGCATCTCATATTTTTCCACAGAGAGAACAAATTTAGTAGGCCACCGAAAAGTCCTTCGTCCATCTTTCACGTTAACAGACAGACGGTTGCCATTGAGGCTTAGGCCAACAATGTGACTGTTGAATTCGTCCCACTCTATACCCTCCCACAAGCACTATTCTCCATTTCCACCGAGTGACAAGTGACAACCATGTTTAGGATAAAAGGAACGAGAATATGCTCGGCCGATCATGAGATTCCTCTTAAATTGTATTATGGCTGAGCTCTTGTGGATGCGACAAATTGGATTAGCAAAGCATCTATGAAACACCGATATAAAATTGATCCAAGGATAAGACATGTGCACTAAAGGACGGTGACATGATACTGTCTTCTTCGTTTTTTTTTTTTTTTTTTCTTTCAAATTTTCCTGTTTGTTATTAGAGCACGCATGTCATAGAAGAGCCAGAGGAGACTAATAGCAATTTTCGTGGGTTGGAATTCTGGGATCTCTTCTTTGCCACTACATAATTTTCTGTGAAAGGACACGTGGGGACCACTAAAGGCAAAATGTCAAAGTCTTTTTGGGCTCGACATTTTTCTTTGGATGACTTATCATCTTCGCAGAAGTAGCGTCATCATCATTCAAGGCTGCCAAAATCTAGGATTTTTTTTCTTTTTCTTTTTGCACAGCTTCTAATCCTAGTCTAAGAAAGAAATTCTTTATGGAATCTTCAATTTCAGTGTAAATAGCCAATTCCAATCAGAACAAAGGAGCAAATGTAATTTTTGCCCGAATGTGGTTCAAGATATTGCCTCATACAAACAAGGTAAAGATATAGACATTTTGCGTGCAAATAAGCAGCCATATTCTATTGATTTACTCGCTTGATTTCTTGATGGGTCAGTATTTCCATAGGTTCTTATAAATAAATATCCAATTAACATGAACAATTGAGCTACTGATGAAGTGATAATTAAATATGAAACATATTCTCTATTTCACCAAAATTGGATTGTCGATGAAATATCTTCCGCCTAAATTTGTTCTTTGATCTTAATAGAAGACGAGTTTTGTGGCAATTTTGGTTTGAAGTCTCGATGATTTTTCCACGAAGTACAAAACACTTCGCTGAAATTTAATCGAACTCAAAGGGAAATGATACAGAGATACAATGTGAAAATTTAATCAGCAATGACATAGAATTACGGCTAAAGTACGGGAATTGAAAGATATTTAGATTACGAGAAAGACAAAGTGTGGAAAAGCAAAGATAAAGATTAATTTGCAAGAATGTTGAGTTCAATGATTGATTCAAAAACCTTCATAAAGAGTAGGATGCTGTTATGATGCTGTTATTTATAGCTCACGATCAACAATTACATATAGCTGTTACAACTTTGAAATTCAAATAACAAATAACTTATTAATGGCATTTAAACATAATGATTACTAAATTTGAAAGAACAAATAACTCATTAATCCTATCGGTGGTTACTGAAAATTATTGCACAAACACTTATTCAAAAGAAGTTACACAAATCTAAATTTAACAAATATGGACATAACCACCCATCGTCCATCTTCATGTCGATTGCTCACTGTTGATATCAATAACTTTGTTGAGAAATTTCAAGGTTCTCGTTAGCAATTTCATATTGTGTTATCAATGACTTCACTAGTAAGTTGTCGATTCTCTCAAAATATCATAATTTTGTTCATAAAAGGCAAAACTTTGCTCTCATCAATTAAATTTATCACTTGTTGATAATGACTAAAAGTTGATTGTTTTTTTGGCATAAATACTATGTATGTCTTGCCGTAGATGTTGTGCAATTTTAACATATTGCTTAAGCCTCCTTGCTTATTTTTAAAGTAAAGTTAAGAGTTACAAGCAAAAAGGCACTTTTTTTTTTTTTCAAAAGGGAAAAAATGTCATACATCAGCAAGGTACAAATTGGGTGGCGTTTTAATGCATGCCGTGATAGTTTGCACAGATGATCTTCAAATGATGTCATAATTTTTCCACCGGCATGAGCAGCCATAGTTTCCACAGACGGTCCTCATAAATGATGTCAATTTTTTTCCACAAAAGGACCAAACTTGGGAAGACTTTTGCCATCTTTTAGATTGACGAGTAAGAAGTTTTCAACGGCATAAGCAGTCCAGCAATCACAAAATTAAAAGATTGTAATTATCCATAGTGAATATTTTTTGATTTTATATATCATCTTCTCCAAGTTTAAAATGACAAAATATACATGATAATGATAAAATACGAGCGAGCATAAATTTCTCAGGAACTATAGAAGTTTCAACAGATGGTGGACACGTTACAGCAGAAACATGGGGCTAAGAGATCACCTTAGATTAGAATTAGCAAATAATGTTACCCGTTTACACGGATTCTTTGGCCCTATTTGCAAAGGAACAATATTTGCAGTTTGTTATCTATTTCTTTGTTCAAGAAGTTATTAAAGACCTTTTGTATGTAGACTCCACTCGGAGTACATTTTAGATGATGAAGCTTGACTTGTTTTGTTTAATGTAATTCTGTTGAATGCTTTATCTTTGGTAAGTAGGTATCCATCATTCTCCTATTTCTTTCTGAACTTTTGTTGTCCTTCATCACGCCAAAACTTAATATAAATGCGTGAAAATTTTATTCTTGTTCTTCACTTCCATTGTAAAATGACACTATCATTTTAGCACCCATGATGGTGGATTACTTGAAATTGCACCGGTCACCCCCTTCCTTGAGGAAAACTAATGGATTACTAAACAAACATGAATGGTTGTTCTCGAAAGAGATGGTGTCATTGTCTAGCATGATCTCTCTCAAGCCCACACTAATCGTAACT
Organism: Eucalyptus sideroxylon; assembly: GCA_014182405.2. NCBI lineage: Eukaryota > Viridiplantae > Streptophyta > Magnoliopsida > Myrtales > Myrtaceae > Eucalyptus > Eucalyptus sideroxylon. Next base: position 44,531,336 of record CM024552.2, read on the forward strand.
TGGGTCCTTAATTCAATTGTGTAATTTAAAATTACTTTTGGAGTTGCCACTAATCAATTATAAGCCCATTAGACACCCAAGTAAGATACAAGAGTAGGTCTTACTTTTACACTAGATTAATTTAATGCCATTTCAATTCCTTTTTTTTTTTTAATAATGTTTTTGCATGCAGTATTTGTTAGTTTCATCCTATGTCATTAACACATGAGAAGTGATCATGTTGGTGCACAAATATTAATGTAACACTCCATAATTAAATAAAAATTTTCAGAAAAATAATAAATAAATTACTGAAAAGATTGAAGAATCCGTAACGCATGAGCAAGCAAAAGCGAATCTTTATTTATCGCGCATTGAAACATGGGTTCTGTAAGTATTTACTGAACAGGCAAACAATGATGTGTGCATGTCCAAAATATGATTTCTAAAGCGAATATGATTATGCAAGTTTGATGATTTGCGATGATGCAAAAGTAATATGCGAGCTAGACTATCATTTTCTTTTTCTTATTATTTAATGATAATGATGATAAATTAAAAGCGCATAAGTATAATTAAAGCTATATGAGATAATTTAGATTAATACATAAAATGCAATGCCAATTAATTATTTTCGTGCGTTTATTTTTAATGATGAACTACATGCGATGAGATGCACTAATCAATTAATGCTATTTAAATGAAAGCATGCAATCTCTATGTGACGTACGATATGTAACATGTTCATTATAAAACTAATTATGAATTAATTCTGCACCTAAATGCAATCTAGATGAAATACTTTTGGAATTTTCTTGATGAATTAGAGAAAGGAAATTCTCCTAAATCTATAATGGTGACCTAAATTAAGTAGGAGATAACGTGTATTAAATACTAGTCATGCACGAGCTAAAACATCACGATTTCTTAAATTAGTATATGATTTCTTATTGTTTTTTGGGTTGGTAATTGCTATATGATTTCCAATGCATCACTATATGAGATTCTAAATTAGGAAACCCGCAAGAATACAATGTAAATCCTGGATTTAAAGCATATATATATATATATAATGCCACGGATCCTTAATATTTTATTAACGATATACTATTTTTCATATTTAGAATGCATATTTTATTTTGATAATCATGTCATGAAATCATATATTATATTTTATAAACCATGTGCAATGCATGAGACAAGATTGAAGATCCAATCCGACCTGTAGGCTCAAAGGCCTGCCCAAACGAAATATGCAATGCACATTGCAATCTAAAATTACCAATCATTTAAGATGCGATTTTTAGTTTTTATTTTATTTTATTATATGTGTTCCATGGATTTCAAGTGCAAAATTTCAATCCAATAATAATGAGAAATATGCAGGAAAACAATGATTCATGAAAATTCTAATTTTTTAGGATGGCAATTATCATGTTGGAAGTAGAGTATGAAACATATCTAGACGTGCAAAATATGTACAGATGATGCAAATTAATGACTATGCTTAAACATAATTGGTTTTTAACGAGAAAAAGAATATGCGATTTCCTAAAGCAAAATATGACATGAGATTTCTCATTAATTATAAATTTAAAGAACATGCAATATCCCATTCTTTGCCGTGAACATGCTTGAAGATGTTTTTATCGGATGCTATTAAAGAAGACAAGTTTTTTTTTTTTTTTTCTTTTAACCTACTGAATAATGAATAAACTCAACCAAATTTTACCCAAACCTAATGCAATGTAGATGGATGGCGACTGGACGGTGAATAAATCGAATGTACCAATGGCAATGGATGGGGCATAATGTCCATGGTTGCGAAAGGCAACAATGCTGGATAGACCGGTTCCAGAGATCGGTTCTGCAGAGCGGTTCTAATGACACCCCCTATGATTGACTTAGCTTATTGATCGGCGTCTGAATCCATGAAAAAGATGGATAACGAAGTGACTATTTGTGCGCTGAGTCAGGACCAAAATGATGCGCAAGCTTCTGTGACAAAGCCGTCGTTAACGGACAATGTGACGAAAGAACCAGTGGCGTCCAGAGCTGCCGGCCAATGTGCAAACCAGGTCACGAGCAGTTGGGGTTGCTACGAGAATTGCGATCGGATCTGACCTTGTTGACTGTGGCTTGACCTGTTGATGGAGGTTGATAGATGAGGGGAGAGTGGTTGTGGTCTGTCCTAGACGTGCATTACTAAAGACATTTTGATTAAACCCGTCTGTCGATGTTCCCCTCTCTTTGTGTTTGCTTCTCTCTACTATTTTTATGGAGATGCCGCCTATTCCACCGGATTCACATTCATGGCATTCTTCTTTAATGCCACCATTCATGGGATTCTTTTTGGAGTAAACATAATTAGTTGGATGAAACAAATTGTTTAGATTGAAGTAAGCTTTTGGATCAAGATAATGAAATTGATCACTGTATATGATCAAATCTGAATTATTATATGATTTCTAACGCACCAAATCAAGACAATGAAATCAACACTTCAAAACAAAATAGTATTAAAGTAAAGTACGAGAATATACACCCCATAAGATGTCGGATACAAAATATATATGGGATTGTTAATAAGGGCCTGGAACATGAGCCCCCATAAGCTAAGGGCGCCACAATCATAAAGAGACTTAAAGAGAGCTGTTTACTAAAAGGATTCTTGTTTTATTACCATCCTAAAACTCAGTAAACTAAATTCGCGCACTATGATATGCGGACCTAACTATTTATGCAAAGGAAATTACACTAAACAATATTAAAATGACACGAAGTGGATCCTTTTGCGTATGCACCTACATGAACTAGCAACTTAACCCCTAAATCACCGCAATCTCTTCCAAGATCAAAGCGTAAATCGAAACCATCAGCAACATTCGACACATGGAACCCACAATTTACCTATTCAATTGAAATTCGATCCAACCGAAAGCCTTGGAAATGAATTGCATACCAATGTATTCGCATGAATCATGAAATTTAACCTCGAATTATCTCAATTAAATTCCTTGAATTCATGCTAAACCGAGACCCTCATTAAATTTTAGCATGCATTACTGGCAATTCTCAGGACGAGTGACCTTTAAACGCGCTCAAAAGGCTGAGATGGATAATACATTAGACCTTGATCACTGGTGAATGAAAGTATAAACAAACCAAGCCAAACGCACTCAAATTCACAGTCAAATTGCATTTTCCAGCAATGTCCAACATTGAAAATCGACAAATTACCCATGCCAATGAACTGCGAACATGCGATTACTAGATAGATAATCAATCTCACATTGGCACTACGTTTGGACAATTCATAGAACTACTGAACTAAGCCAAAACCATTCCAATTGATACGTGGGTACTAACACCTAGTAACATTCGGAATTGATTTAGGAGCATTCAAGACTGAAATTTGTGATTATTTGGTGATAAATTAATATTAACATTGACCACCGGCCACGGTGGCTCCACTGGATAAGACTCTGCTGATCCTCAACGAAGAGGTGAATGGTTCAAAACCCAGGGGAGGCGCTAGGTGTATTAAGTGTGACTCAGGGGTGGTGAGTCCTCTTGCTTAAGTGTCACTTGGGGGTTTACGGCGTGGCTGTCGGCTGCAAGCCACATTGATGCCATATCTTCCTGCAAGTGTATATGAGTTCACATGATCGAATCAACAACAAATTGACCGGCATCCGAATTTTGCCAATGATTTCAAATTACATTTTTTGAAGAAGATTAATGCACATATCAGAGACATTAAGATTTTGATATCCCAGGCCCAATAATTAAAATTTTGAAAAACGAAGTGTCAAGAGCCGGTCACCTTTCGCAGTCCAGTTTGACATCCCCAGTAAGGCCCAATTGAACTTTTAGCAAGAAACGAGCCCAATAAGCATAATTTCACGACAGGCCAGCCACCTGGGCCTGATCAAGAATCTAGGAAATATTCAGGTGAGTTCGAACCTGGAGGCCCGGTTCGGCCCGGCCCACGAAGTCGACACCCTCCTCATCTCACTTGGACACGTCGCCTTACAATTTCTCTCTCCTCTCTCTCCTCTCTGACATATTCATCCCCAGCCCGTGCACCTCGCCGGCCACCACTTACCCCACCTTCAACCTCCGGCTACTGTAACCTCCAGCATCTCTGGTTTCCATCTCCATTTTTTCCTCCTCCATTCTGTCTGCCAATTTTCACTGTAACCGGTCACGGTACATCGAGCCTCACCTCCACAATCATACTCCGTTCATCTCTGCTCTCGGTCGCAACTGTTGCTGCCCTCGATTCTCACTCACTCTCTCGTTACCGCTTCCAATTCTTGGTGTTGCCACTTCAGAGGCCTCCTCCTTCCGATCCACTCGCCAATCACATCCAGTCACTGCTCTTACTCAAGGTTAAAGCCTCGTACTCTATTTTCGTGAGGTAGAGACCAAGAGCCTTTGGCTCCGCCGGAGTGAAAACCGGTTGCGTCCAAGGCTATCTAGATGACCTCGAGTGTGCTGCATTGCCTTTACATTGATCTGGCCGTGACTCCTTCCCTGTATCTTTTGCATCTAGTCTCTTATTCGATTGTCTTCTGTGTGTCTGATGGTTTTCCTCAATTCCCAGTCATTTTTCAGTATACTGAGACTCGTGTAGAAGTATTTTCGAATTTGGAAGTCTTGAATTCCCCTCCATGTTGAAACCGAGAGCCATCAAGAGTGCTCCTTTGATTACCTTCGTCAATGCAGGTCTGGTGTCCCCAGTTTTGATCTCTGGACGTTTCCGTCTTATTGCTGGTGTACACTTCGACCGTTGACTTCATCGCTAAATTTATGTTTGGTCTCGAGTGATTCATGTTATCCCCTCTTTGCTCATGCCGATTGCATACATTCAAGTCGATTTTTGGAAGGCCATCAAGCGTGAGATATTGCTGGTAAATTGAGTGTGTGATTTGAGGTGGTTGCTACTTATCACGTTAATTTGAAGGTCAGAATCAGTTCTGCTTTGAATGAGGATTGTTTGGCCTTGCTCTTGTGTCTTCACGTCTAATGGTCACCTAGTGTGATCGTTCTTCCAGTTAATTTAAAACGATTAATCTTTGGTAGACTCGGAACTCTTTTTCAAGATTTAAGAGAAAAATAAGTAATATAGGATTATCTCATTCTCAATTAATATCGGTATAACTCCAAAAATACATATCATTTATCCAATACTAAATATGTATAAATATTTATTACACAAATGATTGAAATGCCTATATTTGATAGAGGTAGAAGAATATATAGTGGACTATGATCTTATTGAGTGACTCTAGATTCTCAAGCCCGGTCTTCATTCAATTAACTTCGATCAACGCTGAAGATTAAGTATAGAACCAACCCATATACCTCATTATTAAACAGACTCAGTCCATTCCCAATGAATTAAAAATTCCACTCCCAACTATCCTTAGAATTGGCCCATTACGGCCACTAAATCTCAATTATTAAATCATTGGCAAACAAAATATCATTTAATACTTCTTTATCCTTTGAAATGGAAGTACTTCGGGCGCGTCCAAAACTGTCACTGCCCACTAGATTACACAAAACTTTAAGGACGATTTTATATACTATTTTTTGAAAGAACATAGCTTCTTAAGTATTTTAGTTGTTTATATCACCCACCAATCCTATTCTTGTCATAGCTAATACTAGAGCAAGAGCAAGACTGAGAATAAACCTCGCTAAAGTGAATTTATTATGTGCATAATGAAAGCAATTCAAAATTAATAATGCATTGGGAAAATTACCAATTCCATCATAAACTTATTGTACGGATGTCAATTTAGTCATAGACTTTTCAATTTTGCTAATGTAGTCCTAAATCTTTATGCAAAATCTTAGTGTAATCCTTCTAGCCAATTGCCACTAAAAATTATTGATGTGGCGCAAGTAAAATTGTTCACATTAGTATGGCATGCCTAACAATCAGCAATGATTAGATGTTACATCAGCAATTCCTAGTACCAATAGGTCATAAGGACAATATTAAAATTTTGTGCGCAAGTTTAGGACACATTAATAAAATTGAAAAGTTTATGATTTAATTGGCATTTGTATAATAGATTTAGATCTGATTCGGTAATTATTCCCTCCCTTTAGAACAATAGTTTAGCCAATAGTTCTAGTGGCCTCAAAATTCAACTAGTGCATATTGGCACCCAACAATTTGGGATCTCGGAACTTGAAAATTTTGCTGATTAATTACCAGGCTTGGTAATTAAAAAAAATGTCAAAATTCAGTACTTTGAACGTGAAATCAGCAAAAGCCCAGTAATCGTTAATCAAATTTACCAATCCAATGATAGCTTACTATGTCTATTACATATATATTTCCTTTCCTTCTTTCTCGAATTATTAAGTATTACTTTTATAGCAATATTAACCTGCTAAAAAAGTTGGTCAACTTCTTATGAAATTTTCTTTTCTTGAATGATACCGCACGGCCCCTTTGGCTTTTGTGATTCTATCATTTTATTTTTTTTACTATAAATATCATCATCGTCGTCATCATCATCATTATTCCTTCTCGGGCCTTCGTTTCCAGAACATGCATTTCTGCAGATTTCCCTGACTTCCTCTTTCCTTTCTTTTACTCTCTCCCTCCATCTTGAACACACAAGCTTTGGTCTGGTCTTCTTCCGTTACCATTCACGACCAAGCTGTTCAACCTAAAAGCTCAACAGTCACCATTGATGTCCATCCTTCGCCTTAAGCAACAAAAGCCCGTGAGCATTTTACCCAAGAATGACATTTACAAGCTTCACACAGAGGGCTAAACATGTCTTGCTCCACCAATGATCAACTCCAGTCACCATGTCAATCCATACAAACATCCGCCGCCACCACACATGCACCCAACCATAATGCTCCCGGGGAGGAGGGGGGTTGGGGGAGAGACGGAGCACAGAAACAGAAAACGAAGCAATAGTGACTTCGAAGGCTTGGCCATGACTTAAAATAAAAGGAACGGGAAGCAAGACTGGCGAAACATATGCAGTTATCACGATCTGAGTATGAGATAAACGTGTATGCATTCAATTTCTATAAGAAGCCCCTCGAATAAATATGCGATCTCGATCAAGCATTTTCACGAACACTTGGTGATCGCTTCAAACACAGAGTATAGAAGCATCATCAAAGTACTAATTCCGATCCAGACGATTTCAGTGACATTAAAGTGTGCTCAAACTACTATTTTATTCCTAATCTGTACTCGAACTCAAGCTTAAATTACAACGTTCAGACTCAGCTTACTGAAAAATAGGGCAATGATGTACATACCTTGGAGATGCAGCCTCTGGCCACGAGTGGCGATCGAACAGATAACCGAACCCTTAGAGTCGTCGACTCAGATGTTTGGCACCAGCGAGGAAGCTTCGTAGGAGGACTCGAACTCTTGGCATTTCTCGGCCTTAAAACGGACTAGAACAGAGCCAGACGATTCGGGAATGGCCAACAGCGTCGACCGGCGGCCTGAAATCAACGAATGAAACCTATAAGTGAGAGAAAATCGATGAGAGGAGTTCGTATCAATTCAGTCTCGGCGGTTTTTGGCGATCTCTGCTCCCTTGTGCGTGTGCTCTGTTTTTCCGCGGATAAGCTCGAGTCGCTGGCATGGCCGACGGCGATTGGAGATGGTATCAGGACTGTTGCTTGTTTGAATTATTCCGCTTCTTAGCATTCCATCAACTTGTCTTTTGATCTCTTGTTTTTGGAAAAAATGGGTAGCGGTAAGAGCGCACGTAGACGTGACCCTTTCCTTCTGTTAGATTATGTCTCAAGTTTGAATCCATTATACGATACCCGATACGTAAAACATTTACATATTGAAATGAGAAAGAACGTGTGCGGAGCATTTGATGAAAAAAAAAATGGTGCAAGATACAAGCCGAAGGAATCCCGCCCTCGCTCCTTTACGCACGCTGGAAAAGGAGGCCACAAATGCGTGTGTTGATTTTTGTGGCCCTGCTCGATGTCAGCATGATTCCTGAAGATTTGTTTGTCCAATTTCTTCTACGCCATTAAATGCATGCACATGGCCATGCACGTAGAAATCTTGGTCAACACATGTGGCTTCGAAGACTATCTAATAGGCGCCAAACTCTCTCCCTCTCTTTTGTTCAACGATTGTGGGCTTCTCTTATTTTATTATTATTAAAGAAAGAGAGAAGGCAGAAGTTCTACGTGTGTCGAGCATATTGTTCATCCGCTCACATGCTCTCATTAACTGCATGGTGGCTCATGCTTTGAAGATCAGCGCCGACAACTCTGAAGCACAATATTATTTTGTTTCCTTCCCTTCAACCGATAAAAGGGGAAGACGTCTAGAGCTCGGCAAGCTGCGAAGAAAAGGAGCCCGAGAGAGTGTGAGACACGAGAGCTCGAGAGAGGTTTAGTGCTGAGTTGAGTCCATTGAGTGTGAGTTGTTAAACACCGTGGGTATCGGGTATAAAGTAGGGTTGGGAAATACATGAGTGCATATGTGTGATTGAAATCCTGTAATTCTCCGATTTATAGTGGATTGATTTGCTGGCTCTCCCCATGGACGTAGGTTCCGACATTCGGACCGAACCACGTAAATTTCTGGTGTCCTTTAGTTTTATCGTTCCTCGTTTTATTTCGATCGATTTCTATAGCTCCCGACATAATTGCAAAAAACGCGATCCGCTTCCGCTGCGACGCCCATTAACAACAATTGGTATCAGAGCTTTTCTTTGCAATTATGTCTGGAGCAAAAGTAGAAATTGAGAAATTTAACGGGAGGAACAACTTCGGGTTGTGGAGCGTCAAGATGAAGGCGCTATTAACAACTCAAGGATTAGCCAAGGCATTGGAGGGCAAGGAACAGTTGCCCGAAACAATGCGAGATGCCGAAAAGGACGAGCTAATGGAGAAGGCCAAGAGCATCATCCTGTTGAACTTATCGGATGAAGTACTAATAGAGGTGGCCGAGGAGGAGGATGTCGCAGCGTTATGGGCTAAACTCCAGGCTCTCTATGTAAAGAAGGGTTTAAACAATCGCTTATATATGCTGAAGAGAATGTTCCAGTTTCGATATACTGAAGGTACGTCCATTAGATCCCACCTAGATGAGTTTAATAAACTCATGATGGACTTGAAGAATGTTGGCAAGATTTTAGATGATGAAGAACAAGGCATGATGTTGTTGGCGTCTCTACCGGAGTCATGGGAGCACTTTACCGACTCCTTGTTACAAGGGCGTACTATGATCACCTCAGAGGAGGTAAAATCTGCCCTGTTTTCAAAGGAGTGGCAGAGAAGGTTGCGTGATGACAGTCTAGCGCAAGATGTAGCGCGTGGACTGGTGATTCGAGGTAGAGACCAACATCGAAGGCCCAACAACAGAAGCCAAAGCAAGAGCAGGTCGAAGTCGCGACATAGAAAATCAAAAGGTCGCGTGAAGTGCTTTGAATGTCACAAGGAGGGGCACATAAGGAGAAATTGTCCAAAGCTAAGAAATAAAGGCGTTTGGCAAAATGCCACAAACAGTGTGGCGAATGTTGCCGAGGAGAGTACCAGTGATGCCGAAGCTGTCCTATGTGTATCTACGAGTTCGTCAGGAGACGAATGGGTGCTAGATTCTGGATGTTCCTATCATATGACTCCTCACAAGAACTGGTTCACTACCTACCAGATTGCAGATGGTGGTAGAGTTCTTTTGAGGAATAATGCAGCCTGCGAGGTTGTAGGGATAGGAACAGTTCGGATCCGAATGCATGATGGCGTAGAACGGACGTTGACGATGTAAGGCATGTACCGAAGCTCAAGAAGAGCCTTATTTCTTTGGGAACACTCGATGACCTCGGGTGCAAATACACAGCTGAAGGTGGAGTGCTGAAGATTTCTCGAGGTGCCCCGACGGTGATGAAAAGGAAGAAGGCGAATTCTCTCTATCATTTATCGGGAGAAACCGTGACCGGAGTTGCTGCAGTTTCATCGGAGTCGACTCAAATTTGACTCGGTTATGGCATATGCGATTGGGACACATGAGTGAGGCAGGGTATGACAATGCTGAGTGAGAAGGGGTTGCTGAAAGGTCAGAAGACAGGAAAGCTGGACTTGTGTGAGCACTGCATCTTCGGGAAGCAGCGTCGTGTTAAATTTGGTACAGCTCTACATTCAACCAAGCAACCAGTAGAATACATCCATTCAGATGTTTGGGGACCGTCTCCGGTTCCATCGAAAGGAGGTGCCGATATATGTTGACATTCATCGACGATTACTCAAGGAAGGTATGGGTGTACTTCCCCGAAGCACAAATCGAGGTATTTGATCGGTTCAAGAAATTTAAGGCACCGATTGAGAAGCGCCGAGTAAACAAATCAAGTGCCTGAGAACTGATAATGGCATGGAGTTCTGTGGTAAGGACTTTACCGAGTTCTGCCAAAAGGAAGGGATTGTGAGACACCGCACAGTCCCCGGGACACCACAGCAAAATGGCGTAGCAGAACGGAAGAACAGAACTCTACTCGAGCGAGCTCGGTGCATGCTTTCGCATGCAGGATTGGGCAAGGAATTTTGGGCTGAAGCAATAAATATGGCGTGTTACCTGGTTAATCGATCTCCATCTTCTGCTATCGAGTGGAAGACTCCTGAAGAAGTATGGTTGGGGAAACCTGTTGATTACTCCGGATTACGAATATTCGGATGTCCTGCGTATGCTCATGCGAGAGATGGTAAGCTTGAGCCAAGGGCGAAGAAGTGCATATATCTGGGTTATGCACAAGGGGTGAAAGGCTACCGGCTGTGGTGCACTGATCCCAGATCACCCGGTTTTATAATCAGCAGAGATGTGATCTTCAACGAGACTGCAATGCTTCAAAAGAGGAATCTTGAGACTCAACCAGCAGAGCAAACGGATCATGGTGTCAGAAGTGAGGTGGAGATTCAGGCGGAGTCTCCAAAGACCTCAGAGGTAACAGAGGAAGAGATTGCGAATGAGGCCACAATTCCTGAAACGGTGATACGAACAACCAGCGAGCCACAACACAACATAGCCACGGGCGGACAAAGAAGGCAAATTAAACCACCGGTACGTTATGGTTATACTGATATTGCCTATGCATTAACTGTAGGTGATGAGGTGGAGATGGATGAGCCTTCATCTTATTCTGAAGCGATGGCTAGTATTGAGTCATCACAGTGGCTGGAGGCTATGAGTGAAGAAATAGAATCACTCTATCGGAATCAGACATGGGAGTTGGTCAAAGTACCTAAAAGATAGAAAATTGTCGGATGCAAATGGGTCTACAAACGGAAAGAAGGCATTCCTGGTGTAGAGGCAGCCAGGTTTAAGGCGAGACTTGTTGCGAGGGGGTATACTCAACGAGAGGGCATTGATTACAATGAAGTATTCTCTCCTGTGGTAAGGCATACCTCTATTCGTGTATTACTTGCCTTAGTTGTTGCACAGGATCTTGAGCTGGAGCAGCTAGATGTGAAAACGGCATTTCTTCATGGTGAATTGGAGGAACAAATTTACATGAAGCAGCCTGAGGATTTGCTATTCCGGGTAAGGAAGACCATGTTTGCTTACGAAGAAATCCTTGTATGGATTGAAACAATCTCCTAGACAAGGTATAAGCGTTTTGATGCTTTCATGACTAGTCAAGATTATTCGAAAAGCCAGTTTGATAGTTGTGTTTATTTTAGGAGATTGGAGGATGGGTCTTTGATTTATTTGCTATTATATGTTGATGATATGTTAATAGCAGCTAAACATATGTCTGATATTGATGTGTTGAAGCGGCAGTTGAGTGCTGAGTTTGAAATGAAAGAATTAGGTGCTGCTAAGAAAATATTGGGTATGGAAATTTTGCGTGACAAAGCTGCAGGAACGTTGCGTTTTTCTCAAAAAGAAATACATTGAGAAGATCGTGGCACGTTTCAATATGCAGTCAGCAAAATCTGTAAGTACCCCTTTAGCCGCACATTTTAAACTTTCTGATAGGTTATCACCGCAAACTGAGGAGGAGGAGGAACATATGTCCCGTGTTCCTTATTCTAGTGCAGTTGGTAGTATTATGTATGCCATGGTATGTACTAGACCTGACATTCCACAGGCCGTAAGTGTTGTCAGCCGTTACATGAAGCACCCAGGTAAGACACATTAGGAGGCCGTGAAATGGATCCTCAGATATCTAAAGGGGACAGCAGACGTTGGCATTATGTATCGGAGGAACATCAATGGAAATGAGACCACAGGGTACGTGGATTCAGATCACGCGGGTAACTTGGATGATCGCAGATCGCTAGCGGGGTACGTCTTTACGCTAGCGGTGGTGCAATAAGTTGGAAAGCATCTTTACAAAATGATGTTGCATTGTCTTCGGCGAGGCGGAGTACATGGCACTAACTTTTGTTGCAAAGGAGTCGATATGGTTAAGAGGTTTGCTCTCGGACCTTGGACTGGAGCAGAAAAGTGTCACCATACACTATGACAATCAAGGTGCGATATATTTGGCTTACAATCCAATATATCATGAGCGAACAAAACATATCGACATCAGGTACCATTTCATCCGAGATGTCATAGCGAAGGGTAAAATTGTTGTCAAGAAAATAGCAACATCGAGAGAACCCAGCAGATATGATGACGAAGCATGTTCCTTCAGCAAAGCTCGAGCTCTGTATGAGCTCGATTGGCGTCTGTAGAGTATGAGCGCCCATCGGGGCGTTGGGAGAGCCGAGCATGGAAAATAATCACTATAACTTGGCTTCAAACGTCGAGCCAAGGTGGAGAATTGTTAGATTATGTCTCAAGTTTGAATCCATTATACGATACCCGATACGTAAAACATTTACATATTGAAATGAGAAAGAACGTGTGCGGAGCATTTGATGAAAAAAAGAAAAAATGGTGCAAGATACAAGCCGAAGGAATCCCGCCCTCGCTCCTTTACGCACGCTGGAAATGGAGGCCACAAATGCGTGTGTTGATTTTTGTGGCCCTGCTCAGATGTCAGCATGATTCCTGAAGATTTGTTTGTCCAATTTCTTCTACGCCATTAAATGCATGCACATGGCCATGCACGTAGAAATCTTGGTCAACACATGTGGCTTCAGAAGACTATCTAATAGGCGCCAAACTCTCTCCCTCTCTTTTGTTCAACGATTGTGGGCTTCTCTTATTTTATTATTATTAAAGAAAGAGAGAAGGCAGAAGTTCTACGTGTGTCAGAGCATATTGTTCATCCACTCACATGCTCTCATTAACTGCATGGTGGCTCATGCTTTGAAGATCAGCGCCTGACAACTCTGAAGCACAATATTATTTTGTTTCCTTCCCTTCAACCGATAAAAGGGGAAGACGTCTAGAGCTCGGCAAGCTGCGAAGAAAAGGAGCCCGAGAGAGTGTGAGACACGAGAGCTCAGAGAGAGGTTTAGTGCTGAGTTGAGTCCATTGAGTGTGAGTTGTTAAACACCGTGGGTATCGGGTATAAAGTAGGGTTGGGAAATACTTGAGTGCATATGTGTGATTGAAATCCTGTAATTCTCCGATTTATAGTGGATTGATTTGCTGGCTCTCCCCGTGGACGTAGGTTCCGACATTCGGACCGAACCACGTAAATTTCTGGTGTTCTTAAGTTTTATCGTTCCTCGTTTTATTTCGATCGATTTCTATAGCTCCCGACATAATTGCAAAAAACGCGATCCGCTTCCGCTGCGACGCCTATTAACAACACCTTCCGCCATAGTAATGCGGTGATCTTGGCTTTGTGACGGTGGTAGACCCTTGGGCTCCATGAAAACCGTTGGATACTCCTTCTCGAACCATTCTCAGTTCTGTCCTAGTTTTGAGTCGGTCTTGCCGGTGGATTTTTGGTCCGCTGCCACCCCCGAATCAGCCTCTATCCGAAGCAAAAGACCATGCACCCATGATTGCCCAATCTGTCAACGTAAGTTTTCGGGGTTGATCTCCTTTGCTTCCTCCTTCTCCATCCCAATTAATCTCACATTCTTCTCATGACACGGGAACCGCATGTCCATAGTCTTGAAATCCCATAAAATTGGGCCAAGATTCCGAAGCCATGATGCCCCAAGTACTGCATCACATCCACAAAGAGAAATAACGTGGAAATCAATCGCAAATATGGTATCTTGGATGGTTACCTCCACCGCGTGACAACTCCTCATGCTTGCAAGGCTCTCGCCGTTAGCCATCGCCACACTCAAATTACGTACTTTCTCTATGGTCAAGGCCAACTTGCGTGCCGTCGTGGTAATGAGGAAATTGTGTATGCTCCCGGTGTCGATGAGCGCACCAAGAGGCTGTTTCTTCACTGTTGCCGGGACTTTCATGGTCTGTGGAGTGGTGACTCCCGTAATTGCATGCAGCGAGATTTCAGGGATGTCTCCCCCCTTCGCGTCTGCTGCTTCACGTTGCTCCTCGAATGCCTCCGCTTCCTCTTCCATGGATTCTTCCTCCCAAACCTCAATTAAGAATAGCCGCTTGCACCTATGTCCGGGGGTGTAAATCTCGTCGCAATTGTAGCATAAACCGCAGCTCCTGAGCCTCCGTCGATGTTAAGCGCTTGATGGGTGCTTGGGATATGGCAAGACTAGGCTTTCCAGTATTATTCATTGCTCGGTTATCCAATGGGGCCTAAGGGGGTCCCGTGTTGGGGTCGTTGCAGAATTGGACAATAGTTGTGGCCCTTCGTAAAGCATTGCTCCTTTCGTCGAAAATTCGAGCCAAGCTAATTGCGTTCAAAAAGTGTTCTTGGACCTACAGCACACACATCAGATTTTACAAGTTCTTTAAGGCCACTAAGGGCGCTCGCCCAGCCTTGCCCCATGCTAGCAAGGCTTGGCCTCGCCTTGGCTGGGCGAGCTCGGACTTGCCCAGCCACCGGCGAGACTCGACCTCGCCAGGCCACCACCAGGCCGGCAAGCCCTGCCGGTGGCTGGGTGAGCTCGGGCTCGCTAGATCTGGGTGAGCCCAAGCTCGCCCAGCCAAGGCGAGGTCGAGCCTCGTAGGGGCCGGCGATGCTCGGCCTCGCCGGGGCCGGCGATACTCCGATGAGGTCGCCAGCCCTCAATGGCCGGTCGCCAATCATGGCTGAGGCCGGTGACTAGAAAAAGAAAAAAAAAAAAAGAAAAGAAGAAAAAAAAAAAAGAAGAAAAAGAGAGAAGAGAGAAAATTTGTTCTTAAAAATTGTTCCAAAAACAAGAAACATGTTTTTCTTGTTTCTCGTTTATGTTCCAAACGTGTTTTTGGGACAAAAAAATAGATTTGGAACAAAAACACAAACAAACGCGTTTCTATTTAAAAAATCAGAAATTTTGTTCATAAACAGAAAAAAAGAACGTTAACAAACCGGGCCTAACAAAACAACTTACTATTTCCGCTGGAAAGAGTCGCATATCACATCGCACAAGCAGCCGTTAGAACTGGATTTGGTAATCCTTGAGAGTTCCGGTTTGTCTTAACTTTGTCGACTCTCCAAAGAAATCATTGAATCGAGGGGGGCCGAACCTTTCCAAAAATATGAAGCGGAAATGCTCCCATGGTAGATAATTATCCGCCCATAGTGATTGGACCCATAATTGGGCTTCCCCTTCAAGATGTATGGATGCAAGAATGAACTTCTCGTCTTCTGGAGTTTGATTATATCGAAATATTGGTTCTTCTACTCTCCCTATCCAGGTTGTTGCATTGCTGGTTCAGTTGAATTGAGGAATATCGGGATGATACCGCCAGTGAAGATGGGCCGCTCGCCCCTGACCTTCCTCAAGTTCCTCTTGGTCCTGCAGGTTCTGGTTTACAAACCCCCGCATCGAGCCTTGGCTCCGGCCTCCACCGTGCCCCTGGTTCCCTTCTACCGTTGTGAGACACTGCTGAATGTCCTGCAAGGCTGCCGACACTTGTAGCTGTAAGGCTTGGGGGTTGGTCTCTTATGCCATTGATTCCGGCTTTGATACCAAGTTGTTAGGAACGGAATTCCTAACATGGAATTCCTGACAACGTGGAATCTTCGCCTTCGTGGACGTGTTTTTCTATGGGATGTTTCCACCAAAGAAATCTCAAACACTTTGATCTTGTCTCATTTCTTCAATGAATAATTCCTCATGGGAGTTACAATTTATAGTTTTCATACATCCGAGGAATTTTATTATAAAAGGAAATGGACTAATAATGCAAATTGACCTAGCTATAATGCTAATTGATTCAGCAAATAATTCTTTTCCATTTTAAGCTTCCCTTGATTCTTGCTTCCATCCTGAGAAATCATCCTCCCTTCAATTTTGGTCTGAAATTCTTCATTCTCTGCCCTAGATTCTTATTTTCCACTTTGGATATGTATCTTGACCATGACCCGATTATTGGTCCTATTGATTTCTTTGCCTAGTTATGATTCACTTTATATTCCTCAAGAATGTTCCCCTATTCTGGTGCGTTAAAGTGATTTTTTTTTTTTTGGGTCGTATGTTAAAGTGATCTTTGAAAAGGACTTTTTTAGAGTTTTCCTGAAGTAGATGACTGTAAATCAATCACGATATCTACATCAAATTCTATCTAGAAATATGACAGCAAGGGGATGGTAGATGGTTTATTTTACATTCGTTGAGTATGTTTACTATTGATTTCTTTCCTTCTTTAAGAGAAATATGAAAAACAAGGGAATGTTCTAGAAGTTGGAATCTCCAACAAGGAGAAACATTGTGCAAACTTGAGAGGGCTGTTCTTTGGGAAAATGATGCCTTTGTTATTGGCTAAATAGTTTCCATGTTAAGGAGCTTCGCATTTTTGCTTATCAGTGTCCCTCCTACTTTAAGCTTCCGTGAATATCTATATACTCATGATTTTCCTTCATGAGATGATAGACTATGGCATCCTTAAACCATGTCACGTAACAATGGGCAGATAGTTTCACTTGAGAGTACAGGTAAAATACCGAATGGAGTTATTCTTGTTTTAGCAAGTTTCAACAATTGGGTTGATCGATGTAGTGAGGATGGCATCTTGCCACTTGACAGGACTTGACGACTTTATTTTCCTTCTTGGAATTCTTGAATTCCTTGTTGTGCTTGCTAGATGCATTAAAGAAAGGGACCGGTGGATGGAAATATCAAAAAAGTCGTTGCTGCGTTTGGGGAGAAGATAGGCCAAAGTTGGGCCAAATTGTCTTTTCCGATCCTGCAATGCGTCAGGTTATGAATAGGTAATGATAAATCTGAACTAAACTTGCTGTACTAGTTCCAGCTTCAAAATGGGGATCGAAGCATGCTGGACACAACGGCAAATTTACCATGCATAAGTACAGATGCGAATGATTCTGCTCGACTAGAGAAATGTCTTGCTCTGATGAAACAAGGGATCAATTCTAATTTTTGAGTTCTTTTTAACCCATCACGGATGTAGTTGCTGTCTGTAATTTGTGATATCAGTTCGAAATTTTTGCACCTTCATTGCCTTGGTCATAGCTGAGTTATTCATTCTAAAGCCAATGACGCCCCTTGGATTTTTTTCATGTTCGTTCAAATGATGCGTTAACACTTGCATTGGACTTCAAGAGAAGAAACCTTCTAATCTTCTAACTTCCTGAAGCTTTGTGTTCTTTCTTATGTTTAGGCTGCTCTTGACATCCCATTGTTGTTTGAGGCAAAGATGGGCAAGTGGACAAGGCCCATCGTTGCCGTCTGAGTTGATCCAGAAACTCAGCTTCAACGGCTTATGGGAAGAGACAGAACAAACAAGAAAGATGCTAGGAACAGGATGAATGCTCAGATGTCGTTGGACCTGAAAAGGTCTAAGGCAGACAGAGTAATTGACAACACTGGATCATTAGAGGACTTAAATGAGCGGTTCCAGAAGGCAATGTTCCAAGTCATGAGAACCTTGACATGGACAGAATTTGCACACTCCAGACAAGGAGCTTTGTTGGCTTTTCTCTCAATCACCGTCGGTGTTCAGGCATTCAGGAAAGCATCGTTGTAAAGGTGATTGCCTATTCAAGCTACAATAAAATGTCCAATTCGTCAATGGCTGTTTGATATCGGAAATTTGTCACAAATGTTTTTGGTGCTAAAGCAAATGATTCAAGAATAAAATGCGCAATTCTCATCTACATTATGAACAGGATGCACATGTTATCTGTGTGAGTACATAGTATACACACATTAATGCAGATATACTGGACTCATATGTGATAGTTCTTGCGACTCGCTTATTATTGTCCAGTGAGTTTCTCTATCAGGAAATATTCACAGATATAGCTCATGAATCTAAAACACCGTTGCCTCTTATCAATCTACTCAAGTTTACATCTCTATTTCGTTGACAAGTTCCACTCGTTGCCAGATCTTATTATTGAACTCATAGATTTGTGTCGACCCCTCGGGTGGGAATATCGTTGGTTGATTTGTGTTCTGTCAGAGGTACTGATTAAGTCACCATGAATGTTACAACTCCAAACTTCTCACGGATTGATGGCTAATCTACTAGGCGTTTCGTGAAACTAGAATTTTGTGTAAGAACTTGATCAACTCCTGGCAACGAACTTATATGCGGTTGTAAAAGTAAAATAGTCTGTTTGAAGTAGGTGTTTGGGGGTATATGTGCACTGAGGATTGCTTCCTTGAGTCTTTGTTGATTGTCAAAGAGATCTATATGCGTTCATTGTTTATTTGAAGGCCTTTCTTGACTGAGGAAATATTTAGGAATGGTTCATTACCACAATTAGAATCAAGTCCACTTCAGTGACTATATATCTTTTCCTTTGATCAAGATGACTAATGTCCATCTCTGTTAAGTGAAAAAAAGTAAGAAACAAAGAAACAAAGTTAACCAATTAATTTAATATTAAAAATTTGCTTAAGGTAAGTTCAACTGCAATATTAGTTATCATATTATTTTACTCTGTTAGTGCCACTAAAAGTGGAAAAAAAAGAAGAAGACAATAGGGTAGTTTAATTTTTTAGAATAAGGACTTGTTTGATAACATTTATGTTCCGGGGAATATTTCTATTCTGAATAAAAGAACACATTTGGTAATTACACTAAATTTCTATTCTCAAAATAGAAAAAGAATAGGAATGCATTCAATACGACCCACAATTTTTTATTTTTTTTTTTTTGTAACGTATAATTTCCGCACTGCGCTTCACGTACACCGGGCTCAGCAGCCTCTTCCCGAGCGTGTCTCCACCTCTTCTCTTCAACGCCATCCCCGAGGCGGAGGTGGAGGCAGCCGACGGGCTCCCTGCCGAGAGCCTTCACTATTGGAAGAAGACAAATTTAACCAGGAGCGATATATAACTCTCATATATTTCTCCGAACTTGTCCGTAGCTTCAGTTTGGAAGCACCACATGCTTTGCGAACCCTACAACTCACTCATGACCCAAAAGACTAACCCTGAATTTAGATAGAATGATTACGAAGGGGAAAAAATGCGTGAGATGAGAAGCACTCGCTGCAAAAAGAGTTAGTAATAACAAATAAATTCAAGAAAACAAGTCTACACAATGGAAATAAAAAGATGCAAAAATCGAGCATTTTGTTTTACTAACCATAGATTATATTTCATTGAAACAATAGATTTTCGCGTAGTTACTTGTTCAAAAGTAGATTAAAAGACACTATTTGCAAGAACGGTCACGTATTATGAAAACTCTTGTCAGAATGGACATACTAGTTTAGTAATAGATGCGACCATTGACCAAAAGACGCCACTCTTGTAAGTAATTTTGAAACACAATAGTTTTTTTATGATAAATAATGTAACAACACTTTTGAGCGAAAATTATGTTGAAATGTTGTGCCTCCTAATACGATATATGTATAGATGGTAAAGATAAATAAGAAAAAAATTGGAATATTTAATATTGAAATTTATTGAGTAGTTGATATTGCACTGGCACAAATCAACTCTTTTTAAGTGTCGCGATCCTCTAGAAGCGGGCGTTATGCATTGGGGAAGTAGAGGCAATGTCGAGCGGAGGCAAATGGCGATCGGACAGTAACAGAGCTCTGAGAGGCGTTGACTCGGATGGTCGGCACCGGCAAAGAAGCTTCGAAGGAAGACTCGAACTCTCTGGATTTCTCGGCCTCAAAACGGACTAGAACAGAGCGAGACGATTCGGGAATGGCAAATGGCATCGACCAGCGGCCTAAAATCAATGAAGGAAACCTATAAGTGAGATAAATCGATGAGAGGAGTTCGTAACAATTCAGTCTTGGTGGTTTTTGGCCGTCTTTGTTCTCTGGTGTGTGCTCTGTTTCTGGTGCGAATCAGCTCAAGCGGCTGGGATGGCCGAGGGTGGTTGGAGGTGGTGGACAGTGGATTGGTGGTGAACGAAAGGAAATCCAGAGGAAAAAACATTGGTTTGCTTCGCGCGTGTGCTCATTTCTTTGCTCCAACTCCTTCGCTCCCCTCCTCCATGACGTGTGAGTCTCAGCTTTACAGGCGAAAGAGAGAAGAAGAAGAAGAAGAAGAAGGAAAGAGGGAAAGAGGCCGGGCTTGTATATATCCATGGCCTCCTCTGCTGGACCCTCCATGAAGTCATATGGACTTCAATCACTCCATGAAGATAATTTTTAAATTCAAAATAGTACGATAAGAGGAATGTATGCTCTATATTTTCGTATTTACAGTACAAACTAAACACACAAAGGGTTACATTATTGATAGTGTCCGATAAGCATTTGATTACATGTACTCTTTTATCGTTCAGTATCTTCCTCATCTTTTCTATCTCTTTGCCATTTTCCTGGAGCAATGTAAGAACCACCTACTCTTCTCATCAATGATCAAGTTTCCCAACACAGCACCGATCAAAAACCCGACTCCAGCACCAATTAGCACAAATTTCCAGTCTGAGTTGAACAGAGACCCTTTGTGAAGTTCTTCCTGGGGAGATGGTGGTAATGGTAAGTTATCCCCAAACGCTGTGCATTTTTTTGGCAAAGGACTTCCACATAACCCCTCATTCGTGGCAAATGAATCAATAGCGAATGTGTTGAACTGACTCCCTTGTGGTATTGGTCCTGACAATTGATTATCAGAGACATTGAACGACGAAAGAAATGTAAGTTGGGCTAGCTTTTGAGGGATCTCTCCTGAGAGCTTATTTCGAGAAAGATCTAGGGATTCCAGCAACATCAGATTTGCTAAGGATGGCGGGATGGAACCGGTTAGAACATTGTTTGAAAGGTTAAGCAGAATAAGTGACTTCAAATCTCCAATGAGATTAGGTATGTGTCCTTCAAATTTGTTATTGGAGAAGTCAATTTGCATAAGTGCAAATGGAACCTTCAAGTATTCCCTTTCTACGCCTTTGTTCATCAATGTCATTCCATACTCGACAGTTCTACCATATCCAACCGTTCTCATATATTCCAACCAATCTTGACTAACAATCTCTTTCATGGCATGAAAACTCTGCAACAACTTGGAAGGAAGTTTACCACTGAAACTATTATATGAAAGGTCCATGATATGCATATTGCTGAAATTAAATTGGCTACGATACGCTTCTATTGGACCATGGAACTTATTGGATTTCAAGATAACAGCTTTCAGCTCGGTCAACTTTGATAGCCATGAAGGGAAACCATCGAGAATTTGATTGTGAGCAAGGTTCAAATACTCTAACATTGTACAATTTGCCAAGGATCTTGGGATAGACCCTTGCAATCTATTCTCTGTGAGGTCTATCATCTTCAACACACAGCCTTTTGGGTATGCACAAGGAATTTTGCCCTCAAGTTTATTTTTCCCAAGAAGCAGAAATGACAAAGAATCGAAATTTCCCACACATGAAGGAATTGTGCCATTTAAATTATTATTGGACAAATCCAAAACGACAAGGGATCTCCAACTACAAATAGAATGGATTTTTCCGAAGAGGAAGTTGTTGGAGATATTGTAGTAATCTACTGATTGAGGTGGACTAGGGAGTTTTGCTTTGAGCCGATTAGAACTAATGTCAAGATAGACCAAGTTGGGTAGTGACAGATCAATCTGATTATTTTCCAAGCCAGTCAAAAAATTGTGGGAGAGATCCACATGGGACAATGATTCTCTACTACCATTCAACATCCACATTGGAATACTCCCTCCGATTTTATTGTATGAAAGGTTTATCAACTCTAATTTGCTTCGGTAGCCTAAAAACTTGGGGAACTCATGTAAGTTGCATGAGTCTAAATATAAAAAGGAAAGTTTTGGAAGAGTAGCATTGATCTCGGCCTTGCTAACAAAAGATATGTTGTTGAAGGACAAATCTAACATTTGCAATTTCTTGAGTTTGTGTAAATCCACGGTGCCACTCAAATTATTCCCATAAAGATCAAGAATTTCAAGATCCTTGAGTTCCCATAATGAGTTTGGAATTTCACCTTGCAAATTGTTGTAAGAAAGTTCAAGCAAAACCAACCGCGTCAAGTTCTCAAATGAAGAGGTAATTCGACCACTTAGCTGACAATCTGTCAAATGTAAAGAAACAAGGATGGTGAGTTTGGCTATAAATTGAAAATTGACATTTCATATTTTCTCTCATTAAAGAACATTGCTATTAGATGAATTATTACCTGCAAGGTTCAAATTGGTGAGTTTTGCCAAGTTGACAAACCAACACCCAATACCACTGCTAAAATTATTGGAATAGAGAGATAAAGATGATAGCTGGGTAAGATTGGCAAAGGAAGTGGGGATTTGACCATGAAATTTATTAGATGATAAAACCAGGTAAGCAAGCCTAGAAAGATTACCCATTGAAGTGGGAAGTGAACCTGAGAAATTACAATATCCAATTGATAATTCATTCAAGAAAACAAGGTGTCCGATCGAAATAGGTATTTCCCTTGAAAAATTCACTCCCCGAAGAGACAATGATTTGAGGGGATTACCCCAATGTAAGTCGGGAATAAAACCAGAAAGGTTGTAATTTTCACTAATGTCGAGGACTTCCAAGTTTGGTAGCTGAAAGATGCTTACTGGAAATTCTCCTTGCAATTGGCAATATCTAAGTTTAAGCGACTTCAAAGATGAGAAGTTTGTGAGTACATGAGGAAATGGTGATGAAATGTTTATCGAAGAGAGATGAAATTCTCTAAGCATAGTTAAGTTTTGAACAAAATTGTCTATGTTGGGCATCTCAACATCCCCCATATAATCCAAATCAAGAGAAACTAATCTGGAGAGCCGTGAGATATCTGATGGGACTTTTCCCGAAAATTCTAAATAGGAGAGATTAAGATACTGTAACCTAGAAAGATTGCCGAAGCCGTATGAGATGGAGGAAGAGTTGAAGTCATTGTAAGCAAGATTAAGTGATTCCAAGTGGAGTAGGCGAAAGAGGCTAGTGTTAGAAGATAAAGTACCAAAGAGACAACTGTTGCTAAGGTCAAGGCCTATCACATGACCGGTGGCCTCGTCACACTTGACGCCATCCCATGAGCAACAATCTTCACGTCCATCTAGTGACCATGATTCAACCTTCGGATAAACACACCAAAAAGTTGTTCTATTGATTTTGAAACTTTGCTTGAATTCCATCAAGGCTGAGCTCTCATCCGGATGGCATAGTGGCTTAGCTAGTGAAGTATGAATCATCACGAGAAGGACAATCCATGTGTGAAACACAAAGAACAGTGAGGGTGCCATATTTTTGTTTTGTTATTGTGCTTTTTTGGTGGAGTTGGTTGCTTTTCAATAGAGAAGCTTTTTATAGGCAACTACAAGCAATTCAATCGTGGAAATTTCATCAATATTCAAGCACCATACCCATCTGAAAAGACACTTGGGTTTGATTGAAAAAAAGAATCACTAAAGAAATTAAATACCCATTAGACCCGCGCTATACACGGCCAAAGTCTTAGGATGTGGATTGGTGGAAATAATCATTTCATTGCTTGTATGCTTTCGAAGATGTCAACAGTTTGTACCTTCTGGACTAGTGTGTTAATTAACACATTTCGATCCTAATTCCAAGGATTGGATTTCTAGTACTCGAATCATAAGAAGAGAAGATCGTAATCATCGATTGAAAATAATATCAGATTTCATATATCACCTCACCACCTCACCACCTCGTTTTATATTAAACTAATGGTAACTTATACATAATTAGATGAATTACGAGCAAGTATAAATCTTGTAGGAACAATAAAAGCTCCAATGGATAGTAAGCACATCAAAGGCAGAATTAGCCTATAATGTAACCCATTTATACATTGAAATGGATGTCATGTTTGTCATTCAAGCAATTACAGGCACTCATAGGCATAATTTACTAGCGAAACCCCTTTTGCCTGAATGCAAGAAATTGCTTGCAGAGTTACAGAGATACAAATTGAGCACATATTTAGAAAAGCATGTGGTTGCACGGTGCTTTAGCCCGCTAGGAAAGGAACAACATCTGCAATTTGTTATTTATTCCTCTGTTCCAGATGTGATTGAAGACCATTCATATAATGATCCTGCTGGGACCACATACATTTTAGACAATGTAACCAGACTTGTTTTGTCAATGTAATTATGACATTCGTCGAAAAGAAGAGAGATGAAAAAACTTTATCTCTAGTATATATAGGTATTTGTCATTCTTTTTTGTCCTTTTTGAATGTCTGTTGGCCATTGTCACACGAAAATAGACTTTTTGAAGTGAAAAAATAAATTTTGACGTGAGAATATTCAATTTCCATTCTTCACTCTTATTGTGTAACAATACTAGCATTGCGATCCACGCGATGCCGGTTTGCTTGAAATAACATCTTTGAAAATCATGAATATTTATTTATTTCGCCATGGAAGCTTCTATTGTACCGTGAAATTGTAAACGTAAATTAGATAACTTACTTCATGCCATGTTACCTGTAGGAATTGAATTGCTTGTGGTTTGCACCCGCATTCTAACTTGGCAACTCGCGATGGGTCAAAAAGAAGAGACCAGCGAGAACACGTGATGCGCGCGCGAATGGGCAGAGGGTCCATGCAATAATGCCGTGGCAAGAGGGTCATGCAGACCACGTAGCCAGGCGCCTGCTTCCGACGGGGGGACCGAATGCGCTTCCCCGGCGTCGACCTTTGACTTCTCGTGCTTGGGTTTAGACGGGGCAAAGACTCCTACTTCGAGCTTTTTCCTACTAGTGCAAGTAGGATCTGGATGCCTCGTTTGGACAGGGATAAAGTGAAAAGAGCACCACGTTTGGCTTTTCCAGCCCCCAAATATGAACATTATAGTCCTCCCGGTCAAAAAGAGAGAACACGAAATAGTTATGTCGGAGGCATCTGAGTTTATAATGGAATCTCTCATGTTTTCCACGCAAGGACCAAAATCGAGAGGTGCGTGGAAAGACTTTTTGCCCATATTTTCAGATTGACGAACCCGAGTCATTCTACAATTTCTAAGAGTATTCCTAATCCTTGAATCACAAATGAGAAAAAAAAAATCAATCATTGAT
Source organism: Eucalyptus sideroxylon (assembly GCA_014182405.2). Taxonomy (NCBI): domain Eukaryota; kingdom Viridiplantae; phylum Streptophyta; class Magnoliopsida; order Myrtales; family Myrtaceae; genus Eucalyptus; species Eucalyptus sideroxylon. Next base: position 44,556,772 of record CM024552.2, read on the forward strand.
TTAAAATATTTTCAAATTGTATATATTGTCACCTCATTTTATGTACAAATAATCATAAGATATGCCTCATTACAATGAATTACGAATGTGCATAAATTTCTTGGAAATTATAGAAGTTACACTAAATGATGAACGAATTGCGGCAGAATTGTGGCGCCATGTGATGTCCTTAGACTAGAAGTAGCCAATAAGGTTACCCACTCGCACATTTAAATGAATATTATGTATGTTATTCTAGCACTTATAAACACTCATAGGCACATTTATTGATGGAATCTCTTTTGACTGAATGCAAGGAAGTGCTTGCAGAGTTGGAAAAATACAAAATTGAGCACATATTCAGAGAAGCAGATTGTCGCACGAATGCTTTGGCCCTGCTTGGAAAGGAACAACATCGTTAGTTTACTATTTGATACTCTCTTCCAGATGTTATGAAAGACTTGATGCATACTGACTGTTGGGAGCACATATATTTCAGACAAAGTAACTTGACTTGTTCCTTTTAATGTAATTATGTTATTCGCAAAAACATAGAGAGAGAGAGCGAGAGAGAGAGAGAGAGAGAGAGAGAAAGCTTTATTTCCTGTTATAATTACTAGTGAGTTTTTTTTGCCCCTTTTAAACATTTGTTGGCCATTGTCACGCCAAATGGTAATTTTTCTGGGTCATGCGGATCACGTGTTGCGACACCTGCTTCCGAAGATGGGGCCGGACGCGCTTTCGTGGTGTCGGGTGTTGACGGGTTGTGTTTGGGTTCAGACAAGGCAAAGAGTCAAAGACTCCTCTTTCGAGAAGGGATGACACTAGAAGTGTTAAAAAAAAAAAATCGAATCACTTAAATCTCATTTTTTTAAAATGATTATTTAATTACCAACTCTAATCTGAGTCATCGAAAATCTTATATGGCTATATTTCATCTATTTCTTAGTCCTACGTGATTCATTGATATAAATAGTCAGCGTATAACTTCTAAATGAAAAGTAATCACTTAAGTGATTATTTGAGTGTCAATTGTTATTAAAAGTAATCACTTAAGTGTCAATCGTTATTAAAAAATGATCACTACAATGCCAATCATTGTTAAAAAGTGATTACTTTAGTACCAATCTCAATTAAAAAGTGATCATGGTGTGATGTCATTTTGGATGTCCACGTTGATTGGATATTTTAAAATATATGCCAAGTCATATTAAAATTTTAATTATAAAGGCCAAGTAATCAATTTAGTGGGAATTTCCTGCTAGAGGCACTAAAATAATTGTTTTTTCTCCAATTTGATACTTAAGCGAGTCAACAAAAACTTTTGGTACTAAAGTAAGCGCTGTACATAATTTTTGACACTTTTAGTGTTCTTCTCTCTTTCTTTTGAGTTTTTCCTACCTACTACTAGTAGGATTGGGATACTTTGCTTAGACGAAGATAAAAGTGGAAAGAGCACAAGTTTGGTTTTCCACCCTCCAAATGTAAATATTTTAGTCCTAATCAAATTGAAAAAAAAAAAAACACTAAGTAGTTATGTCGAAGGAATGTGAGTTTATAATGTAATCTCTCGTGTTTTCCACGAAAAGACCAAAACCAAGAGACCCATTAGAAGACTTTTGCCCATCTTTTAGGTTGAAGAACCAGAGTCATTCTACAATTTCTAGGTGCATTCCTAATTCTAGAATCACAAAAGGAAAAAAAGAAAAAAGAAAAAAAGAAGCAATCGTCAATTCAAAATGTTTTCATAGTTTATATATTGTCACCTCGTTTTATATTTAAGTAATAATAAAATATTCACTATTCAATGAATTATGAATGGACATAAATCTCTTGGGCATCATAGTAAGTTCTAACGGACGGTGAACACAACGCGGTAGAAATGTGGCGCTAGATGTCCTCAGACTAGAAATAGCCAATATGGTTACCTATTCACGCATTGAAATGGATGTTATCTCTGTTATTCAAGCAATTATAAACACTCACAGGCATATTTACTAATGCAACCTCTTCTAGCTGAATGCTGGAACTGCTCAAAGAGGTGTAGGAATACAAAATCAGCACATATTCAAAGAAGCGGATGGTTGCGTGAATGCTTTGGCCATGCTTGGAAAGGAACAACATTCGCATTAGTTATTTGTTCCTCTCTTCCATATGTTATGAAAGACCTTTTGGATAATGTCTCTACCGGGAGCACATATATTTCGGGAAAATTGTCCAAAAAGTTCTAAACCTATTGCACTTTTGCCAATCCAGTTCTAAACATTTTAACTTTGCTAATTCAGTCCTAAACTTTTTCACTTTTTGCTGATTTAGTCCATCCAGCCAATTTTGGCCAAAAATGCTGACGTGGACATCGGTGGTGCCACGTAGGATCGCCGGCGCCGACGTGGACAATTCTTAATGGCCACCGGAAAAGGCCAAGAAAAAAGCCAAAAAAAAAAGAAAGAAAAGAAAAAAGGGAAAAAAACAGAAAAAAAATTCAAAAAATATTAAAATATTATTAAAAATTATCAACCTCAGCATTTTCCGACCAAAATTGGCCGGATGGACTGAATCGGCAAGAAATGAAAATATTTAGGACTAAATTGGCAAAGTTAAAAGATTTAGGACTGAATTAGCAAAAGTGCAATAGGTTTAGGACTTTTTGAACAATTTTTCCCATATTTTTCAGACAATGTAACTTGACTTGTTTCGTTTAATGCAATTATGTTATTCACCGAAAGATAAGAGACAAAAAAAAAAGCTTTATCTCCAGTTATAGGTACTCATCATTCTTTTTTTACTTCTTAAACATTTATTGGTCATTATCACACCAAATAGTAATTTTGGTTTGATAATATTCCATTCCCGTTCTTCACTCCCAGTGGATAACGACACTAGCATTTTAGCCCGGGCGACGCCATGATATATAGTTCCATAACACCGTTTGACTTCTAACACAGAACAAAGAAATCGAAGACTTCCCAAAGACATTTCTCATAAAACTACAACCTAAAAATTAGATAAAGACTGGATTTATCGATCAAAATCCTAATTAATTTAAATCTTTTAATGTTTCCACCGTCCCACTCAACCTAAGTGCGGCATAAACAACTCATCTAAACTGAAATTGAGTTGACAAAGGATCATGGTAAACCTCAATTAGCTATAGGTTTCCAAGTTTCTGTGCTGTGTATTATCTTTGGTTCTGGGTGGAAAACCAACGTTATAGGCGAAATTCGGCGAAGTGCCTTGTTTTTTACCTACTTTATGCGATGTTACCTATAGGATCTTAAAAAATATCTTAAACAAGCAGGTTTGTACCGGCATTCAATTTGAACAAGAGTAGGACTGCTGAGGGATTGTGCCAGCACCTGTTTGGCTTATTGTTGGCATTTTTCGATAAATCTAACTGTCAATCGCAGCACAGGGCCACGCAGATCACGTAGCCCTTATATCAAATAAAGGTCTGAATTGAGATTTATGAGCATTCACATTGGGAAAGGAGATGGCACCACGTTGTGGGCAGCGATGGGGCTCACTATGGTCCAAAACCTTAGTGAAGTTGGAATTTATCATGTGCATATTGAGAAAATTACCAATTCAACCTTGAACTTATTGTACAGATATCAATATAGTCCTAAACTTTTCAATTTTGTGGATGTAGTCCTAGGTATTTATGCGAAATTTCAATATAATCCTTCTAGTCAATTGCCGCAAAAAATTATTGAGTTTGCGAAAGTAAACTTTCCCATGTCAGAATGCCTTAGCGGATACTCAGTAATGACTAGACACCATGTCAGTGATTCCTAGCGCCAATAGACTATAAGGACTATATTAAAATTTTGAGCAAAGGTTCAGGAATACATGAGCAAAGAGTGTATAACATGAATGACTCAAGACCAAACTCAAATTTAGCAATCAAGTCAACAGTTGAAGTATACACCAGCAATCGGTTTTCACTCCAACGAAGGCGAAGGGTCTCACTCTTTGCCTCACGAAAACAGAGTGCGAGAGTTTACCTTGAGTAAGGGTAGTGACTAGACGTGATTGACATGTGGATCGGAAGGGGTAGGCCTCTGAAGCGGAGACGCTGAGAATTGAAACCAGTGGAGAGAGGGAAAAAGAATTAAAGGCAATGGCAGTAGTGACAGAGAACAGAGATGAACGGAGTATGAATATGGAGACCTCTGAAGTGGCGACGCCGAGAATTGAAACCATTGAAGAGAGAGTGAATGAGAATGTAAAGCAGTGACAGTAATGACCGAGAACAAAGATGGAGTATGATTGCTGATGTACCGTGACCGGTTACAAGTTATGACAACAATTGGCAGAGAAAATGGAGGAGGAAAAGATGAAGATAGAAACCAGCGAGCTGGAGAGTGGAGGTAGGTTGGACGGTGATGTAGTGGCCGGAGGTTGAAGGCGAGGGATGTGGTGGCTGGCGAGGGGAGGAGCTGGAGATGAGAGAGGAGAGAGAAATTCCGAGGTGAGGTGTCCAAGTGAGATGAGGAGGGTGTTGACTTCGTGGGCCGGGCCGAACCGGGCCTTCGGGCCCGAACTTGCCTGAATATTTCTTAGATTCTATACCAGGCCCAGGTAGTTGGCGTACTGTGAAATTATGCTACTGGGCTCGGCTCCGGCCGAAAAGTCAATTGGACCTTACCGCGAGAGTCAAAACTCTCGATCCTCCGTTTTTCAAAATTTTAATTGTTGGGCCCGATATAACGATATCATAATATATGTATATTAATCTTCTTCGAAAAATGTAATTTAAAATCATTGGCGAAAATCGGGTGCCAGTCAATTTGTTGTTGATTTGATCATTTGAACTCATTTACACTTACAGGAAGATGCGTCATCAATTTTTCATGTCAATTTATCACTAAATAATCACTAATTTTGGTCTTGAATGCCACTGAATCAATTATGAATGTTGCTGGATGTTATTAATTAGGCGTGAATTGAAATGGTTTCGGCTTACTTCGGTGTTTCTCTCGATTGTCCATAACGTAGTGCCAATGTGAGATAGAATATTATCAAGTTACCACACGTTCACAGTTCATTGGCTGGATGTTGCTGGAGGCTGCAATTTGAGTGTGGCTTCGGAGCATTTGGCTTAATTTGTTTGTCCTTTCATTTTCCTGTGATCAGGACTCAACATATTATTAATTTCATAGCCTTTCGAGTGTGTTTAAAGGTCATTTGTCATGACAATTTCAAGCATCGAATGCTGGAAATTATTGAGGGTCTCGGTTTAGGCATGAAACCGATGGGCATTGATGGAGATAATTCGAGGTTGAATCTCATGATTCATACCAATGCATTGGCATGCGATACATTTCTAAGGCTTTTGGTTGGATTGAATTCCATTTGAATGGGTGGGTTACATGTGTTGAACGTTGTTGGTGGCTTCGGTTTAGGCATAGGCAAAGGATCCATTTCACGTCATTTCAATGTTATTTAGTAATTTCCTTTGCATAAATAGTTAGGTCCGCAGATGATGGTGGGCATCTTTAGTTTACTGAGTTTTAGGATGGTGATAAAACATGAATCCTTTTGGTGAATAGGTCTCATTTAAGTCTCATTACGATTGTGGCATCTTAGCTTACGGTGGCTCATGTTCCGGGGCTTACTAACAAGGCCATCTATATTTTTTAGCCAACATCTTATAGGGTTTATTTTCTTGTACTTTACTTTAGTACTATTTTGCTTTCAAGTGTTGATTTCATTCTTGATTTGGTGCGTTAGAAATCATATAGTAATTCAGATTTGATCGTAATCATATACAATGATCAATTTCATTAATTTGATCTAAAAGCTTACTTCAATCTAAACAATTGGTTTCATCCAACTAATAGTGTTTACTCCAAAAAGAATACCATGAATGGTGGCATTAAAGAGAATTCCAAGTTGCAATTAGTACAAGCTTGGAAGAGCCCATAATAAGCTATGCACCATCTTTTTCAATAGTAACCGTTTGTGCTTACTTGATACTTCATTGGCTTTTCTCGAGGAAGGTCGCAATAGATGCTATTCCAAGTAACTTGCCAGCGCGTGCTAAAATGTTATTGTCATTATATAATGGGAGTGAAGAACAAGAATGAAATTTTCTCATGTTGATGATAACTTTCGATGTGATAATGGACGACGAAGGTTTAGAAAGGAATGAAAGAAAGATGACTACCTATTCACTGAAGATAAAAAAAACTTTCTCCCCCTTTCTTGGGTAAATAACATAAATGCATTAAATAAAATAAGTCTAGTCTCATGGTGTGAAGTATATGTACTCCCAGCGGAGTCTAGTACAAAGGTCTTTAATAACATCTGGAACAGAAAAATAAATGACAAACCGCACATGTCATTCCTTTGCATGTTGGGCAAAACAATCCATGTAAAAGACTAACATTATTGGCTAATTCTAATCTAAGGCCATCTCTTAGCGTGATGTATTTATCACGATACATTTCACCATTTGTTGGAGCTTCTGTAGCTCCTGAGAGATTTATGTTCGCCTGTAGTCTGTCCTAAGCACAGATATTTTATCATTATAAATCTGGAGATGATATATAAAATTTAAAAATATTTTTAATCGATAATTACGATGTATACAACTAGAACTTCTCACTTGTCAATTTTCAAGATGGGCAAAAGTTTTCTCACCAGTCTCTCAAGTTTGGTTCCTTTGCGGAAAAAGCATGAGATGTTACTTATGAGGACCAACTATGAAATTACGATTGCACATGAACGGTCAATCACGGCATGTAAATTTGTACCTTGTTGATATATGACTATCTTTTCCCATTTGAAAGGAAAAAAAAGGCCTGTTTCCTTGTAACTCTGAACATTACTTAAATAAAAATAAAAGCATGGAGGCTTAAGCAATATGCTGAAATTGCGCAACATCTACGGCAAAACATGCATACATAATCTGTTCTATCACTTTGTCAGCACCCAATTTTTCATGTTCATTGTATGTTCAGTTATAACAACCTATGAAAATAGTGATTTATTCAAAAGTCAAGCGGTTAGAGCAAGTATGCTTGTTATTTACCCCCAAAATATCTAAATTTTTTGCTCGCTTGCATTAGGCGATATCTCGAGTTAGATTTACATCAAAATTGAATTTGTCCTTTATTAAAATGCACGTGTGAGTGAGTTGTAGTAGATAAATCCAACATCAAAAACTAATGTGATGCATAATAGTTAATATATAATGATTGGCTCATAACTCATTGGCTTAAACTTTTGAGTGAAAGTGGATATTAATGGGCTCGGATTTGGGTTCTCCCTTGGCAATCTCCCTGAGTGAAGGTATCGGCTTTTTGCTACACACTCCCAACAAATGGTATCGGAGCCAGGTTGTAAGGTTATGGATAGGTGGATGTTATGGTGTAGCCATGTGGGCCTAAAGTTAATGCCCTGAATTAAGGGAGAATGGACCTAACATTGAGTTCATAGATGAGGGAGAAATTGTTAGAATACATGTGTGAATGAGTTGTGTTAGAAAAATCCCACATCAAAAGATTGATGTGGTGTAGAGTAATTTGTATATTCTAATTGACCCATAACTCATTGGCTTAAGTTTTTGAGTGAAGATGGATTTAATTGAATATATTAACAGGGTCGGACTTGAGCTCTCTCTTGGTGTCTCCTTATCTCAGCATTTCATACATGCTTCGCTAATCCACGTGCTAATGAGAGCTCGGCCTTGAAATGATTCAAGAGGAGTCTCTCGGAATCAATCAAGCATATTCTTCTTGTGTTTATCCTAAACTACTCATGTCATGCTCGACGTTGGGTGGAAATGGAGATTAGTGCTCAAGTGACGAATTCAGCGGTTGCATCATTGGCCTAGACCTCGGTAGCATTTATCTCTCTAATACCACTAGTCTTTTTAATCTACTTTGTTGTGCTCGCCATTCTGTTGGAACTTCTATAACTCTCATGGGATTTATGCTTATACGTAATTTATGGTGATCACGTATATTGTATCATTATTTTTATATAAAGCGAGATTTTTATATAAAGCGAGATAATGATATATAAAATCTGAAATATTTTCAGAGGATGATTACCATCTTTTGTTTTTGTGATTCAAGGGCTAGGAATACTCCTCGGCATAGAGAATGACTCCCGTTCGTCCGCGTGAAAGACGGGCAAAAGACTTTTTCGGTGGCCTCTCAAATTTGGACTTTTTATGAGAGGGCTGACTACGCAATTATGACTGTGCATGAACCATTAATCACATGTATCATAATGCCACCTAATTTGTCTCTTGACGTGTGACCATTTTTTTCCCTTTTGAAAAGTGATGCCTATTTGCTTATAACTTTTAACATTACTTTAGGTAAAAAGAAGGGGAAAAAATGCCGAGAGACTTAAGCAATATGTTGAACTGTAAAATATCTATGGCGAGACATACACAAATAGTAAGGTTTCCCATGTTGGTTGTTGATTCATTTATATGAAGCTATGGGAACGTTGAGCTATGTAGGAGTCGAGCAATTGGACCAATAGAAGGTGCCTGTTATTTTTACATAAGATATTTAGATTTTTTTTTGGTTGTTTGTATTAGGCAATATCTTGAGTCGTGTACATAATGCATTTGCCTCTTTGATCTGATTGGAGATAGGTCATTGACACTAAAACTGCATATTTCATTAGAAGTTGTGATTGAAAAAAAAAAAACTAGATTTTGGAATTTCATCCTCACATTTCTCGTCTTCCCCACCTTAACTGATTTCTCTTCACACCAGATTAGATTAAAAACCAGAAGAAGTTATGCTACTAAGGTCGAGAGGCCGACAATGTGTGTACAAAACACCGAGATCAAAACGACCCAAGTATAAAGCTTATAAACTAATGAAAATGGCGTTATATTGTCCTTTATTTGTTTTTGTATTTTTATTTTCATGGTCGTTATTAGAGCACGTAGGCCATAGCACAGCCAAGTCAATATGATGTCACCTTCATTAGTGTTCATGCTTCATCCTTGGATCATCTTTTATCTCCGTGTTCTATACATGCTTTGCCAATTAGGAAATAAATGACTTCAGGTTTTAAGTTGTAGTGACTACTTGTATTGATACTAAAAGAACATATCAAAGTCAAAATAGAATTTTGCTGTTAGACAATATAAGATTATCTTGCATCCATGATTGAAAGCTTGAGATTTGTTTTGTTAGCTGTTCTCTCAAATTCGAGGAGATATATGAAGGATGCTGGGGAAGCTAAGTTGAAATTAATTGTGAATGTATCTTAGATGATGGATGATATATATATATATATATATATATATATATATATATAGGGTATGCGCCTTTTGAATTATATAGGGTATGCGCCTTTTTCCTGGTTCCAGCCAAATCATTAACGGACAACTAAATCTTTTTGTTGGGTTCTTCATGTATATGGCATTCTTGATAAACACAGAAAAATTTCTATGGTAACGGCTATTATGGTAGAACGAAAGTTTTCTCTTAGGGGAGAAGATTCTCATAGGAGCAAAGGGAAAAAAGGAAAAAGAAAATTCCTCAAATCCGATTGACTTTGAGTGTGATTTTTCGAATCTCTTTCCTTTACGGACTTACCAGAATCAATTCGAATTGAGAAGTGAGCATGAAAGTTGAGTTAAAGAATGATGGTAATTCCAAAGACACAATTGGATTCGCTTTTGATTTATGCTTTGTCCTTGTATCAATCACTTACTAATCAATTTGAATAGACAAGCAAGCATGAAAGTTAAGTGAAAGATTATGATTTAGGCACATGTAAATCATTTAATATAGGATTACGGAGGTAAAATCAATGCCAACTGTCTAAAGAGCTTAAACTTTTATTTAAGAGCATGGTTTAATATTTGAATATTCTATCACTCTCTCTCATATTTAGTTTGATATTTATTTACCTAGAACTAAGTAGTTGACATATTTAATTGGGAAAACAAATGGGGCCTAAACAATTTTGAACTCAGGAGATCTAGTTTTGATGAAATATACTATGAAATTACTGCCAATTGCTATAAAAGTTTATGCTCTTAGATAAAAACGTGATTTAATATTTAAATATACTATGGAATACATTTATTTTGTATAATTCATTATTCTCTCGGCAGATTACATTTAATTTTCCTAGTGGAAAATGAAACTACTTGCATGATCGCTCAATCCAGAGACGAGGATACAAATGGTTTTTAGGCCAACCGAGACAACCTGTGGACCTCATATTTTTACCTTGTACGGGAAAATGGTCCATTCAAGTTCGTAAGAAGAGGGAATATGTCACGGACAGAATGTGATGAGGTAACTAGCCCCACCCGTGCAGCTAAAAGTGCTGCTCTTGTCGTCGTAAGCGTAGCTATAAGCTTGAGGGCACTGGTCCTCGAAAATCTTCGAGTATTTCGTCGGCGGGCATGTCTCCGACGTGTTGTACGCCCCAGTGCAGCAGTACTGCGGCTCCTTGAACGCCACGCACGCGCTCTTGCACGCCACGATGCTCCCGTCCGACCCCTTCATCGCCAGCTCTGACGGGCACACGGAGTTGACGTTACCTTCGCAGCTGGTCGTGCTGCACGTACTGCCGCTACCCTGTGGGGTTGCAGAGAGGGGCAGGTTGAAGCCGTCCACGAGGCTGATGTCGTAGATGCTGTTCTCGACAGAGCCCGGTGCCTTGAGAGTGAACTCCGCCAAGGAGGCCGGCGGGATCGCCCCTGCACCGTTGCAGCTCACCTGGCCAGACCCACAGTCGGCGGTGGCGCAGCTGAATTTGCCGGTGGCATCATAGGCGCAACCCGTTCGGCCCCAAACCCGGCCGGCTGTCCACGTGTCCGGGACATCATTGATTGAGAAGGTTGCACCTTTGGCGAGCTCGAATCCGGTTGAGGATAGCTGCCCGTGGCCCCCACCGGTGAGCGTTCCGGGCCAGACCGTGTAGGGGCAGTTGTTGGTGAAGGTGAGTTTAGCTGCGCCGGCTCCTCCTGCAAGCATGCATGCAAGCCATAAAATTGATGTATGCGGATTAATTATTTTTCCTTCTGGGGTTTATCAGCGCGGGAATCTCCATAACAAAGATGGAAATTTGAACACAGGACTTTAACTTCCGAATCCCAAAAAACAAAAAATTACACTTAGGATCTTTTTTTCTAGTTTCAGAAGAAGGTAATGTTAATGTAGAAATTTTGTAATAGTTGAAGATAGATAGATTATGATGACAATGTGCTTACTTGCGAGGAGGACTAGGAAAGGCAGGAGGAGGAAAAAAGATGCTCTTGCGTCCATGATCGAGAGCTTCAGATTTTTTTTTCCGTTTATCGTTTCTCTTGTAGGAGGTATATATAGTATGCCGGGGAAGCTAACTTGAAATGACTTTGGAAAGTATTTTAGACTGTGGAATAAATATACGGGAAATGAGAACGACTCTTGCATGCCAACGTGAAAGAGGGGCAAAGGACCGTTGGCCGGCCTCTCAAGTTTGGTCTTTTCTTAGAAAAAAAAAAAAAAAACCATGAGAAGATATTGAAGAGTATCGACTATGCAATTTTGACAGAGCATGGATAATTATTCACGACATGCATAAAAACCTGACCTCATTTGTCCCTTGTGGGTGTGTGACCATTTTTTTCTCTTTTGAAAAATTTATGCCTATATTTGCTTATAACTTTTGACATTACTTTCTTTTTGAAATTGCAAATTATCTATGGCAAGACAAACACAGATAATATGATCAATCTTACTTTTAGGCAATATGGTTTCTCTATTAGAGTAAAAATTATATACGGAAAAAACAGGATCAAAATTAAATAAACCTCTAGCAAATGTTCGTAGGAAATTCACGGAAATTCGGTGAAATAATGGGTATACTCTACTAACCCAATCCCCTCGCATACTAATGGTGTATTTTAAATTAGAGGATTTGTATTAGATCTTGTGATTACCCTTTGAACAATCATTCATTTTATATACCGTCTCCCATCAAAGTGATTATCAAATGACCGGTTGTCACGAAAAGATATGAAGTGTGGATAAACTGCATGTGGAATAATCGCTACTTTAAAGAGAGAATGTGAGTCCGAAAATGTGGGATCTTCCACGTATGACAACACATCTTAATGAATAAACCCTATATTTATTCAAGAACCAAGGATAAATGTTATTCTCATAAACAACAAAATGTGTACATCAAAAATTGAGAATCAACATCACATTAAAATAAGAGTTTCATACAACAAAAATCATCCATATGACAACAAATCACATAATGGGACTTATTTTCATACTAGTTACATGATCCTTATATTTCATTAGTGGCATGCCTTTAGTTAAAGGATTGGCTATCATCAATTTAGTACTAATATGTTATATGATCATTTTATTCTCCTTAATACGTTCCCTTAAGGCTAAATACTTAATATTGATATGCTTACTTTGACTGTCACTTTTGACATTTTTAGCCATAAAAACTGTAGTTTAATTGTCACAATATATTCTTAATGGCTTAGAAATAGAATAAACAATTCTAAGCCTAAAAATGAAACTTTTCAACCATACACCATGTGAAGTAGCCTCAATATAAGAAACAAACTCAGCCTCTATAATGGACATAGCTGTCAAAGTCTACCTTGCACTCCTCCATGATACAATTCTACCAACTAACATAAAAATATATCCAGATGTTGATTTTTAAAAATCAACACAACTTGCAAAGTCCGCATCAGAATAAACGATTACTTCTAGTTGTCAATCCATCTATACATAAGAATGTAGCTTTTGGTACCTTGAATGTATTTCATCACTTTATTTACAGCTCTCTAGTTGTCCATACTTGAATTATTTTGATATCTTCAACATTCCCATAGCAAAGACAATGTTAGGTCGAGTACAAACCTAAGTATACATTAAGCTTCCGACAACAGAAACATTTGGAATGTTATTCATTTGTTCCCTTTCTAAATCATTTTTCCGGACACTAGTTCAAATTAAACATGCCACCCTTCATAAAGGGTGCTATACTTGGTGAACAATATTTCATCAAAAGTCTCTCTAGGACCTTATTGATATAAATTTCTTGAGATAGTACTAAAATTTCTCGAAGTCTATCTTTATGGATCTTAATGCTAGTGACATAAGATGCTTCACCCATATCCTTCATGTCAAAATTCTTAGAGATAAATTATTTCACCTCATGTAGCAGCCCCCTATCATTGGTTGCAAGTAGAAGATCATCCACATATAGTACAAGGAAACAAATTTTGCTCCCACTGACCTTTTGACATTGTCATGACCTACCCTCGAGGGGGAGGGAACAGGTTTAGGGATATTGCCTAAATGACGGACCTAAGGCCTATGATTAGGCATGAGCTCTCCCAAGCCCATACCCCGCGTGATATTGGGATATTTTTAGGAATTTTGCAAAAAAGGAGTCGTTACTAGCCTATTGGAGTCAATTAGAAACCAAGTAAGGTATGGGAGTATACCTCACTTTCTACGCAACCAGAGAATTTAGGATCGGTGACTTGATTACACTAATTAACCAATTAGTGCCATTTCAGTACCTAATCTTGTTCATTTTAAAAGAAATGATTTTTGTCAAATAGCTTGGATTGATTTTATACCTATCCACTAACATGTGAGGTGATCAAATTAAACAATCATATCTACCAAGATCCTAATTGATAAAATAATAAAAATACAAAATTAAACAAATAAATAAATGCCTAATTACACTATGAAGGCAAGATATGGCAATTCCTAACCAAACCCATTATTTTTGGATTTTCGAATTTTTTTAATTTTTTAAATTTTTAATTTGTTTAAAATAATATTTTTTTCTATTTTTTGGGGCCGGATCGGGTTGAGTTTGGTTTGACCGACCCGGGTTTGGCCCAGTTGGCGCGGGTCGGGTTCGGCAAGCCAAAATGGGCCCAAAGCTTGGGCCTAGCCCAAGAGGTCTCCCCCTTCTCTCTTTTTAAAACAAATCAAGCCCACAAGCCCAAACTACACCAGCCCAAGCCCACAAGCCCAAAAGTCAAATGGCCCGAATTATCCAAAAACCCTACCCGAGAACTTGCACCCAGCTCGACTCTTTTGACTTAGTTCGCGGCTTCTTCTCCAAGGCTTCTTTGCGACGCCGGGGGATGGCAAGGGACGTCGGCGACTTGGTGGTGGCGATACGGTGGGCGGCAATGGTGACTCAGAGGTAGCGACATGGTGGGCGGTAATGACAACGTGGCAGGCGACGGCTGCGGACAGCAAAGGGTAACAACGTCATCAGGGTCTACATAGCAATTGCAGCATAAGCGACATCGACAAAGTCGAGTAGCAACAGGGGCAGCTGCGTTGGGGATAGAGTTCAGACAGAGGCGACACTGATAAGCCAGCGAGCAGCACATCAGGACTTGTGTCGAAGGCTAGCGGACGTGCCGACAAGCAACTCGGCATAGCATCGGGAGGATGGGTAGCGACGACATCGGGCCCAAGCGTTGCCGTAATCGTAATCGAGGTGTGGCCTGGCAATGTTGACGATGACTGAACGGCGACGGTGGTCAGCCTGGTGATGCAACGAGGCTTGATTTACTCCCAGATCTGATCAAGCACAATCAAATCTGGGCCTTTGGCCAACCCCTTGCCTTAGATCTTTGGGCATAAGAGGCTTCGAGTTTGTCTTCCCACTCCCTCTAGTCTCAGTTGGCTCGGCGTCGTGAGCAACGGCGGTGGGTGCTGCGGCCGCTGGCATCAACAGCAGCGGCATCGAATGCAGGGGGGTCGGATGGTGGTGGCTCAAATAGCTTTGGGCTTGAAGGGTGGTAGCTCAGATGGCGTCAAGCAATGTCACCTCCTCCTTGGATCCTACAAGCTCTCTCCCTCTTCTCAACATCAAATTACCCCCATGGCTACTATCCTGTGGATGTGGTTCAGTTTCTCTTCTAGGGTCACATTCTCCTAACCTCCATAGTATCTCGCCAACACTAAGGACTCATACAACTTAGCCAGCACTAAGGACTCATACAACTTAGAAGCATCCATCACAAAAGGCTGTTGACTCGCCCACGTCTCCTCAGAAATTAAGTTCACTCCCCATGCATGATTTGGTAGAGGGTTCTGTTGCACGTTAAACCGAGCCTCCTTGAAAGTCAAGATGTTCTTGTCTAGAAGCTGTTGAATTTATATCTCAGCACGTTACAATCATCTACATTATGCCCCCTTTCTCCCACGTGGTATTCACAGGTCTTGGTCATATCGAACCTAGCGAACCTCGAGGGATTGTCTCTAAGTACCTCCTTCGTGACCATCATCTTTTCGAGAAGCATGGGCAATAGCTTTGATAGCGGGCGTGGTAGTGGGGAAAATCCCTTTTGAATGGGCCTCTTGCCATTATCATATGCTCGTGATGAGCTACCTTGAACCACTATAGGCTTGTGCACAGGTGTTGCGACCGGCTAAGGGAGAAATGGCTCTTGCACAAGCGCTACTTTGACTGTGGCTTCCTTATCTTTTCTCACTGTGAATTTCTTCATGCCCCTAGTAGATATTTTTCCATCAACAATTGCTCATTCAACTCCTTCACCTCCTTCACCTACCTCAATTAGTTGTGAAAACATCTAGCAACCCGAGAACACTAACCCTTGGAAGTATTCAGGGGACAATGTCTTGAAGAATAGCTACTTCATCTCCCTCTCATTCAAGGCCGGCTTCACTTGTGAGGCCATAGTCCTCCACCTTTGCACGAAGGTTTTAAATGACTCATTCCTCTTCTTCTCAATGCGAGTCAACTCTTCTCTTGTGGGGGCAAGCTCGATATTAAACCGATATTGCTGCAAGAACTCATTAGCTAAATCTTCCCAATTGGTGAATTTTTCAATGCCTAGTGCAATGAACCACATTAGGGCAATATTTTCCAAACTATCTTGGAATGTGTGTATGAGGAAAGACACATTGTCAACGTAACGAGCCATTTTCCTCAAGTAATACCTAAGGTGGGTTCTGGGGCATTCCGTTCCGTCATACTTTCTTGTGAACCCAAACTCTTGGAAAATCTCAAGGATATTTGTCTTGGTATAGGAAGAAAACCTATCAGCTTCTTTCAGCTCGTAACTTTGCAAGGCACACAGTCGCTCCTTCATCTTTGCCAAGCATTTTTCACTCTCTTCACTTAGATGGGGTGTTGGATCTTCCTTCGGAGGAGGGTCCAAATTGACAATTATTGACATGACAAAAGGAGCCTCTCCGGCAGTTTCTTTCTCAGGGAGATCAATAATGTGCGTGCCTACTATTGATGAGGGAGCATGTCCTAATGACGTAGGAGTGGATGTTCTAGTGACAACTACAACGGGAGGCTCCTTAAGCTTATGGCTTATTTCAAGCATCATTGCGGTGAGTTGGGCCAGCTGGTCCTCCATCTTGGCCATGCGTACGTTGGTGTCCTCGTTCTCCATCCTGACTTTCACGCATGTGCGAATCGAAGATTTCCACTTGGCTATGTCGGTGATTGGCAGAAGACAATCGATCGGCTAGTACATGATGCAAGGGTAGATAAACATATATAAGTACAAGTAATAATCAAGTGGTCGGCCCACGACAAAGATTTAACTGCCCGAATTTGTTCGTTTCATTGAAAACTAGGTTGCCACATAATGCAATTAAAAAAAAAAGAAGAAGAGAGAAAACCCCTGAACAACGAAGCTACTTTGAAGACGGAAAGACGCTCTCTTAACTCCCAACATTGAAACTCAAGAAAAATTCTTTTAACATTGTAATGCATGTGAGTATGGTCTTGCTACAAATCGCATTTGACTCAATCTAACTAATGAGGACAATTTCCGCTTGTGACAACTCTACTAACTCGGGTTAACTTCAAAGCACACTCTTTGACATCCTTGAGCTCCCTTTTGAGGCGCTTGATCTTAGCTCGATGGATGATCTTCAATGACACTTCAGGAATCTTCGAGCATAGGCTCTCTGTGATCTTATGCCTAAGGATGTACTCTTCAGGCATAGTAAGTCTTATCTTGCCCCTCCAACTCTTCCTCATGCTATATCAGCTTTCGGGGTGGCACATATCCCACATCGATTTGACCAATGCAACAGAGTTTTCGTGATCTTGGCATTCGTCAGGGAAGTCTATCCTAAGAGGGTCTTCCTGAATCACCGGTGGAAGCTGTTGAACCTCTTGAAATTGACGGGTGACTCAAGTCTAGTAATATTTGATGACTCCATTGATTCCCAACAAAGGAATAGGTCCAATAAGCCCACACATAAACCGCACTTCTTGAACTTGGAGCCATTTGGCATGCCATTAGAAATCCTCAAGTCCAAGGTTGATCATGAAAACTAACCACTCATAATAATGATAATCAAGGGCAAACGTTTTCCTATCTCTAAACTTTAGAATAGGGTGGCTAGAGTCAGAAATGTCGCTTACAGTCATCAAGCCACCGAACCCCTTCCCCTTAATGTGAGAGAAGAACCAGATTTTTAAGAGTGCGGGAGGAGCATGGAAAGTTTTGTCTTTATTTTATTTAAAACGAGTAAGGGAAATAAATGTTTCAGTCAAGATAGCATTAACAAAGCCTTTTCCCATACATACTTCACGAACTACCTATGCTACGAAAGGGCTAATAGCATTCCTACAGTGTGGGAATATCACAAACCCAAAGAAAGCTAGTAGGAAGATCCTATTCTTTTGGAAAGATTAGGGGATTTTGAAAAATTCATTTAGAAATGAGAATGGGCAGGTTTTGTGATTGGCTTTCAAAACTTTTCTCATGTCCTCTCCCTTAACTTTAAGGAACTCAAATAAGGTTGATGGCTAACTAACTCCAACACTAAAGGCTTTCCAATGGCAATACTGTATTCCTCCAAGATTGGAGTGAGTTCGTGATCACCAAATATGAACGTGCAAGTTACGGGGCACCAAATATATGCTAACACTCGCACGACACCATAATGAGTCTCTATCTCCAAAAAGGTGAGTGATTGTCCGACGTAAGATTGCACCCAGTCACGGCCAGTTAGATCCAATTTATCCCACCACGTGCGGAGCTCGGCTTTTGGACAAAATGATGTGAAGCTCGGGTTGCCCCATCGTATGCCAACCAAATTTATGACAAACCTAATTTGTCATGGACCAACCAAAAAGAAAGCGAATAAATAAATTGTGCATAAAAGGATTTGAAAAACTTACCATATTCATTAAGTAGCAATGCCAATGACATAAACATGTGCATGGGCGGTGGTTCAATTTCTACTCTAGACGGCTCAAAATAAAGTCATAGGATCACCGGACTTAACCAACAAGATTGCAGTTAGATCGTGTTACTCATGACTCTAGCTTTGTCAAAAACCGACCTGTGTCGCGCGATTGTGAATCGGGGTGGGTACCTTCGACATGAAGAAAGAAATTTCGGGGTAGAGATGGGCGACTCATACTACATGGTTGTAGTCAGAGTGGTATCCACCTCAATACCATCTTAAGTGATTCCTATGCGGCCCAGGTCTAGTGGCAAATAATGTGTGCTACAGTATAGTGTAATGTAGGGGAAGCATGCATGACAATTGATTAGCAATTAGCACTCAGTACATAAAAATAAATCATACATTCCTACACTTCCCTACAAGACAAATGTGAGCAAACACTTCCCTTACACCTCCCATTCAGCGTGAACATTAAACAATCGACCTGTTAGGGATGTACTTTGGATCATCACTACCAAACAATAATATTTTTGAACAAGATCAATTTCGGCCTAAGTCCTCTAAGGTGTAAAACCAAGTCCCCAGTGGAGTCGCCAAGTTGTCGCGACCTACCCTCGGGGAGGAGGGAGTATGTTTAGCGGTATTGCCTAAATGAAAGGCTTATGGCCCTTGATTAAGCATGGCTCTTCCAAGCCCATATCTCGCGTGACATTAAGATATTTTTTTAGGAATTTTACACAAAAGGAGTTGTCACTAGTTTATTAGGGATGGCTAGAAACCAAGCAGGACATGAGAGTATGCCTCATTTCCTACGAAACCAGAGAATCTAGGGTCGGGACTTGATTACACTAATTGACCAATTAGTGCCCTTTCGGTACCTAATCTTGTTCAATTTTTTTCTTTTAAACAAGATTTTTTTCAAGGAGTTTGAGTTGATTTTATACCTATCTACTAACATGTGAGGTGATTATGTGAGTGCACAATCATTAAGATAATAGTCATAGCTACCAAAATCCTAATTGTAACAAAATTAAATACATGCAATTAAACATAATTAGATATGCAAATTACACGTGCAATATAATCAGCATACAAGCAAATAAAAGCCTAATTACACTAAAATGGCAATACATAGCAATTTCTAACCAAACCCTACAATTTTTGGATATTCGAAATTTTAATTTTTTTAAAATAATATTTGCCATCC
Organism: Eucalyptus sideroxylon; assembly: GCA_014182405.2. Classification (NCBI taxonomy): domain Eukaryota; kingdom Viridiplantae; phylum Streptophyta; class Magnoliopsida; order Myrtales; family Myrtaceae; genus Eucalyptus; species Eucalyptus sideroxylon. The sequence goes on from CM024552.2 coordinate 44,576,131, forward strand.
CAATATGGTAATTTTCCTGCATTTGACACATTTTCCATTTGAATGAATATCTTCGACCCAACCCGCACTTACTCTCATTGGTGTCTGAATAAACTCTCAGCTACATTAATGCATGTACCCATCGATTCATAGTGTAATGTGTGAAGACATTAATGAAATCATCGTGCATATATGAAGATCGACATTTCTTGTGAACACGATGAAACGTGCTCGTGGAAAGTTTCCCATCACAAGAAAAAACGAGGGACATGGAAAACTCAAAGAAGTTCAATAGCATAAATTTCGCCTTATGGAGTGTGACCGCAAAAGTAAATTGCCAAATCATAGAGGTTGGGTTCTTAGTATCAGCAGGAACCAAGAATTGTCTCAAGAGACTTCCGTAGTCAATGCATGCATGCATGTTTCTTATCGTAGAACATTACCATCGGCCAAAGATGGTCCCCTCATTGCATGGTTGACTTGGCGGTCCTTGTCGAGTTCAAGACTTAGCGTGCCAACAGTAACTAAATGGTGAAACATCGTATCGTCTTTAAGGAAGTAATGTCATAGTGTAGTCGTTTCAGTCACTATTCTTTTCAGATGGATTACTACCTCATCAGCACAGTATTTCACTCTAGCAATGGTTCTGTATTCTTGAGTCAAAGCCAAAAACGATCATAGGTTAATGTCAAAAAAATAAAATCAAATCAAACAAGTTAAAGCCTCAAGGGGTCATTTGCTCACCCTGAGATATGAGAGGTGGGGACGAAACGGATAATGACTAATTTGTCATCCCTCGACAGAGGAGCAAGAAAGTTATTCACGATCAGAACTCACAAAGCAAATATCCCAAAAAACAGAGGGTCTAAAAAAAAACTTGAACAGCCATTTGTTGACACATAAATTTTGACTAAGTACCATTAAAGGAAAGGGTTGAGTTATTTCGCGTACCTTCATCTGGCGGCAAGAGTTGAGCATCACACTTGAAGATCATAGAGCAAATCACGACAAGAACAATGCAGTCAATATCTCCGGAAACTGGAACCCAGAGGCTCCCCCGTCGTTAACTTCTGCTTACACCTGCACACGCAACACCGACCCAACTCTGACCTCAATTCCCTCGCCACTGGCCGACGAGAGCCAACCTCACAATTGACCAGCGGCGACCAGCTAAATGAAGAAAGAAGGTGGGCAAGAAAGGAAAAAAAAAGGAAAAAGAAAAGAAAAGAAAAAAAAAGAAATGAAATAAAAAAATAAAATATTATTTAAAAAATTGTTCATGTCAATATTGGCCAAACTGCCAACGCTAGCTAGTTAAAACTAGCCGAATAGACTAAATTAGCACAAATACAAAATGTTTAGAATTAAATTGGCTAAAAAAAAGAGTTCCGGACTTTTTTGGTAATTCTCCCTCAAAATAAGTGGTGGACCTCATCTATTCATATTGTCTTTTAATACTTGTCATGGGATGATGACATGTGCATTTAAGATCAAAATAAATTAGAAAATATTAAGATTAGGAACATGTAAATCAAACTGAAATATAAGAAAGGAATAGAGAATTTAAATACGTACCAGTCATCTCAAAATTTAAGATGGATCACATTAGACGCTTCAACTCATGTTATTTGTATGCTGAAAATCATATTTTGCCATCCCAATATGGTAATTTTCCTGCATTTGACACATTTGCCAATTGAATGAATATCTTTGACCCAACCCGCACTTACTTTCATTGGCGTTTGAATCAACTCTCAGCTACATTAATGCATGTACCCATCAATTCACAGTGTAATGTGTGAAGACATTAATGAAATCATCGTGCATATGTGAAGATCGACATTTCTTGTGAACACGATGAAACGTGCTTGTGGAAAGTTTCCTATCACAAGAATAAAAGAGGGACATGGAAAATTCAAAGAAGTTCAATAGCATAAATTTCGCCTTATGGAGTGTGAACGCAAAAGCAAATTGCCAAATCATGGAGGTTGAGTTCTTAGTGTCGGCAGGAACCAATAATGTCTCCAGAGACTTCCGTAGTCAATGCATGCATGCACGTTTCTTGTCAAAGAACATTACCATTGGCCAAAGATGGTCCCTTTGTTGCATGGTGGACTTGGCGGTCCTTGTCGAGCTCAAGACTTAGCGTGCCTATAGTAACTAAAAGGTGAAACATCGGATCATTTCATTTTTAAGGAAGTAACGTCATAGTGTAGTCGTTTCAGTCACTATTCTTTTCAGATTGATTACTACCGCATCAGTACAGTACTTCACTCTAGCAATGGTTCTGTATTCTTGAGTCAAAGCCAAAAACGATCATAGGTTAATGTCAAAAAAATAAAATAAAAATCAAACAAGTTAAAGCCTCAAGGAGTCATTTGCTCACCCTAAGATATGAGAGGTGAGGACGAAAAGATAATGACTAATTTGTCATCCCTCAACAGAGGAGCAAGAAAGTGATTCACGATTAGAACTCACAAAGCAAATATCCCAAAAACAAAGGGTCCAAAAGAAAATCTTGAACAGCCTTTTTTTGACACCTAAATTTTGACTAAGTACCATTAAAGGAAAGGGCTGAGTTATTCTTGCGTACCTTCATCTGGTGGCAAGAGTTGAGCATCTCACTTGAAGACCATAGAGCAAATCACGACAAGAAAAATTAATAATGTAATTTTTCTGATAATTTTAAATTAAAATCATTGATGTGGTGGTCCATTCAACATATATTGTCCAATGTGACGTGGTGCAATGTGAAATTGAAAATTTTCAAATTTCAATTTTTAATTAATTTATTAAATTTCTTTTTTTCCTTTGCAAGGTTAGCAAGGCAACCGGTCGAGGGTTACCAAGCCTTATCGACCCCTGGGCAAAGATCGGGAAGTCCTCACCAATTGTGAGCAAGGGATGCTACCCTCATGGGATTTAAGCAAGGGCTTTGTGGCCCTTGCTCACCCTTGCTATGGTTGGCAAGACTTGGGCAAGTGTCTTGGCACCCTCGCCAACCATAGCAAGGCTCACGAGCCCTCGCTAGATCCGACGGGGACCACAACCATTGCTTGTGATCGGCAAGGGCTTTGCAATCCTCACCCTTGGGACGACAAGGGTTGCCAACCCTCGGCCAATGGTTTGCAACCTCGCTTGCCATTGTGAAGGGGAAAAAAAAAAAGAGAGAGAAAATAAAAAGAAAAATGAAAAATTAATAAAAATTTTATAATTTTTTTTAAATTAAAAATTTTTCCATGCTAGTGCCAACGGCATCACATATAATGGTTGACAATAAATGGATTTTCACGTAAGCTATTTCCAACTAAGATTAGCTAGAAGGACTAGATTGGTAATTCATTAAATGGTTTAAGATTATATTCACAAATTTATAAAATGTTTAGGGCTGAATTAACAAAATTAAAAGGTTTATAATTAAATTGATAAATTGTCGAAAGGTTAAGGACTAAATTGACATAATTGATGGGTTGAGGACTAAAATAACCACCATATAATAAGGTTAAGATTTTTTTTAATCAATTCTTTCAGTTAAAGGGGGATTATACGTATTTAAAAATCATATAAACCCCATTAATAAATGTTGTGGGATTGTTTAGCATCATATTTATTTATCGTAACTTGTTTATAGTTTTAGTAAGGAAGTACCACGTGAACATTGATACTCACTCATCGCTCAAAAGACTGACACTTAGCGTGGATGTAGTGGTTAGTAACGAAAAATAATATAATTAAGAGAGAAAAGCGGAGAAAGGATTTCAACGGATTGAGTTATTGAGTTATTTGGATGCTCGCGAGAAAAAAAAAATAGAGGAAAAGAATGTATTATGACACAAATGCTTCTTTTACTTATTTATAAATAGATGTAAAATAACGGTTTAAGTGAGATAGAAGAATAATTGTGTTTATTAATAGATAAATCCCTCCGAATCCTTTCAACTCCCTCCAAATCCTTTCGAATTGCCCCATATTTGGAGAGATTTGAATAGATTTAGAGAATATACACACACACACATATATTTAACCAAACCAATTCTTCCTAATATCTCATAATTCTTTTAATCTTTAACCTCCGTTCGTTTCCCTTCATCCAAACGCGATTATGCTTTTAGTACCATTTTACTTGCCTCCTAATCCCCACTTACAAATACGTGTAATTGCTTGTTTGTTTGAATTTAATAGACTTTTTACACTCGTCTGCCAAAATTTAGATTTTAATCATTTTTTTTCAATCAAAGAAACATTTCATATATTACTACATATACACAATAGAAAAACGTGAAGTGATCAGAGTTTTCTTTTGCACCATTTTAGTACCTTTTTTTTTTTTTCAAATATTATGACATTGAGGTGATTGATTGTAATGTTATGACATCAAAGTGAACGGCTTTTGGATGCATTTACGCGACCTGACCACACTAACGCATATCGACCATCAATTTCACTCAGCGCTACGTGTATTTGTGAATTTACGATTGGTTTCGGGATAATTTGGGGGATCTTTTTGCGTGTTTGATGAGGTTTGGTGGGTCTTGTGTCGTGGGATCTTTCTTGGGAGTGAATGCGGACGAGTGCTTGTTGACAATGTCTTTGTCTTCTTCACCGTCCCGGCAGGGAAAGACATGTACTCCGTCGGTGGGGAAAAACCCTGGGAATCACGTCTCCTGAAACATGTCATGTCCATTCCAAGCACGGAACTGTTCGTGGAATCCAAGGACGCGGAATCAACTTTTTACCCTTTAGTCAGTTGCTTGCTGTTTCCCAAAATTATATAGAAGGCCTCTCTTCATACATGGAGCTATCTTTTTTTTTTTTTTTTTTTGGTAAGATAAGATGTATATTCACTTTTACCAACAGAACTTTACAAAAGATAAGACTCGGCACCAAAAACTTACAAACAACAGGTCACCGTGAGTGGAAGGGCACCGAGAGTAAAACAAAGAGGAAGGACTAAAGGAACAACAATCCTCTAGCAAAAACAAACAAAAACAAACACCTACGAAGAAAAAAGAGAGGGATCCAGTACCTAGCTTCTTTGTAATCTTCTATTCCTCAGAGTGTCTGCCACATGCTTGAAAGTGAGAGCCTTGTCCTTAACAACTTTGGTAAGGTGATACTTTAAAGCTGGCACAACCAAAGTCTGCCCACGGAACAATATATTATTCCTAGCCTTCCAAATTATATGACAAAGAGCAGCAAAAGAGAAATGAGCAATAGTATGGTAGAAATCATCACCTGAGAGGAATTTAATGGCCCAACTAAAATTCTCCACCCATGATCTATTTGTCCACGGGAGGTTGCAGCAGGAAGCCCAAAAAGTTGCTAGGCCAGAAGAGATATGGCACTCAAAAAATAAGTGGTCTCTAGAATGCGGAGTGGAGTTGCAAAGCCCACAAGCGACAATGTCAATTTGACCATAGGACAGCAGCAAAGCCTAAGTAGGTAACCTGATCCTAGAGATGAGCTATAAATGGAATCGATACTGGGGGATAAGTGTTTTATGCCAAACAAAAGAGAACCAAGGCACCACATTGCTCTTTCGGCGAATGGTTTCCCAAGCCAAAGAGATCAAGAAAGTACCCAATGAGTGCTGGAGCCATATTAGCCTGTCAGGAGCTTGATTGAGGATAGGTAAGGGGTGCATCCACGATTGGAGAAACTCTTTGGTCTCTCGGCCTGAGGCGGAGAATAAGTCTGCTAGTTTTGCATGCCTGGGGAGCCCCGATCAATAAATAAATGTGGCATCCCAGAAATTCAAGGCCGAGCCTTAAGGTGTGTTAAATGTCTTTAATTAGGTGATAGAATTTTATGGCTTATGCTTTAGCCAATTTGTCTTTTAATTTGATGAATTTCGCTTGTGATTGTGGAAATTCAAATTTAATAGATTAATGCTTGGCCATATGATTTAAATTTCAATAATTGAAATATCCCAAGACTTTGGCCAAGATGAAATTTGAATTTAAAAATATTAATTAAAATGAATTCAAAAAAAAAAAAAAAAAAAAGGGGGGATTTATTTTTGGAATGGGCCTTGGACCCATTGGCCTAGAGCTTGGTGGGCCAAGCTTGTCGGCCCATTAGGGCCCAAGAGGGAGCTCGACCAGCCCAAAGGGGAATGGCCGGATGGGCCTAAGCCCAAGCCCAAAATCAATTCAAAAATAAAGATGACAAGTGGCAAGACAAGTCCTCATGCATTGGTCCCTTTGAGAGGCAAGAAATCATGAGATTAAGGGGATATAAAAGGAGTTAGGAGAGAGAAATGGCCAGCTATTTGCTCCATTTCGTCCAAAGAGAGGGTGAGAAAGAGAGAGAGAGTTTGAGAGAAAGGGAGAGAAGCCGAGAGGGAAGAAGGCGGAGCCGGAGGGGAGTGCCGTTCGTTCGCCGTATCCCGTTGCCGTTCGTTGTTGCTAGCTCATCTTTAAGGCAAGTGGAGTCCATAACTTCCCTTGCATGTTTGTTGTGGTGTTTGCATGTTAGATTTTAGGTGTGATTTGGGCGAAAAACCGAGGTAAGGGTTGGATGTGTTCAAGCTATGTGACTGTTTTCGTTCGGTTTGTGGTAGTCAGTATCTTAGTCGAGCTTGCATGTGTACTTGGAGTGAGATTTTGGCTTCGGTTTCTTCATGAAAGTTGAATCTAACATCTTGTAGTATGACATACTCGAATTTCATGGAAAACGATGGTGATATGTGGGGTCAAAAGCTTTGTTATACGGAGACCTCAGATCTGCGAAATCTTCACTGACCTTTTGTTGATTTCTTGGTTGCATGTTGATTTCTGTTGGAGATCTCACTTTGTTGTCTTCTTGAAAGTTGTAGGAAACACCCTAAGCTACAACATACTCGAATATGAGGCAAAAATAACAAGTATAACTTGGTGAATCGGTTAGATCTTGGAGATGGTTGATTCTGGTGAGGTGTACCGAGACACCCGAGACTTCATGGGTTAAAATGGTGACCATAATCTGGGTATTTGACCTAGATCCCTTCATGAAACTTGTAAAGGACGTATTGTTACATAACATACTTAAATTTCAGAAGGAACGAAAGAGATTTGATGGGTGAAATCTAAGAAATACGGAGGAGTGTGTTCTGGACGTCGCGGTAGAGATTCCAGAAGCTTCGTAGGACTATGGAAATTAATCTAAAAGGAATTTGGCTTAAAGTTCTTAATGAAAAAGGTGCGAAAATGTGTTGGCTATCACCCTGTAAAGTTTCGTAATTTTTGAAGACCGAATGGGTATTTTAATTAAATTAATTCGGAAACTGTGCAGTGGGTTCAATTCCGAAATTTTCAGGATGTTTTTGGAGGAAATTGTGAAATTATAAGAAATTCGATTTGGCCACGAATTTTATATAAAATTGTGATCCTATAAATGATTTTTGAATATTATGATTTTGGGAAAATCATGGATATTAAATATTTATTTATGAAAAATAAATAAATATAAAATATAATAAAATATAATAAAATAATAAAATAATAAAATAATAATAAAATAAAATAGATTTTTATTTGGCCATGGATTCAATTCCATTTGTGTGGCACTTGTGTGATGAGGTCTTTGTACATGCATTAAGTTAAAATGCTTATGTGATTAAGCTATGACATGTGCATGACATGTGAATTGAAATGCTTATGTGATTAAGCTATGACATGTGCATGACACGTGAATTGAAATGCTTATGTGATTAAGCTATGACATGTGCATGACATGTGAATTGAAATGCTTATGTGATTAAGTTATGACATGTGCATGACTTGTGAATTGAGATGCAAGTGTGATATGTTTGATGCCATGCCAAATTGCCATGTTAAATTGAGATAAAAGATAAATGTGGATGAGAATGAGGTTGTGGTGGAGGATGTTGTCTGGTGGCCTGGTGGCGTAATTCCAGAGATTCCCTGGGAGTTTCAGGATGCCCGGAATGTGGGGGGGCCGGAAGTCTGGTTGTATCTTGGATACATGCCCGGAGATTCCTCGCGACACCAGGATTGGGGTGCGGGATGCCTGGCTAGAAGGGTAAAGGCCGGAAGTCTGGTTGTATCTTGGATACATGCCCGGAGGTTCCTCGTGATGCTAGATGAGATGCGAGATGCCCGGAATGTGGGGGGGCCGGATGCTCGGTTGTATCTTGGATACATGCCCGGAGGTTTTTCTCGCATGAGATGCGAGTGTAAAATATGAGATGAAATTGATGAATCGAGGAAGGGTGATGTGATGATGTCATGATAAGAATGACATGTATGATATGATGATCACCTATGTTAATATATGCATGGCTAATGATGATGTGATATGCATGGTGATGCATGGCTAATGATGATGTGATATGCATGGTGATGCATGGCTAATGATGAGATGATGTGATATGCATGGTGATGCATGGCTAATGATGATGTGATATGCATGGTGATGCATGGCTAATGATGATGATGATATGCATGGTGATACATGGCTAATGATGATGTGATATGCATGATGATGATATGCATGGTGATGCATGATGCTAATGATGATGTGATATGCATGGTGATGCATGGCTAATGATGATGTGATATGCATGGTGATGCATGGCTAATGATGATGATGTGATATGCATGGTGATGCATGGCTAATGATGATGTGATATGCATGGTGATGCATGGCTATGATAATGATATATGAGATGCCATGATGATGATATATATGCTATGATGATGCATGAATACGCTTGACATCAAAAAGGTAAGCAATGCCTGCATTGTATGATGGTATGCATGGTGCACACGAGTTGTTATTGGATTTCCTATCTGCTGAGTGGTTGTACTCACCCTTTTGGGGACCAACATTTCAGATTAGTAGATGATTTGAACGGTTGGATATAACCGTGAGGAGGAGGATAGCAAGGGAAGGAGCTTTTGGACGCCGACACTGATCGATGGACTTTAAGTGTATGACTGTTGGAGGAAATGTCGGTCATCTTTTGGAGTGTAGCCGAATATAGAAGACTACGGCATTATGATGTACCGATGAACAATGTCCATCTGGTTTAAGTAAATAAAAGGTGTACGGCTTTTACTTATAAATATTTAATAGGTGTGCATCGTTTTCTGAATATAGGGATGGGAGTTGTTGGATGTGCTTCCGCATATAAATTGCGCAAGGGACCAATCGATAAAAAAAAAAAAAAAATGTGTAAACCCCCAAGTTGTATGGACCCGCTATAATTAAAATGGTATCAGAGTGACATGTTAATAAGGAAAATGAAAAGTAAGCGAACTGTGGCGACCCTAATCGGATCGGGGGCCGTCGAGGGGTGCCACAGCCCTTTTTGGTATCAGAGCTATGGATTATTTGGAGTGATAAGGTGCCTCAGATGGAAATGAGGATAGAAAGATGCACACCATAGGATATAAAATGGAATAACTGAATAACGGGTGATGAGTATTCACTCGTAGATCCCTAGTAGTTGGCTTTGAGTTGACTTTAGGTACCAGTAACGTGTATATGTTACTTATGTAGTAGTTGTAGTAGTAATTGCTTTAAATGGAGATAGTGAGTCTCAGATTATTCCTGAGGCAATGCTTGGAAATTTCAGGAAAGTCATGGTGCGAGCTGGAAGTGCTCATCCATCGAGGGCTGAAGCCTCTGCTGCAAGGGCTGAACCCCGAATGGAAGACATCCTGCAAGCATTGGCCAATATTGGAAATCTGATGGAGAGGCAGGCGCAGCAACAGCCCGGAGCAGAACGCCGTACTCAAGGACTAGTGGAGCAGTTTTTAAAGCTGAAGCCACTTAAGTTTAATGGAATGGGAAGTCCTGAGGAGGCAGAGCATTGGATTGATGGAATGGAAAGAATTTTCCGGCTGTTGGACTGCACTGATGCTGAGAAAATAGTTTTAGCAGAGTACCAATTGGAGGGAAATGCGAAGTTTTGGTGGAGAGCTTCGAAGGATATAATCTTTCCACCAGTGCCGATGCGAACCGGGATGAGTTTGTTAGGGCTTTCAATAGGAAGCATTTCTCGATTGTGCCAAGGATAGAAAGATCACTGAATTTGTTCGGTTAGAACAAAGGGAGCCGACAAAGAGACCAAGTATGAGGCAAAATTTTCTGAATTGTCTAGGTATGCTCCTAGGTTGGTTGAGGATCGAGAGGAAAAGGCTAAGAGATTCCCGAAAGGATTAAGGACTGATATTAGAAAACAACTAGTGCCTCTAAATATAAGGGATTATAATGAGATTTATGAGAGGGCACAGTTGGTGGAACAGGAGTTAGTGAGAGAGCAATCAGAATCTAAGAAACAGATGACCTTTAATGATGTTCGAAGGGATAAGAGACCCTATCCTAGTCAAGGTCAGACCTGGGAATCTAAGAAGAGGAATAATTTTGGGAATTCTAGAAAGGTCATGAGTGGCCCAATTCTAGGAAGAGTACCCTACCAAGGTAACATTTGTCAGAGATGTGGTGGACAACATGGACCAGGACCCTGTAATGATCGATTGAAATGTTTTGGCTGTGGGCGAGAGGGTCACTTTAAGAAAGATTGTCCCCAAGGAAGGTCGCAGCCGAATGTCAACTCGGTGCGACAAGTACAACAAAGTACTATTGAACCAAATTTACCAAGGAATCCACAGAGGCTGCCACCACAAGGAAGGGTGTATGCGGTCACTCAAGAGGAAGCAGAGCTTCCAAAAGTGTTATCTCGTGTACGATTTCGATAGAGGGCTAAGTAGGTATATGTGTTATTTGATGTGAGTGACATGCATTCATTTGTGTCCGAAAAATATAGATGATTGTGAGGAGTAGGAACAAATCTCTAAGACATGCCTCTTCGTATTTCTACATCGCTGAAAGATATGTTGTTATCTACGTTGGCATGTGAGATGAGTGAGATAACCCTAATGAGATCTGGAAATGGACTTGACAAAGGATAGTTATGTATGACTTTGATGTCATCATAGGAATGGACTAGCTCCGTAAGCAATGGACTAGGATGAATGATCTCCTAAGATAGTACTTGCCCGTGTGCTAAGGATAAAACCGTGAGGCCTAGTATGGGATAGGCCAAAACAGATAATAACTCTGTAAGTAAATCCCTATTGAAACGAGACCCTTCAAGATGTGTAGTTTGGGTTCGAACCAAGCGAAAGCTAGTGTACCTGTAACGTCCCGGTTTGATGAGGGCGAGGAGTGGACGCCGAGGTCAGAGGACCTGAACAAGGAGCGGCTCCTGGCAGGCTTCTAGAATGGCAAAAGAGGACAGGAATGAACCGAACTATGAACTGAACTGGAAAGGTAGTGTTTCTGGGATAATTTTGTCAGAGTAGCGTAGTGGAAGCATGGTTAAGCTTGTAGAACTCTTGTTGTGAGAAAGAAGGATGGTTGATGCAGTTGTGCTTTAATAATAGGCAATTGAATGATGTAATTGTTAAGAGTAAGTACTCATTACCTAGAACTAATGACCTATTTGATCAATTGCAAGGAAGTTTGGTCGTTAATTGACTTGAGATCAAGATATCGACTAAGGATTAAGAAGGAAGACATTCCTAAGACCGCATCTATGACTCGCTATGGACACTATGAGTTCATAGTCATGCTATGTGGATTGACGAATGCCTTAACTGCATTCATGGACTTAATGGATAGGATACTTAAGCCTTATTTGGATTAAATTGTGATTGTCTTCATTTGATGATATCCTGATATATTCTAAAGGACTTGAAGATCATGCGTAGCATCTAAGCGTAGTGCTACAAGCAAGGCTTAAGAAGTGAATTATGGAGAGTGAGTTATGGATTTAAGGATTAAGTTATGATCATTTGAGCTAAGTAGTGACTTCCTATTTGAGGATTTCATTGGAAGTCTTGATGTATTACATGGAAGCATTTAGTATGTATAGATTGATATTGGAAGTCATGAGTTTGAGTGGTCATATGAGACATGAAATTATTTGTGGTTTATATATTGGAATAATAGGTTTAATTGACGATGACCAACTTTAATTTTAGGTGATGATCTCAGTTTGAAAAAGATTTGGTGGAATTAGCGAATATGATCACTTGTGGTTATAGTCTTTCCAAGATGAAATGGTGAAAGTTCATATTGTGGATTTGATGAGTGATAAGTCTAAGTGATGATCATTTAGGATGAGATCTGAGATATATTCGGTGGAAACTAGACAAGTTTTATTTTGGTGGATTGTCGATCTTTGAATTAAATAAGTCTTGGTGGACTATAGATATTTGAATCGAAGGAATGATGTTATATTTTAGGCTTGAATTCATGTTGCAATGAAGGTGTAGTGAATGTCTTTGTTGGGCTGAACCAAATGAGTTGTTAATGGTGTTGATTTTGATGATTCTAGGCTTGAATTGGTGGTGACTAAGGTATAGGAATGATTCGGCTAAATGGTGTGTTAGATTGGAAATACTTGAGTTTGGATGTTTTCAAAGCTCTAAGATTTTATATGCAAACTACTTTGAAATTCTTAAGGTCGGGACTGAGTTTGATGACTCGCCGATGCGTTGATTTCGGTATTTCAAGAAAGGTTTAGGATTTTGGTATTTCAAAGTTTTTTTTTAGTTTCAAAAATCCTTACGATGGGACCGATATTATTGACTTGCTGAACTATGATTTTCAATACTTCAAGAAATGCTTATGGTTTTTGGAGAAAATTATCACCTGTACATTCCAAGTTTTGAACTTCAACCGAGAATCAGATTTTGATTGTGAGCTGTTTTAGAAAATCTCTTGAATTTCATCAAAATTTATGAGTACTGTGACACCGAACAAAGAATTCTGAACTTTTTATAGAAAACATTCCAACCCATCGGAGTTGGGATTGAGATTGGAATTTGCCAACGTACCGATTTAAAATTTTACTAAGGGTTTTGATAAAGTATTTTATTTCGTGCCGTGATGCAAGTACGACTCAAGGCTTTACATGTGAATTCCGAAAAACATTTGAAATATAAACGTGATCATGGATTTTATGGAATTGGTATCATGCTTTGATTTTGTGAATTGGTTTCAACGATATGAGATTTACCTTATTTTCAAAGACTATTATTGTTATATTGTTGTGTCTTTGAAATCCCTATTTTACATTATTTGATATTATAAGGTGGAATTTTCAAGAACTCAAAGGATTTTCCACATTGGTGATTTGAAAACGTTTTGACATGGAAATGACATATGATTTCAAAGCTTGCTATTGTTGTTGAATGCTTTTGAAAACCTCAGTTTGTATTGTTTGATTTCATGAAGGAAGATTCTCAAGCATTCAAAAGAAATTTCAGATGTGGTTATTGTTTTAAAAAATATTTTTGGTATTGAGATAAATTAAGATATGTTAAGAGCTTGCATCCTTAACTTTAGAGGTAGTATCAACCCGACCCTAGTTGCATACTCGATCATGAGGCCATCAAAATAGATGAGAAAGTGAGGTACATTAAAGAGCCTATGCTGATATTGGATCGAAAGGAACAAATTCTCAGGACCAAGAGAATTCCATTGGTTAAGATATTATGGCGATATCATGATGTGGAGAAAGCCACATGGGAAAGTAAAAGTGAGATGAGGGAAAGGTACCCTCACTTGTTAAGGAGACATAGGAGATGTCTAATTTCGAGGACGAAATTCTCTAAGGAGGGGAGAATTGTGGCATCCCAGAAATTCAAGGCCGAGCCTTAAGGTGTGTTAAATGTCTTTAATTAGGTGATAGAATTTTATGGCTTATGCTTTAGCCAATTTGTCTTTTAATTTGATGAATTTCGCTTGTGATTGTGGAAATTCAAATTTAATAGATTAATGCTTGGCCATATGATTTAAATTTCAATAATTGAAATATCCCAAGACTTTGGCCAAGATGAAATTTGAATTTAAAAATATTAATTAAAATGAATTCAAAAAAAAAAAAAAAAAAAAAAAAAAAAAAAGGAAAAGGGGATTTATTTTTGAATGGGCCTTGGACCCATTGGCCTAGAGCTTGGTGGGCCAAGCTTGTCGGCCCATTAGGGCCCAAGAGGGAGCTCGACCAGCCCAAAGGGGAATGGCCGGATGGGCCTAAGCCCAAGCCCAAAATCAATTCAAAAATAAAGATGACAAGTGGCAAGACAAGTCCTCATGCATTGGTCCCTTTGAGAGGCAAGAAATCATGAGATTAAGGGGATATAAAAGGAGTTAGGAGAGAGAAATGGCCAGCTATTTGCTCCATTTCGTCCAAAGAGAGGGTGAGAAAGAGAGAGAGAGTTTGAGAGAAAGGGAGAGAAGCCGAGAGGGAAGAAGGCGGAGCCGGAGGGGAGTGCCGTTCGTTCGCCGTATCCCGTTGCCGTTCGTTGTTGCTAGCTCATCTTTAAGGCAAGTGGAGTCCATAACTTCCCTTGCATGTTTGTTGTGGTGTTTGCATGTTAGATTTTAGGTGTGATTTGGGCGAAAAACCGAGGTAAGGGTTGGATGTGTTCAAGCTATGTGACTGTTTTCGTTCGGTTTGTGGTAGTCAGTATCTTAGTCGAGCTTGCATGTGTACTTGGAGTGAGATTTTGGCTTCGGTTTCTTCATGAAAGTTGAAGCTAACATCTTGTAGTATGACATACTCGAATTTCATGGAAAACGATGGTGATATGTGGGGTCAAAAGCTTTGTTATACGGAGACCTCAGATCTGCGAAATCTTCACTGACCTTTTGTTGATTTCTTGGTTGCATGTTGATTTCTGTTGGAGATCTCACTTTGTTGTCTTCTTGAAAGTTGTAGGAAACACCCTAAGCTACAACATACTCGAATATGAGGCAAAAATAACAAGTATAACTTGGTGAATCGGTTAGATCTTGGAGATGGTTGATTCTGGTGAGGTGTACCGAGACACCCGAGACTTCATGGGTTAAAATGGTGACCATAATCTGGGTATTTGACCTAGATCCCTTCATGAAACTTGTAAAGGACGTATTGTTACATAACATACTTAAATTTCAAAAGGAACGAAAGAGATTTGATGGGTGAAATCTAAGAAATACGGAGGAGTGTGTTCTGGACGTCGCGGTAGAGATTCCAGAAGCTTCGTAGGACTATGGAAATTAATCTAAAAGGAATTTGGCTTAAAGTTCTTAATGAAAAAGGTGCGAAAATGTGTTGGCTATCACCCTGTAAAGTTTCGTAATTTTTGAAGACCGAATGGGTATTTTAATTAAATTAATTCGGAAACTGTGCAGTGGGTTCAATTCCGAAATTTTCAGGATGTTTTTGGAGGAAATTGTGAAATTATAAGAAATTCGATTTGGCCACGAATTTTATATAAAATTGTGATCCTATAAATGATTTTTGAATATTATGATTTTGGGAAAATCATGGATATTAAATATTTATTTATGAAAAATAAATAAATATAAAATATAATAAAATATAATAAAATAATAAAATAATAAAATAATAATAAAATAAAATAGATTTTTATTTGGCCATGGATTCAATTCCATTTGTGTGGCACTTGTGTGATGAGGTCTTTGTACATGCATTAAGTTAAAATGCTTATGTGATTAAGCTATGACATGTGCATGACATGTGAATTGAAATGCTTATGTGATTAAGCTATGACATGTGCATGACACGTGAATTGAAATGCTTATGTGATTAAGCTATGACATGTGCATGACATGTGAATTGAAATGCTTATGTGATTAAGTTATGACATGTGCATGACTTGTGAATTGAGATGCAAGTGTGATATGTTTGATGCCATGCCAAATTGCCATGTTAAATTGAGATAAAAGATAAATGTGGATGAGAATGAGGTTGTGGTGGAGGATGTTGTCTGGTGGCCTGGTGGCGTAATTCCAGAGATTCCCTGGGAGTTTCAGGGATGCCCGGAATGTGGGGGCCGGAAGTCTGGTTGTATCTTGGATACATGCCCGGAGATTCCTCGCGACACCGGGATTGGGGTGCGGGATGCCCGGCTAGAAGGGTAAAGGCCGGAAGTCTGGTTGTATCTTGGATACATGCCCGGAGGTTCCTCGTGATGCTAGATGAGATGCGAGATGCCCGGAATGTGGGGGCCGGATGCTCGGTTGTATCTTGGATACATGCCCGGAGGTTTTTCTCGCATGAGATGCGAGTGTAAAATATGAGATGAAATTGATGAATCGAGGAAGGGTGATGTGATGATGTCATGATAAGAATGACATGTATGATATGATGATCACCTATGTTAATATATGCATGGCTAATGATGATGTGATATGCATGGTGATGCATGGCTAATGATGATGTGATATGCATGGTGATGCATGGCTAATGATGAGATGATGTGATATGCATGGTGATGCATGGCTAATGATGATGTGATATGCATGGTGATGCATGGCTAATGATGATGATGATATGCATGGTGATACATGGCTAATGATGATGATGATGATGTGATGATGTGATATGCATGGTGATGCATGGCTAATGATGATGTGATATGCATGGTGATGCATGGCTAATGATGATGTGATATGCATGGTGATGCATGGCTAATGATGATGAAATGATGATGTGATATGCATGGTGATGCATGGCTAATGATGATGTGATATGCATGGTGATGCATGGCTATGATAATGATATATGAGATGCCATGATGATGATATATATGCTATGATGATGCATGAATACGCTTGACATCAAAAAGGTAAGCAATGCCTGCATTGTATGATGGTATGCATGGTGCACTTTGAGTTGTTATTGGATTTCCTATCTGCTGAGTGGTTGTACTCACCCCTTTTGGGGACCAACATTTCAGATTAGTAGATGATTTGAACGGTTGGATATAACCGTGAGGAGGAGGATAGCAAGGGAAGGAGCTTTTGGACGCCGACACTGATCGATGGACTTTAAGTGTATGACTGTTGGAGGAAATGTCGGTCATCTTTTGGAGTGTAGCCGAATATAGAAGACTACGGCATTATGATGTACCGATGAACAATGTCCATCTGGTTTAAGTAAATAAAAGGTGTACGGCTTTTACTTATAAATATTTAATAGGTGTGCATCGTTTTCTGAATATAGGGATGGGAGTTGTTGGATGTGCTTCCGCATATAAATTGCGCAAGGGACCAATCGATAAAAAAAAAAAAATGTGTAAACCCCCAAGTTGTATGGACCCGCTATAATTAAAATGGTATCAGAGTGACATGTTAATAAGGAAAATGAAAAGTAAGCGAACTGTGGCGACCCTAATCGGATCGGGGGCCGTCGAGGGGTGCCACAATAAAGGAGTCCGTGACGAACAAATTTAGAGGACCACAAGGATGCTAGGGATCAAACCAAAGAGAGATGGAACGGCCATCCCCCACCCGCCATTTAAAATATTGTTGGAAGTCACTTCTAAGATCCAATAATTTCCTCCATGCCTAGGAACAATAGGTATGTTTTTTAACTATCCAGAAGTTCTAGAAAGGTGTCGCGACCTAATTTTTTTTTTTTTTTTGGGTTCACCACCTAAAACTAGGTTAATGGACTACTAAGCTTTTAGACTTAGCTCAGGCTCTCCCAAGCCAATACCAATTCGCGACTTAAGATGTTATTAATTAGGAGTCGCCACTAATCGGTTTATGGTAGGTCGATTAGACACCTAAGTAAAATAAATGGAGATTTATTTTACTCCTACGAACCAGAGATTAAGGGTACGGGGACTTGGTTACACTAGAATTTTCTAATGCCCTTTCGGTACCATTTCTTCTTAATTTTTTTTCAAAATGTTTTTGCAAGCAGCTGATTTATTTTAACCTAAGTTACTATCATGCAAATGTGGTGACCACACGGGTGCTCATCCATTATTTAAAATATTCAAGTAAATAAATTGCATCACATAAAGCAAGCACTCGTTTTTTTTGGATTTTCTTAAAAATTAGAATTCTTTTATGAAATGCATTTTAACACTAAATGACTTAATCTTTTTAATGTGGAAATTCTAATTAAATGGGTCTATTATACGAACTAGTTATTATGCACCTTATGACCTAACTTTACTAATAAATTCTAATTAAATGATCATATTATGCAACTAATTAACATGCACCTAAATTTTTATATTTTTTCGTATTTTTTTTTATTGAAATTCAAAACTAATAAAAACCCTACTCAAGCTATCTAAAGTAATTTTCTAATCCATTTTGGGGATTAATTTGACTTAAACCCTATTCCGTCTTAGAAAACTAATTTTTTTTAAAAAAAAATGAGAATATGAAAATGTGCCAATTATATCTAAGACTCTAAAAAGGCTATTTAAGTCTAATCCTAACTTATTTCTTTTAAAATATCTAAAAATGCAATCCTAGAAATACAATCCTAAAAATTTGATTAATTAAACTACGTGTCTATTATATTAAACCATAATGTCCTATATGCTTATGCAATTTTTGAATATTTTGATTTTTTTATTTTTTTTTTTTCTTTTAATTTTTTTAGGTTGAATAATTATTAAATTAGGGTTAAATCTAAACAATTAATATAGCCACTAAATAAAGGATCAAAATAATTGAAAAAATAACCTGTTGTCTCACAGGTTAAATTAACAATTATTTTAACCCTAATCATCACAACAACTCAAAATAATTAAATAATCTAGTCCGAAGTCTTACGGACCAAATTAAATAATTTTTATTATTTAACAATTAAAATTTCACCAAGAAGCCCAAAATTAATGTAATTAAAAGAATGATCCGATGTCTCTCGGATCAAACTAATTATTACAAAAATCTTGGATAAAGCCTTAAGGATAATGTCTAAACAATACAAATAACTAACATTAATATATCATGATCTAATAATAACAAGACTTAAAATATAAACAAACAAATAAATAAATAAATAAATAATAAACCACCTAAGGCTCAAGAGAGGACAAAGTGGCGTCGACGGGGTGTTGTGGCGCAGCGGGCTGGGTCGGCGAGGAGGGCTCGCGGGCTGGTGCTTCACCGGGTGTCGGAGGAGGAGCGGTCACGGATGCTGTGGGCTACAGCTCTGGCAGCGATCGGCGGGTTGAAGGGAGCGTCGGCGAGGAAGGCGCGGCGTCGGGTCGTCACGGCGATGGTGCTCGCGGTGGCACATGGCGGCGAGTGGAGTGGCGGTAATCGCGCGGTGAAGGGTGTCCAGATCTGGCGCGGGGTGCTTCGGCGGAGGCTTGGCGTCAGGCGGGGCAGCAGGGAGAGATGGATGTGCGGCGTCGACGATCAAGTGCGAGTGCGACGGGACAGGCTCCTACGGGTCGCTCGGAGGTGCGGAGGGAACGGTGCTGTCAGCGAGCAGGGGCGCTGGTTCGTGCGGCGTCGCAGTGTTGAAGCGAGGGCTCACGGAGATGGATGGCTAAGGCGTCGGACTTTCTTGGATGGCAATCAGTGGGACCAAGCTTCAGGTGACTATCGGAACGGTGGTGGTGTCGCGAGCGCGGGGCGGGGTCGTGAGCGCAGGGCAGGGGGACCAGCGGCTTGGGCAGGGGCGTCGCCGGCGAAAGGTTGAAGAAGAACAGTAATTTTTACTGTCACACGCTGTTTCTCCTTTTTCACTGTTGTTGCAGTACTTTTCCCCTCCTATTCACGATAACTTCCCCTCTCTCTTCACTTTTTCTCTCACATTCTGACTTTTTCTCTCACTTGTCTCTCTCACCCTCTACCGAAGACTTTTCTTCTCCTTCCCTCAAGAACCGAAGCCCATTCCTCTGTTTTCTTTTTTTTTTTCCTTTTCAATTTCTGACGAAAAGTAACCTCCGCTCCCCCCCGAAAGGTGAAGAAGAACCCCTCTATTTATAAAGCGAAAATTCGAGTTTGTTTCACCGGTGGAGATTTTCGCTCAACTTCTCCAACAAAGAAATGGCTCCAAAATCCGGCTGTTGAATTATTTTGAATTCAAAATTTCTTTTCAAAATTTCCCTATAATCTTTTATTTTCTAAAAATTGAATCTAAATTAGGTGTCAACAGCTGCCCCTCTTTGAAGGGAAGCTCGTAGAGGTTTCCTTCAAAGATAAATGACACCTAAATTTAGACTATGTAGAATGAATGCAAAATGAATATGAAATGCATATGCAAATGTTAATTGTAATGACCTTTTTTTTCAAATAAATTTAATTCTTTTTGAAATGCAAGGTCATGCAATAATGCAATGTAAATGCAATGATTTTATCGAGAGCATATATTTATATGTTTCCATGCTTAATGAAATGCAAATGCAAAGAAGAACACGTACTGTCATACTTATCTCGGAGATTCAGAAAAGTATTATTAGATATGAAATGATTCCTATAAGACTTGACAAACATCTGGAAATCTCTTCAGATAATTGAAAGGCTCAAAGTCTTTAGAGATTTGGAACTCTCATCAGATCCCAAGCACCTAGAATAACCTACCTTTAAGAAGGATAGAGTAGTTCTAGGCAGTCAGTGTTACATGTCCAGGACCCATACTATTCTACGGTCGCCTAAAATAGTAACATAACTTTACAAAGAGACTACTTTCCCAGGACCCGTACCATTCTACGGTCGCCCGGTATGACAGTGTTTGGTTGTGTCTAGGACCCGTACCATTCTACGGTCGCCTAAACGGAGATTTACCTTCCAGGACCCGTACCATTCTACGGTCGCCTGAATAGGGAAATAGGTTTTGTCTAGGACCCATACCATTCTATGGTCGCCTAAACAGGATTCACTTTCTAGGACCCATACCATTCTACCGTCGCCTAAATAAGGAATAGGTATTGTCGAGGACCTGCACCATTCTACGGTCGCCTTGACGGAAAATTGATTTTTCAGGACCCGTACCATTCTACGGTCGCCTAAATCAAACTGAATCTGAAGAAAAATCTTTGGGGGATTTGGGACTCTCATCAAATCCCAAGCACCTAGAAATTGCATCAAGTACTTAAAAATTCTAAACATCTGGAAATCACATCAGACGCTCGAAAAGACAAATACTTGGAAGTCACATCAAGCATTTAAAGGTTCAAATTTTGGAATTCATGCTGGACATTTGAAAACATTTACTAAACATTTGGAAATCACATCAGATGTTTTAGAAGGACAAACACTTGGTATCACATCAAGCGTTTAAGGGTTCAAATATCTAGGGTTCAAACTAGACATTTGAAAACATTTTATAAATGGGTACTTGGAATTCTCATCAAGCACCAAGATGATTGAACAAACTCAGGGTTTCAAAGACAATTTTTTGGTCTTTGAGAAAAAATTCATTCATTTTTTTTTAATTCAATGAAGGACCATACGTGATGGCTTTTTTTATTTTTCTTTTTTTAAACTTCCACTGGAAAAATTATCATTAAGACAATTTTCACTAAGCTGTGAATTTCTTGAACATGCTAAACGAGACACTTTTGGTGTGAAAAAGGCTTTTTCACTCGCTCTCATTTAGGAGGGGTTATTTGTCCCGACCATTGATGCGGGAATATATCACTCAATCTTATCATCATCTTGTCGACAAGAGTTCGAATTTTCTTGCAATCAGTACGACCTTACCAATCTGAGAGGTCTTTGACAAGGATTGTAACATGGGTCTGGTCAATGGCTTAGCAAAAGGGACTCTTTGAGTCAAGGCTATTGAAAGAACCATTCTGTAATCATCTCCGGGTTTACAAGTCAAGAACCCTGCAAAATGAGAAAGAAATAATCTTGCTCGCACTTCTTCGAGCAATGCTTAAAACATATGAATTCCTATGTTAATTCAAGTGCCCTAATCTGAAGAGACTTTGTAAGGGACATAACATAGGCTTGGTTCTTGGGTTTGAGAAACGAAAGGATCGTTAGGCTCAAAGATGTGTGTAAAGGGTGAGAGTTGGTGATCATCTGGACATTACCACCAGTTTTCTTCGCCACGGATTGTCTTCTCGACAGATTTCTTTATTGGCTCAAGAGTTTATCACTAATGCCAATGATTATTCAACTGGAGATCTTTTCTCAAAATCATTTTCTTTGATGATGGGCATCAATCAGACACCACTTTTTTTATGCCCCCCAATTCATCAACCATTTTCCTCTTCTTTTCACGGGCATTGGCCTTGCTTTTACTAGGCACACTACTTTTTCATGCCCCCTATTTCTATTTTGATTTTAGTTCTTGCGCACAATGCGTGTGCCAAGTATATTTTAAATGACACTCAAACCTTCAAAGGTCTTCATCTATCTCTTGCCTTGCCCCAGTGTGGGGGATGATCACCAACTAGATTTAAAGAAATGAAATTGCAGGCTCAAGTGGGCTATGCAAATGATATAAGTGTGTAGGATAGTGAAAGAAACGCTCTTCGTCATCCTAAGGCACTTTAAATTACCACATGAATTCAATGTAAAAGTATAACTTGAAGATTGATGCAAGTGAGAGCAAGAAAATTTTCATCCATTTCACTCTCCTTCAATGTCAACTTACTTCCATTTGCCCCGATATGGGCTGGTCCTTGACATGGGTAGTATGAAAGAAATTCTTCAAGTATTTGGGCTCAAAAGAGTTAAACAATGGATTATATATAGTGTTTGGGGTAGACAAATGAACTGCCTCTCGTCATTTCAGTTGTCGTACTTTTCGCAAGAAAACTCTTCACCTTGAAACACAAAACGTTTCCATACTCACCTCACAATGTGTAAACAAGGGACTGTGTATGGGATAAGGCTTGCCTTTCACACCTCATTTATCATGTTCAAGAAACTCGACATCTTTCACTAAATTATCCATTTTGATAAATTTCAAGTGGAATTGACGAATTGCACATCATGTGAAAACATTCTGAAATGATAAAATGTTATGCTCTATTCTTGCATATCAAACCATAAAGTCAAAGCTGTTGAGTGTTCGTGTCTTGCCTCTCTTTGTAGGGAGGCTCATAGAGGTACCTTACAAGGATAAAAGACACTGTTGCTCATATCCATTCTTTGCCCCCTGCAAAAATAAAACATGTAACATTATATACTAGAGATTTGACCAACTTTGAGTGAGGAAAAGGTTTTTACGAGCCCTTTTATTCATGGATAGTATTTCTTTACAGCATCAGAATTTACAGGATTTGTGAATTCATGCCCATCCATTTCTGCTAAGATTAAAGCACCTCCGGGAAGTACTTTCTTCACAATGTATGGCCCATTGTAATTTGGAGTGAACTTGCCACGAGGATCAAGGATAATTGGTAGCATCTTGCGTAGCACCAAATCATGAACCTTGAAACGCCTTGGCCAAACCTTCCGATTAAAGGACTTGGCCACCCGTTGTTGATAACATTGACCATGACATATGGCCTTCAATCGCTTTTCATCAATCAAATTGAGTTGGTCATACCTCTGTTGTGCCCATTCAGCTTCCGTCGCCTTAGACGAGAAAAACTCTTAGAGAAGGGATTTCGACTTCAATTGGCGGACTGCTTCCATGCCATACACCGAGAGAAAAGGAGTTGCCCCGGTAGAGGTACGAATCAAGTCCTATACGCCATCGGGCGTAAGGAAGTCTCTCATGCCGATCACGATAGTTATCAACTGTCTTTGACAGAATTTTCTTGATATTCTTATTCGCTGCTTCAACCGCACCATTCATCTGAGGGCGATAGGGCGATGAATTCAAATGATGAATTTTGAATTATGTGAACAAATCATCGACAAGTTTGTTGTTCAGGTTTGTCCCGTTATCTGTGATAATGGCTTCAGGCACACCATAACGAGCAATAATATCCCGTCGCACAAACTTCATGACATTCTTTGCGGTGACAACTGCATAGGATGCTGCCTCTATCCATTTTGTGAAATAATCGATAGCGACAAGGATGAAACGATGACCATTCGAGGCTTTCGGATTAATCGGGCCGATTACATTGATGCCCCACATCGAAAAGGCCATGATTCGACAGTTGATGCAACTCATTTGGAGGAACATTTATCTTGTCTCCATAAATCGACAACGGTGACAACTCCGGACATGTTGAATGCAATCGATCTCCAAGGTCAGCCAGAAATAGCCTAGTCTCATAATCTTCTTTGCTAACATGTGGCCGCTCATGTGAGGACCACACAATCCTTCATGTATTTCTTTCATCAACTGAGTGGCTTCCTTAGCATTGACACATCTAAGTAAGACAGAATCGAAGGATCGTTTGTACAATGTATCCCCACTAATAAAGAATTTGGAGGCAAGTTTCATGAGATGCTTTCGGTCACTGGATTGCTACCTTAAGGGAACTCTCGCTTTTGAATATAGGTCATGATGTCATGGTACCATGGTTTTCCATCCGGTTCCTCTGTTACTACCATGCAATAAATTGGCTTCCGCAAAACGTCTATTTTCAGAGGCTCAACCTCTAACCCATTAGTGACTTGCAACATGGAAGACAACGTTGCATGTGCGATTGCAAATTGATTATGAGACCTCGGCAAGTACTCGAACTAAACTTCCTCGAACTTTTCCACCAAATCTTCTAAATACTTGTGGTATGGGAGCAACTTGGCTTCCTTGGTCTTCCATTCACCTACGGTCTGCATTATGATTAGTGTGGAATCTCCGAACACTTTTAACTTGTCCACGCCTATATCAATTGCAGCCTGAAGCCCGAGGATGCAAGCTTCATACTCAGCCACATTGTTAGTGCATGGGAATATCAATTTTGCAGCCACTGGAGGGTGTTGTCCATCTGGGGATATTAGAACTGCCCCAGTACCAGAACTAGACAAGTTTACAGCTCCATCAAAGAACATCTTCCACAAGTCTTCATTCACATTCAAGACACGGTCATCAATGAGACTATCATTGTCATTAGAGATTCCTGAATTCTCGGCCAATAGATCAGCGATCACTCATCCCTTAACCGACTTTTGTGGCATGAATTGCACATCAAACTCGGAAATTAAAATTTGCCATTTGGCCATCCTACCCAACAAAGCGAGTCGATCAAGTAAGTACTTGATGGGGTCGTTCTCAGTTACGAGGAAAGTCTGGTGATGCAATGTGTATTGTCGCAATCTATGCAATACCCACACCAAAGCCGCACAAGTCTTTTCGACATCAGGATACATCAGCTCTGATACAGTGAACTTCTTGCTCAAGTAATAAATGGCTTGTTCTTTTCTGTCAACGGGACTTTCTTGAGCCAACATTGCCCCTAGTGACTCACTATGAATGGTGAGGTAGAGAATTAAAGGATGCCCCGATGATGGTGGGACAAGCATTGGTGGATTCATCAAGTAACACTTCAACTTGTCGAACACTTCTCGACATTTATCATCCCAATTGACTCGTGCATTCTTCTTTAGAAGCTTGAAGAATGGCTTGGTGGTTTCAGAAAGTTGAGAAATGAATCGAGCAATGTAATTCAACCTCCCCAAAAGACTCCGAACTTCTTTCACCGTTGACGGAGGTCGGAGCTCACAAATGGCCTTAGCTTTAGCCGGGTCAATTTCAATCCCTTTACTGCTCACAATGAATCCAAGTAATTTACCAGATGTTGCTCCAAACACGCACTTAGCGAGATTTAGTCGAAGCTTGAACTCACGGAGCCAATCAAACTGCTTCTTCAAGATCTCGACGTGGCTTTTCCCAGGTCGAGTCTTTGCAATCATATCATCAACATAGACCTCAACTTCTTGATGCATCATGTCATGAAACAGTGCTATCATGGCTCGCTGGTAAGTTCCCCCTGCATTTTTTAGTCCGAAGGGCATAACCTTATAATGAAAGGTTCCTCATGGGGTGATAAAGGCAGTCTTCTCCTTGTCTTTCTCCTTCATCCTTATTTGATTGTATTCGGAAAAACCATCCATAAATGAGAATAGTTCAAAACCAGCGGTACTATCCACAAGGACGTCTATGTGTGGTAACGGAAAATCATCTTTCGGACTAGCCTTGTTCAGATCCCGATAATCAACACAAACTCGAACCCGACCGTCCTTCTTCATTACTGGAACAATGTTGGCCACCCATTCAGGGTATTGTGAGACTTCAATGAATCCCACCTTCAATAGCTTCATCACTTCCTCCTCTATCTTCTTTAAAAGCTTGGGCTTAGTTCTCCGCAACCTTTGCTTCTTAGGTGGCACATTCGGATTAGTAGGTAGACAATGCTCCACAATTGACGGGTCTAAACTAGGCATATCAGCATAGGTCCATGCAAAGATATCCTGATATTCCTTCAGTAGCTGAATTAAGTGCTTGGCCTCATCTTTGGGGAGACTTGCCCCAATTTTCACCTCTCTCGGCTTCTTCAAAGTGTCATCTAAATTAATAGTAACGGTTTGCTCGGATGTGAGAGCCTTGGCTTTTTCGTGCTGCTCCCAGCTACGTTGCATCTCAATGGAATCTTTGATCGAGTCTTCGGGATCATCATTATTGGCACATGTCGTATTGGATTGGATCATTTCCATGCCTTTGCATGCTATACGATCATCCCTGAAACGGAATGTAGATGGATTAGAAAAACAAAAAGGGTCAACCAGATTTTTTTTTTAAAATTCTTTTTACAAAATTCTTTGGCGAAAACCCCTTTTATTTTAAAATTCTTGACACGAGGAAGCATGATGAAGCCTGTGCCTCGGAATTCTCCTTGGATTTTTCTTTTCTTTTATCGGCTGGATATCATCACCAGGCCGATTTGGTGTACTTCAACATGCCCTCAAAACATGAAAATTTTATTGGATGAAAAAGCAATTTACATGATAAAAAACCTAGGAATGAAAATGCAAATACGAAAAGCAATAAAAACTCCTGCGTAGAGGAGTGTGCAAATAATTAAAATTCTCCTATTCCTGAACTTCGTCGATGGCAAACACGAAATTCTCTTTGAATAATTCGGCCATTCCTCCGAGTGCGTCGTCTTTTCCAGTGGATCGAATGGTGTTTGCAACTGGCTTGTCTGCTTCTCTCCATCCAATAGGAATAACATCAACATCAACACCTGGAGGCTTGGGGTATTGAACATAGGTATCGATCGCCCCTTCTTCCTCATGCATCATTTTCGCAGGCCTAGGGAATGTGGACCTAATATGGGGTATAACGAAACCAGTTCGTCCTTGTCCTCTTCCTCTTCCTTTATAGGATCGTCCACCTCTACCACGATAGCCCAATCCAGTAGTATATGAATTCTGCTTGGCCTCAATTGGTTGGCGAGTGCCCTGACCATGTCGGCCTAAACCATTACCTGGAACAAAATCGCTCCCGACCATTTGATAACTTTGGAGTGGGTAGGGCAGTGCCTTCAGAGATATGAATGGTCGAAACCAACTCAAATGCTTGAAAACTGGATTATTCTTTGCAATCCGGCTCAATATAAGGGATAGCCGTCTCATGATAAATCTTGAACTCATCCTCTTCTCGAACTGTAATAAGCTTCCCTTCTGTCACGAACTTCACTTTCTGGTGAAGACTTGAAGAAACTGCCCCTGCTGCATGAAGCCATGGACGACCTAAGAAAAAGTTGAAAGCTGTAGGTATGTCCAGGACCTGAAAAATTACATTAAATAACACTGGCCCTATTTGCAAGTCCAAATCAATTTCTCCAACTGCTTCTTTTTTGGTTCCATCAAATCCTCGAACAGAGGTTTTAGCCGTGCGAATTTTCCCCAAATCATACCCAAGACGTTTTAGAGTTGCAAGAGGGCATATGTTTAAAGCCGATCCATTATCTATGACCATACGGGACACCAAGGTATTTCGACACTTGGTTGAGATATAAAGGGCTTTGCCGTGTCCTCTTCCTTCATCTGGGATTTCATCATCTGAGAAGGTAATCTGGTCATTTAACAAAATGGCCCCCACGAATTCCCCCAACTTCTCAGGTTCAATGGACTCTGGGACATGTACTTCGTTAAGGACTTTCATCAAGGCTTTTTGATGTTTCTCCGATGTCAAAAGTAACTCTAATATGGAGACTTGTGCCGGCATTTTACGAAGTTGGTCCACTACGCTATACTCGCTTGCCTTAATTACTGCTAAGAATTCTTTAGCCTCCTCATCAATGACTGGCTTAACGGGTTGTGAGTTGGCCTGAGCGTAAGTGCGTCCCGATCGAGTGACCACATCTATCTCTGCATCATAACACCATGGGACCGCCTTATTACTTGTGTAAGCATAAGGTTGCGTAATATCAAGAATCAATTCTTCATCATCTGGTGGTGGCACATCGTTGATGATTAATCCATCTTCATCCAACGCATCTTCCAACGGTGGCATGTCAAAAGCTAGGGGATCATTAGCTCCAATGTTTAAACCAGCAAACTCATCTTCAAAATCAGAAGACTCCTCTTCCAGATCAATAATGATTGGAGTGATAGTTGAAACGGTGTCAGCAGGATCCGCGTAGACAATCACTCCCTTCTTGGACATTGCCTGAACTCTTTGTACCTTCTGAGACATAGTAGGCTCCTATATATCTGAGTAGTATCCAGCTCGAACTAAACCATTATAAACATCGTTCACATGTACTCTCAAGCTCCTCTTTCGACCAGCATCAAAACTGAAAATGGCGTTTACAGCTTCTGGGTGATCAGGGAGTGGATTATTCTGGATGTTTGGCTGTGCATCACGGAATGAAACCGCCTTGGCATCCAACAGATTCTGGATTTTGTGTCGCAGTGTATAGCAATCGTCAACAGAATGCCCTACCTCCCCCATATGGTAAGCACATGTCTTAGAAGGATCGTAGTTGGGGAAACGCTCAGGATTAGGTCGCTTAGGCTCCTTAGAGAGTAATCCTTTCTTCTGAAGGGTTGGCAAGATTTTAGACAATGGTTTAGGAAGAGGCGTAAATTGACACTTGGAAGAGCTCTTCTCTTTTTTGTAGAATGGTCGCGCTCCTCCCTGTTGAGTGTTCAAGATGGGGCGAGGGGGTTGAACATAAGCTGCATTAATTTCCGCTACAGGCTCATTATCCTTCTTCACTGAGACTCTCCTATACGAGCTGGTTTGATCTGATGCCCATCCATCACGCAATGCTACTTCAATTCGCTCGCCAACAGGGATTAGCTGATTGAACGACTCGGCAGTTGATCCCAACATTCGATTTCGGTATTCAGGCGAGAGTGTCTTCATGAACAAATCCATTAGCTCCTTTTCTGTTGGCTCCGACGTAATCTGAGCAGCTATGGTCCTCCATCTCGTGACATATGCCTTGAAAGATTCCGTCCTCTTCTTCTCAGTGCGAAGTAAATCCTCTCGAGATGGAGTGATATCAATATTATACTTATATTGCTTAAAGAAGGCATTGGTCAAATCCTCCCAAGTCTCTAGAAGATTAATTTTCTTCATAATGTACCACTGTAGTGCCGGTCCTGTCAGGCTTGCTTGAAATTGTTGAATCATCAAGGGGATGTTATCAACATATTGGGTCATCCTGACCACATACATCTGCAAATGGATCTTTGGGCAAGAGGTGCCATCATACTTTTCAAAGTCCGGCATTTTGAACTTCTTCGGCATCTTGACCTTTGTATAGTGGGACAAATCAGTTGGGCTTTGGATAAATGAACCCTGCTTGAGTTTCTCCTTGATTTTTGCCATGTGTTTTTCTTGTTCTGTCTTCGGTACAGCCGAGTGTATCACTTGTACCTCCTCATCAACAACAATTTGAGGCACGTCAGTAATTTTCTCCCTTGAGACATCCTTAGAGCTTGATGGCCCAACTGCAGTCATACTCTTGCCTTTATCTTTTGGATCAACCATAGGAGCATGTTGTGGTAACACCACTTCGACTTGCGGAGCTGGTGGAGCAGTGTTTGCTTGAAGAGAATCGATTTGCTTAGAAAGTTGTTCAAGAACATTCAAGACTCGCTTCATTTCCGTTTCGAGGGTGGCGATACGAGCTCGTTCGGCAACACGCACTTGTTTGGTGTTATCAGCCATTGTTGCCCTAGAACGAGTACGGATTGGTGATCTTGGATGAGCCGTGTTGTTACCTAAGAAAAAAAATACAGTGAGTATTATAATAAATGAGATTGGTCCATGACAATGATCTAATCGTTTGATTTTATTCCAGATTTATTTTAAACATTGAACCAAACTTCCTAACATTAAACTAAGAATTGAAATTCAAGTCCCTAAACATCAAACTAAAAACTGAAAACACTGAACTGAAATAACAGTCCTAGACATTGAACTAAGAAAACAAAATATCTCATTTTATATGCTTTTGGGAACCCAACGCCTTGCAAAACTTGTTATTTTCAGCTTCGAGCATTTCCACTTTCCGCTTAAGATGCTCAATTTGTGCTCGTTGGGTGGGCTTCTCGCTCACATCGGGGACTCTTTTGGACGCAAGGCAGCGGGAATCCGGTGTTGTTGGATGTAGAACGCCGATGCATGGTGAATCTCCTCCTCACCCTTCAGTCTCATGGGCACCAAAATCTTCTTTGGATAACATTTGCTCCATGTAGTAATGATCTCCTGGATCTCATTGAAGTAGTCATAATCCTTTCGAATGAAATGAACTTGGAACAAATCTGTCCCGAGAGGTGGAGAAATTTCTTGAAGAGCTTTGTGCGACGGGCCACTCTATGTGGATAATAGGAAGTAGCACCGGAAAGGCCCAGCAGCGGGATTGGTCCATCATGTTTGTGCGAAAACGAGCTTCCTCAATGTGGAGCCATTTAGTATGCCATAAGAATGCCTTAGGATTAGGGTTTTTCAAACAATTAATCCAACGGGCGTATTGTTTAAGTGGGGAAAAACGTTCTAGAACTGCAAATTTTTTATGGGATGTCGAGAATCGTCTATCCTGAATTGTTTTATAAGATGCCCAAACCCTCTTATGTGGGAGAAAAACCATATTTGCAAAAGTTTAGGGAGGGCACGCATTGTCCTTTCTTCATTTTGTTTGAAACGGGTTAATGACAAAAATGTTTCAGCTAAAATTATATTCACATAATTTAGCCCGTCACAAACCCGATTAACCACCCATGAAATTGCAGGATTAATGGCATTTTTTCGATAAGGAAAAACGATTAGCCCAAAAAATGCTAACATGAAAATCCTGGCTTTTGAAATCATTGGTTGGTCTGCAAAACATTTTTCTAAAAATGAAAATGGACATGCAAAACAATTAGCTTTGACGACTTTCCTTACTCTTTCGGCTTCGATTTTTAAAAATTGAGATAATTCAGAGATAGAATCTATACCGATAGGCGGCCTAACAAGTTCCTTGTCCAGGGGCATTCCAATGGCAATACTATATTCTTCGAGCGTTGGAGTCAATTCGAAGTCACCAAACACAAAGGTGGAAGTCTGTGGACACCAGAAGTGAGGCAACGCCTGTATAACACTAAAATGGATGTTGATCTCTAACAACGGGAGAAGTCGGGCGATCCTGGCTTTCACATATCTCTGACTATCTTGATATAATTGATCCAACCACCTCTTGAGCTCTTTTTTGGGAGTGGAAATGAATTGTACGTCGATTTTCCCCATTGCATATAAAATAAGACTGACGACGAAACCTAATTGTCATGGACCGACAAAATTACAATGAAATAAATAAATTGCAAATAATTTAAACAACTTACTTTCACTGGAAATAGATGACAATCACACACACATGAAAAGTGAGGCTCGATTTCTGTCTAAATGGCTTAACAAAGTGGAGCTAAGAGGATGATCTGACCATTGCAGTCTCGCATTAACGTGTCAGGTCCCCCTAACTCCAGCTCAGTCGAATGGAATACCCAATAATCACGCAGTCTCGCGGATATGGACAAGCACATTCGACACCATGAAGAACTTTCGGGGAAGAAAAGGTCAACCTCTATATAGCAGTCTCGCTTTAGAGGAAGTATCCTTCTCAACACCATCCTAAGAATCCTATCGTAGCCTAGGTCCGGCAGCAGGTTGTGTGTGCAATAGTGTAGTGCTAAAAACAATAAAACATGCACAACAGTTTAAATGCAAACAACACTTCCATAATTTTAATTCAAACATTCATCCCTACTCCAACATGCAAGACAGGGGCTAGCAAAGACTACTCCACTTATACCTCCCATCTGTAAGAACATTTAACACCTAAGGAATGTTAGGGACGTACCTGAAATCCTTGCTGCCAAACAAAAATATTTTTAAAAGAAAATTTGGCCTAAGTCCACTAAGTGTTTTAACACAAGTCCCCAGCGGAGTCGCCAAGCTGTCGCGACCTAATTTTTTTTTTTTTTTTTTGGGTTCACCACCTAAAACTAGGTTAATGGACTACTAAGCTTTTAGACTTAGCTCAGGCTCTCCCAAGCCCATACCAATTCGCGACTTAAGATGTTATTAATTAGGAGTCGCCACTAATTGGTTTATGGTAGGTCGATTAGACACCTAAGTAAAATAAAGGGAGATTTATTTTACTCCTACGAACCAGAGATTAAGGGTACGGGGACTTGGTTACACTAGAATTTTCTAATGCCCTTTCGGTACCATTTCTTCTTAATTTTTTTAAAAATGTTTTTGCAAGCAGCTGATTTATTTTAACCTAAGTTACTATCATGCAAATGTGGTGACCACACGGGTGCTCATCTATTATTTAAAATATGCAAGTAAATAAATTGCATCACATAAAGCAAGCACTCATTTTTTTTGGATTTTCTTAAAAATTAGAATTCTTTTATGAAATGCATTTTAACACTAAATGACTTAATCTTATTAATGTGGAAATTCTAATTAAATGGGTCTATTATACGAACTAGTTATTATGCACCTTATGACCTAACTTTACTAATAAATTCTAATTAAATGATCATATTATGCAACTAATTAACATGCACCTAAATTTTTGTATTTTTTCGTATTTTTTTATTGAAATTCAAAACTAATAAAAACCCTACTCAAGCTATCTAAAGTATTTTTCTAATCCATTTTTGGGATTAATTTGACTTAAACCCTATTCCGTCTTAGAAAACTTTTTTTTTTTTTTTAATGAGAATATGAAAATGTGCCAATTATATCTAAGACTCTAAAAAAGGCTATTTAAGTCTAATCCTAACTTATTTCTTTTAAAATATCTAAAAATACAATCCTAGAAATACAATCCTAAAAATTTGATTAATTAAACTACGTGTCTATTATATTAAACCATAATGTCCTATATGCTTATGCAATTTTTGAATATTTTAATTTTTTTTTTAGTTTCTTTTAATTTTTTTTTAGGTTGAATAATTATTAAATTAGGGTTAAATCTAAACAATTAATATAGCCACTAAATAAAGGATCAAAATAATTGAAAAAATAACCTGTTGTCTCACAGGTTAAATTAACAATTATTGTAACCCTAATCATCACAACAACTCAAAATAATTAAATAATCTAGTCCGAAGTCTTACAGACCAAATTAAATAATTATTATTATTTAACAATTAAAATTTCACCAAGAAGCCCAAAATTAATGTAATTAAAAGAATGATCCGATGTCTCTCGGATCAAACTAATTATTACAAAAATCTTGGATAAAGCCTTAAGGATAATGTCTAAACAATACAAATAACTAACATTAATATACCATGATCTAATAATAACAAGACTTAAAATATAAACAAACAAATAAAAATAATAAAAATAATAAACCACCTAAGGCTCAAGAGAGGACAGTGGCGTCGACGGCGGTGTTGTGGCGCGGCGGCTGGGTCGGCGAGGAGGGCTCGCGGGCTGGTGCTTCACCGGGTGTCGGAGGAGGAGCGGTCACGGATGTTGCGGGCTACAGCTCTGGCAGCGATCGGCGGGTTGCAGGGAGCGTCGGCGAGGAAGGCGCGGCGTCGGGTTGTCACGGCGATGGTGCTCGCGGTGGCACAGTGGTGAGTGGAGTGGCGGTAATCGCGCGGTGAAGGGTGTCCGGATCGCGCGGGGTGCTCCGGCGGAGGCTTGGCGTCAAGCGGGGCAGCAGGGAGAGATGGATGCGCGGCGTCGACGATCAAGTGTGAGTGCGAGGGGACGGGCTCCTACGGGTCACTCGGAGGTGCGGAGGGAACGGTGCTGTCCACGAGCGGGGGCGCTGGTTCGTGCGGCGTCATAGTGCTGAAGCGAGGGCTCATGGAGATGGATGGGTTAAGGCGTCAGACTTTCTTGGACAGCAATCGGTGGGACCAAGCTTCAGGCGACTGTCGGAACGGTGGTGGTGTCGCGAGCGCGGGGCGGGGTCGTGAGCGCAGGGGTAGGGGGACCAGCGGTTTGGGCGGGCGTCGCCGGCGAAAGGTTGAAGAAGAACAATAATTTTTACTGTCACACGCTGCTTCTCCTTTTCACTGTTGTTGCAGTACTTTTCCCCTCCTATTCACGATAACTTCCCTCTCTCTTCACTTTTTCTCTCACGTTCTGACTTTTTCTCTCACTTGTCTCTCTCACCCTCTACCGAAGACTTTTCTTCTCCTTCCCTCAAGAACCGAAGCCCATTCCTCTGTTTTTTTTTTTTTTTTTTTTTCAATTTCGGACGAAAAGTAATCTCCGCGCCCCTGAAAGGTGAAGAAGAACCCCTCTATTTATAAAGCGAAAATTCGAGTTTGTTTCGCCGGTGGAGATTTTTGCTCAACCTCTTGCCGGTGGTGATTTTCGCTCAACTTCTCCAACAAAGAAATGGCTCCAAAATCCGGCTGTTGAATTATTTTGAATTCAAAATTTCTTTTCAAAATTTCCCTCTAATATTTTATTTTCTAAAAATTGAATCTAAATTAGGTGTCAACAAAAGGTTGACTGTATCCATTTGCATCAAAGGGATTCCTTATCTGTAAATAAGATCCATATATGTTTCAACATTGCTGTTGTATTACAATCTCGAAGATTACGGATGCTAAGGCCTCCTTCTTGTTTCAGGAGACAAACATCTACCCAAGCTGCTTTCGCTCCCCTTGCCTCAAGGCCAGGGCCTTTCCAAAGAAATTGTCGAAGAACTTGCTCAATACGATCTAACACAGCTCTAGGTAACATGAAGATGTTAGCCCAGTACACTTGCATCGAGAGAAGGACTGACCTGATTAGTTGAAGTCTGCCCGCAAAGGAGAGAAAGCATTGTGCCTAGGATTGGACTCTCGAAGTTATAAGGTTTACCAAGGCATTGCAATCAGACTTAGTACGACAAGATGAGATGATGTGAACTCCGAGGTAGCGGACCAGGAGTACACCTTCCCTAAATCTAAGAGTTTGAAGAATAAACGACCACGAGTGAAAGGTGCCTCCTGCAAGGAAGACTTCACTTTTGTTGAGGTTTGGTCTTAAACCACTTCAAGAGGAGAGAGTGAGAAGTCCTTCTTTAAGAGAAGCCATTGAAGCCATATCAACTTCACAAAAGAGGAAAACATCATCCGGAAAAAATAGGTGGGAAAGGCAAGTATGCTTACACCTCCAAAAATATTTAAACCCTTGTTGTCTAGATTGACAATAGAGAATCTCAGAGAATACCTCCATCATTAGAGTAAACAAATAAGGTGACATCAGATCTCCTTGGTGAAGGCCACGTCCACTAGAAAAGAAGCCATTGAGCTCCTGTTTATTGAGATAGAGAACTCAGGAGTTCGAACATAAATCATAATCAGGCTAATCAAGTGCTTAGGAAAGCCAAAAGCTTGGAGTGTTGCTTCCAAAAAGGCCCAATCAATGGTGTCATAGGCTTTCTGAAAGTCAACCTTTATGACACACTTTGGCAAATACAGATCAACATGGAACCCACTATATATCTCTTGAGCTAGGAGAATGTTGTCAGTGATTCTTCTGCCTTTGACAAAGGCATTCTAAGAGGGGCTGATCAAAGATAGTAATAAGGCCACCAATCTGCTAGCTATAATCTTAGTAATGACTTTGTAAATGGTGTTACAACAAGGAATTGTCCTAAAATCAGAAACTGATGATGCATTAGGAGTCTTAGGCATTAAGGCAATAATAGTATTATTCACCTCATGCAAAAGATTCCCAGAGCTGAAAAAATCCTTTAACCGCTTCCAACACTGACGGCCCAACTACGTCCCAATTAAGCTTGAAGAAGTCGACATTAAAACCATCAGGACCAGGGGCCTTCCCCATGGTTAAAGAGAAGAGGATGTCACTTATTTCCATCTCTGAAACTAGATGGGCAAGAGAGCTAACCTACTCGTCGCTCAAAGATTGGCGCACAATCCCTCGAATCTCCTGGACAGAGGGGCAAGAAGTAGAGTCCGAAGAGGCCAAGAGATTTTGAAAGTAAGACACAAAAACCTGTTGTACAGCACTATGATCATTCACAAGATTGCCCGAATTGTCCATTACCAAGAGAATTCTATTCTTGAGGTGCCTTTTATTGACAAAGTGCCACCTTACTCTCGACTTTTGTTTGTAAAAAGACTCCTCCTGCATCCTAAGATCCGAGAAGTTCCGGAGCTAACTCATTTCCATATCTGCAAGCGACTGGTTGGTTGGATCAAGAATTAGAGCCTCTTAAGTGATCTGTAATGCTTGTCTCGTATTCGCCGCTCTAATGAAAATATCCAAGAAGGATTCTCTATTAAACTGCTTCAGGTGGCCTTTTAGATTATGAAGCTTGCAGCAAAGCTTAAACATGGGCGTGCTAGATCCCCGAATGTCCCACACATGAGCAAGAATACTGCTGAATTCCGGATGCTTCATCCAGAAATTAAAAAACTTAAAAGGTTTCCTTGAAGAAGAATAGGCCGCAACTTTAAGAACCATAGGAGTATGGTCCGAAATGCCCGGAGCTAGAAATGAAGCCTCCGAATAAGAGAAAACTTGGGACCATTTAGTGTTAACTAGCACCTTGTCTATTTTCCTCAATTTTCTGTTAGCACTCGAGGAAGATGACCAAGAGTAACGAAAGCCAACATACCTTAAGTCTTCAAGCTTCGCCTGGGCTAGACATTGCCCAAACTCATCAAAAGAAGGAATCCATGAGGTAGAGCTACCTACTCGATCCAAAGGGTCCTTGATGGCGTTAAAATCCCCGGCCACCACCCAAGGATGATCCAACCAGCTGGAACTGAGTTGAATTAGCTCCTCCCAATGTGACATCCCAAATTTTCAACCCTGTCTTCTACTGAATAAATCGGGCATTTCATTGACGCGTCTATAGGGTTATTCTCAGAGCCGATCACTCTCGAGATAACTAGACTATCTAGGGAAATTATTAAGGAATTTTAAGACAATAGACTTGAGAACTCGATCAAGAATCGGCTTCTTGACCGTGTCCATCTTTAGAGGTCGATGCGGCACGATTAAAAATCGATTTGAAATCGAGAGATAGCTGGATCGATAGAGATATGTGACTAATCGTGGGTGACACCACCGAATTAGAAAATTCTCGTCGGCCGACACTAGGCGATTTTCTTATTGTTTTGGTACCTGTGTCCGTAATTGAATCCTCAAGATCTTCACGACAATCAAGAGTCGCCATTGAGTCGAGTGGGTTCATAGTGGCTCGAAGAAAATCGACCACGGGTCACTTGCCTTAAAAAGTTCTGAAAATTACCCGATAGTCTAGGTCACGCTAAAAACGCATCGAATGAAAATTAACCGCCAATTCGAGTCCGATTTCAGAAATTGAAGTTTTGGCCATGTCACAATAAATTTTAAGAGCATCGACTCAGTCTCAGAAAATTTTCGGAGATTCGGGAAATTTTACGGAAATTGGGTTCGGACGTCGCGGAAATTTGGCAGAAGTTCAAATTTGCTAAATTAATGGGAAATTGGACTTTCAGACTAAGCCGTTGTGTGTGTCGGAGATTTATAGAAGCCAAATGAGGATGAATTGAAATTATTCAAGTGTCCAATTGAGAGGAGGTGATGCCAATTTCGTAATCCCCCTCATGCCTAGCCAAAATGCACCAATTGAAGTGTTGTGAGAAGTGTTGGTGTGGCCCATTGGAGGCCAAGGAATTATACATGGCTAAGAGTGATTCTTGGGGAGATATTTGTGTGAGAATTAAAAGCCAAAGGGCCCCTCACTCATCCCTATCCATTCTCTCTTTCTCTCACCCCTCTAACCGATTACACTCACTCCCCCATCTCTCCATTTTCCTCGCACGAAGCCAAGAGCGGAGAAGCCGTGCCTGCACACCCATCTCCGCGCACCCGAACTCCAAACTCGTTCGGTC
The DNA here is from genome assembly GCA_014182405.2 of Eucalyptus sideroxylon. NCBI lineage: Eukaryota > Viridiplantae > Streptophyta > Magnoliopsida > Myrtales > Myrtaceae > Eucalyptus > Eucalyptus sideroxylon. Next base: position 44,614,123 of record CM024552.2, read on the forward strand.
CATCTTCTTGCCGTGAAGTCGCAAGATCCACCGAAGCTGCTCCTCACGTCCGCGTCTTCAACTCGAGCAAACAGCCGCGCCAGCGAAGACTCCATCTTCGTCCACGAAGCTGCTCCATCTCCACGCTGCCATCTGCCCGCTCCTCTTTCTGCTTCGGTCAACAAACGAACCAGCGAAACCATGGATTGACCGCTGGAAGTCCACGACTCCACCGAGTTTGGTCGGCCACTCACGCCACACCAACAGAGAAGCCGCGGGAACGGAGACAGTCAACCACGCCATCCACCGAAGACCAAGACTCCTGCCAGGCGTCCTCCATCGTCCACGAGCAGTCCACGATTCCACCGTTAGTTGACTCTGTCGGCTACTTGTCCGCGTGAGTCTCCCCAACGCCACACGTCCGCAGCAAGCTCACGATTGAAGACGCCAGCAACTGCAGCGACACCAATCTTCAGTCTTCTCCAGCGGCGTGCCCTCAACCCTCACGAAATTGTGGAGGCCCATCTCAACAGCAACGGCCCAGCGAAGCCAGCGAGATCTGCAAGCTTCAGTCAGTCCAAATTCAGCCCAGCAGTTGGGCCATTGAAGCCCATGAATTGATTTCAATAGAACCAGCAGCTTCTTTGGGCCTTCTTCTTCAGCCATGAAGCCTGCGAAGTCTTTGTCCAGCAGCCCATCAACAGAATTTTACTGAGGCCCATCTCCTGCAGTCTTCAAGCCCAGTCCAATCCAAGTGAATTAATTGGTCAAGCCCATTTCAGCAGGCCTAACCCAACTTGGGTCTGGCCCTAAAGCAAGAACAAATCTCATTTGGGCTGAGATTTGTTGGGCCAAGTCCAAGGCCCGGTCCAAGTCCGCCGGTGTTGTCGAAAGTCCAATTTCGGCCGCCGTCGCGGTGATTCGATCTCCGCTTTTGTCAAGTGAGTTTTACTCACTAATGCTCTATTAGTTTGCTAAATACGTTTAGGGGTTGGTTAGATTTAATTAAATGCAATTAGGTGGTTAGATTAGTTTAGATCAATTAAATTAGAGACTTAATGATGCATGTTAGGTGGTTAGAAATAGACATTAGCAAGTAGGCATGCCATGTTATTTATGGAACGAGTCTCGGTAATTTTCCGGGTTCGTATTGGCTTCCAATTAGGCTATAACGGGCCTAAGTTGGATTTATTACATTTATTTAATATTTTTCGTAATTATTTAATTAATTATTTGTTTTCCGGAAATTAGGTTGGGATAGGCGATGGCCAGAAATTTTGTGCTTGATTCCAATGGTGCTTTCTTTTATTTATTCGAGGATCGATTATGAAATTTTAGTGAAATTGGTGAATATGAGAAATTGTCCCAAAATTGGAAAATGTCGGTACTTGAAGGGAAAGTAACTATGTGAGGTTGTGAGTTGGATTAAAGATTGCCGGGTGGGGCCGTGATGCCACCAAGTTGAGAACATTTGCCGTGGGGGCCGTGATGCCACCAGTTGAGTAAAATTGCCAGGTGGGGCCGTGATGCCACCAAGTTGAGAACATTTGCCAGGTGGGGCCGTGATGCCACCAGATTGAGTAAAATTGCCAGGTGGGGCCGTGATGCCACCAAGTTGAGAACATTTGCCAGGTGGGGCCGTGATGCCACCAGATTGAGTAAAATTGCCAGGTGGGGCCGTGATGCCACCAAGTTGAGAACATTTGCCAGGTGGGGCCGTGATGCCACCAAGTCTAGAAAATTTGCCAAGTGGGGCCGTGATTCCACTAAAAATAAATTATGCCTATAGGGTTGTGATTCATAGTCAAGAATGAAGAGTCGGAATGACCATGTAATGGTGTTGATGACATGTAATCGACTGAGTCGATTGATCGTTAAGTCGATCTGATTGATTGGGTGTTATGATTATCAGTATTTATTATTTGAACTGACTTGCAGGAAGGAAACTGAGGCCAAGGTAAGTCTTTTGACCCATGATGTGCTTAGGCAGCCCTCAGGGCGTATTAGTTTACTAATCGGGTATTAGTGGGTAGGACTCGCTGAGACGTGGTCTCATTGGTTATTGAATAACCATTTCAGGACCCTGAGGAAAAGCTGAGGAGGAAGAACCTGAAGGGGAGAAAGTATTTTGAAGTAGAAGATGATCCAGAGAGGGATCTTGAATACGACCCAGATGTGGATTGAGATCCCATCCCTTTTGCGCACCCTGTCTTAGTGTAGATAGGTGTGAGACTTTTATGCTGTAAATAGTATTGTAAATATACTATGAGCTATGCTGTTAATGAAAGTGTGGCTGTGAATTTCAATATGAAAAATATGGCCTGCTTTTCTATCCCATTGTTTTATTGTCTGGGGATTTATAACTGCTTCCGCATGTGCTTAACAAAAAGAAAGGGTCGGCGATATATAGTCAATCCTGATATCGCATCCTAAAATCGACCAAGTAGAAGGATGTGCGCGCGTCCGAGGATCGGGGCGTGACACCCAAAGCGACTGCTGAGCAACAAAAGTGTGTTCCCCATAAATGATAGATAAACAGAATTCTGAATCGGTGTTTAAAAATCTAAGATTACCATGTATCGCCTAGGCATTAGAGGAGGAGAGAATAAATCTCACCAGACTTGGGTTCCAGCCAACCTATACTCTACCCCTAGGGAAGTATCCATAGTTTGAAATCCAATTCCAGCCCACCAAAATACACGTTGAGATGGAGGGGAATGGAGACTCAGGAATTTTGGTTTCCAAAATACCAACACAACAAATGTTATTGGTACTAACAAAGCTTCTTAATTCAGCTTGTCTAAGAGGGCCATAAGACCCCTCATATTCCAAACTCCTACATTCATATGTTAATATATACAAGGAAGGAGAAGGGTTTTACCACCTCTTAGCCACCCGCTTCCTACTGGTAGCCATCTTCGAAGAGGATTTAGGAACAGAGGACACCGGGGAAGGGCCCTAAGACAAGCCAGGCAGCTAGTTGGAAGCCTTTGATGCATCAGTTGACTTCTTAGGAGATTGAGACTGAGGTCTAGTCTAGGGTCCTCCTCAACCTCCTCATTCGAACTACTAGCATTGCTAGCTTCTTCTATAGAATCTTCGACCAAGCTTGGTGAAGAGATTGGGATGGTTGATTATGTTCGAAGAGCATCACTGGAAGAAGCAAGCGGTGCCAAGACTTCATCAAGCTGGGACAAGATTTGCTTCTTCTGGATCACCTTGGAGGCCGGGGGTTGACCCAAGCAAGACGCTTTTCCCTCAGGGAGAGAAGGGCCTGCTTCCTTTGATAGGTGCTTCTTCTTTTTGTTAAGTGCTAGTTGCCATCCCTCCTCTGCAGCAATCGAGACCGACGTAGCAGGAGCTGGATCATTCACCGGCAAAGGAGTAGCTCCCGATAAGGCTTGTAGAGGGGCCTAAACAGGGTTAACTTCAGGAGCATGGGCACCATGGTCAGCCTATGTCTATTAAGGAATCTTAGGAGCCGGGGGCTCTTGGGAGGGACACTTGTGGCCGAAGGTGTCACATATAAGAAAGGACACAGGACGCCATTCATATTCAACAACAACATATCAAGGCTCCCCATTAACAATAATATCCACTGAATCGCAGCATTCATCCTTTGCAAATATCTCTACACAAACCCTTACAAATGAAATCATTTTCACCTGCTCAGTCCTATGATCAACATATAAAGGTTTCCCAATGGCACTAACAATAGCGCTTATCCCAAAAGCCGACTAGAAAGCATAAGGGACGTTTTTCAATTTTATCCACACGGGGACGGCATAGTGGTCATCCTTTTTTAGCTCAAGGAGCGGATGCCATTGTTGAAGAATGAGTGGAACTCTAGCAATAGTCAGTGGTCCATCTTAAAGGACTTTCCTTCTAAAATCTTGGTATGGAATGTGAAAAAAGAAAAAGCCTTGGTCATTGGCCATGACATCATGGAGATGATGTCTCCAAGTGTGTTTTAGAGCAACTTCAACAAGTTTAAATCGGAAGTCTCTTTCCCACAAAATAACCCACAAAGACATTCATTCCACTTTGGATCTATGGCATGCAGGATATCATCCGAAAGAACAACCACCGGTTTCCTATCAACCAGAGAAGGAGCTACATAAGAGAGATTGTACCCTTTAGCCGCAACCTTGGCAACATTGGCCAAAGACCGAGCTGGAGGGGGCTTTGAGCCTCTTGCCTGCTGTCTTTGGGTCTGGGATTTCAAAGAGCGAGCGGCAGCAACAGTCGAGTCCAGCGCAGAACCCGAAGGGTTCGAGTTTCCAGCTTCAACTATAGACTTCCCCCTATCCGTAGGGGGACGGGATCTTCTACCTCGACTTCGACCCCGAAACCCAACTTGTTGGGCCTCCATTGCTATCCCTTTCTCTGTCGTGGGCGTGTCCATACCCAGGTCGAGCCCAGCACACCAGCGAAGAAGGAAAACGGAAACCCTACCTGGAGATGACCATAGTTACCCGAAGAGAAAAGGCTTCGGTGAAAGATGGAGGAAGGCTCCAGGCGCGTCCCCCCACCGAAAAATCAGAGCAATCGGTCCAGCGGATCAATCGGGCTCAGCAAAACAGCCGCACAGACGAACAGTAACCAATTCGCCCAGCTAGAGAGGAGAAGGTGAACAGTATACCGAGAGGGTAAAAGTCATTTTCTGTTTGTGGAGCTATCTATTTCATCATTTCAAATATCCAAAAATCAAATCTATCATTTTCTTTACAGATTCCGAACCAATTGCAATCTTCATACCACAGACATCTTTTATCTTAGAGAAACTAACGAGTAACTACAATAACAGGACATTATACAAAGCATTTGTACTCTATTTTGTCTCCCAAGCTTTCCTCATAATTCATCCATAATTCCTATGGGCACCATAGTGAATCAATGACAACGCATTGTATCCCCAAGCACCATTTTAGCATATTTTTTTTAAAATTATAATACTTAAATGATTGATTCAAATGTTATGACATCAAAGTAAGCGTTATAGGCAAACTATGGTACTATAGTATCATTTTCCCCCAATATTGAATAATTAACTATGAGAAAGTCCACCACAATCAATTTAATAATTAATTTATTTGTATTAATTTTTTCTTAAAAATAAACTTGGAGTGACACTCCCTGATGATAATTGCCACCACCGCCAGCACCGTGACAACATCTCCTTCCCTTCTCTAGGAGATCCTGATGCACATAAATCTGGCTGAAAAACTCTCAATGTTATCAATATTACAAAGGTAAGCAGTTTTTCTTAATGATAATATAAAAATTGTATAGACTACAAAACCTTATAAACTCATAGAATATTAAAAATTAACAATGGGAAACTAAATAAAGAGTTATATGTAGAGTCCTACAAAATTAAATACCCACTGTGTTTCTCCCACTATTTAATGTCTGTTACTTCGTCTATATTGTTTGTGACATAAATCCCAAGAAGGAAATTCAAAAAGAGAAGAATCGTCTTGGTAAACCAAATTAGTTTTCTTGGTCATTCTTTGAAACCGGCCGAGGATAACGTTGGACTTTCAAGGTTGAATGCCGTCTTTGGTTGTGTAAGTCCTTCACGACTTCAGGTGTTCCACGTTGACGATGTGGCTCTACAATATGAAATGACATTCTCCGATTTGATAATTTTTTTTTTAACAATGAGTTCATAGCAGGCAATTATCTTCTGCAGATTAGAGAGCTTGGACAATCACTTTTTTTTGGGTTGCTTGATGTTCCTTTCTACAAAGGTTCTCTAGGTCATGCGCATTTAATTTATACGATAAAATAATTCGGATATAAAGAAAAAAGGAAGTTGGAATGTGGCATATGTCCTAATTTAGGGGGACTAAATTAACTTAATTCACCTCAAGACAGTAATATAGTACTTTGATGGAGGTCTTGCTCTAGTATTAGCTATAACGAGAATACAATTTGGTGGGTGATATAAATAAGAGAAAATGACACAAATGATCTTTAAATTTTCACCCAGTATGCAATGCGGTTCATGAATTTTTTCTTTAATGTGGCACCTGAACTTTTGATAAATATTCAATTTAGTTCCTAAACAACATGAAAATGTTCAATGTTATCTACGAACTTGAACTAACAAAAGGGCAACAATTAACATTTTTACATAGTTTAGGTACTAAAATGAATATGTATCAAATTTTCATGAGCTGCATTGAATAAACTAAAAGTTCATGGATCACATTGCATATTGGGTGAAAATTAAAATTTAAGGATCATTTGTGTCATTATCCCTATAAATTACTTAAATGCCTAAGGAAATTTGATCTATGTGCCTACAGATAATAGTATATAAAGTCTTCTTTTTTTTTTAAAAAAATCTGATTCACTCGAGTAACTCCGTATCAGATCAAAGTTCCGTGTCCGCTTAGTGTGCAGTGACAGTTGGTATTAATTGATAATTTGTTTAGTAATTATTTAAGAATTAAGATTACTAAACAAATTGTTTAGTAGCCACACTGGGCCGATTCGATGGATAGTGACCTTCATGCGTAATGTAGCAGGGAGTGGAATTTTTAATTCATTTGGAATGAACTTAGTCTAATTTAATCATGAGGGATATGGTTGGTTCTATATTTAGTCTCCAATATTGATTGGAGTTAATCAAATCAAGACCGAGCTTGAGTATCTAGAATCGCTTAGTACATCACAGTCCATAAATTCTTCTACCCCAATTAAATATTGTCACTTATATTTCAACCACATTTTGATACTTTTTAAGGATTAATATCATATCCCCCACCAGTGTAGATTTATATACATTTATCATTGAATTAGTGACATGTATGTTTAGAGTTGGGCCATTCTTCATTGTGAATGTTATAATCAAATATAACTTTTTTTATTAAATGTGGAAAAGAGTTGGTTGGACCTGAACCTACCTAACTTTACAGACCCTTTAATTAAAATATTGACACGTGAAAATGTGTTTTACATCAAAGAATATCCTTACCCACCCATATATCTCCCTCTCTCTCTTACTTAGTTCACATTGATGGGATGGATTTGTTTCTGTACCGTGAGAATCAAAAGGTCTAAATATGTCATTTTATGAAGTAAAATAAATATGTCGGATGTGTAAATGATTCATGTAAATGGGATTCATTCTAATAGACTCTAAGACATTGGAAAACAAATACTCAACATCTTTACGACTTCTTCAGTCTTATTTTATTTTATTTTTATTTTGAAAAGAACTCATTAGATATATATCTAAGAGATTCTTCATATCTCCCGTGATTTCATATATCTCCATTAATCATGCTCATCACTGATTGATTATCTACAATTTTAATATATTGGTTAGTTATCTCATATAACCTATAAAATAGCTCATATACTGTTCATTATGAAACACACATAAACATACATGAATTACACAACTTTTTTTCCGCATATCTATACTTTTATATAGGAAATACTTAATGAAGTGTTATAACTTTAAAAATATCAAATGACATTCATCTTTCGCAAAATATTAAAAAGAGATATTATCTCAGAAAATATTACAAACCAACTATAGGCCATCTAAAAAATTCTCAAAAGGTTTTGCTTACGTCAACTTTATATAAAAACTAATTTAACGATTTTTCTAGTTCAAACCATTCAAGCTGACCTTGACTGCAAGAATTACAGTTAGTCTAAACAATGATGATGATTACAGTTATTATTATTATTATTATTGTTGTTGTTGTTGTTGTTGTTGTTATTGTTGTTATTAGTTTTGTTGTTGTTATTTATGCTCGTCAACTTTGACCTGTGGACTAGAGAACCGTGGTGATCCCTTCTTGAATGGTTCCCTAAGTTATTTGAGTTTAATTATTACTAGCAAAAACTCAATTCTTGAACAAAACAAGAAAATCACATATGACTACGATGGAGATGAGTGACCGAGAAATAAGTAATTGCAGATTGTTTTATTACAACCCTCGCATGATTTCAGATAATTGGCCACGTCGGCCATCAAGCAATGAAAGCATAAAAGATCAATTTAATCAATTGTGTGGAAATGTTGTACCCAATCTACATTTTATGGAAAATTTATGATCACTAATCCAGTCAGCATTGCCATATTTTCAGATTTTCAAAGTATATAGCTTGCAAATATGGACAAAGCATAGTGGATGAACCCACAAAAGCACATGGTTCTAGTCCTATTTCAATTTTAATCTCCAGATCGCCGAACAGGCTGTGATCTTCTCATTGACGATAGCCGTGCAATTAATGAACATATTAATATCTATTACAGAAATAATAATTTCATCTAAAAAGGTGAAATTAAAATGCTAATTTGTAGTCTCAAGTCAAGATGGAATACCTTCCTTTCCCACTATTGCCTGGGTCATATGCCAAAATTAATTTGCGCTAGTACATGTCACGAGAAATAACTAGAAATACCGCACGTCATATTATTGTATATAATAAAAAATTTCCAAAATTAATACAAGTTCATTAAAGTGGATTTTTTTCTTTTAAAATTGACTCTTGGAGAGAGAAAAGAAAATACATTCAAACAAGGGAAAATTACACATTCAATCCTAAAGCTACTGTGAAAACATCAACCGAGTCTTAAACCTTTTTAGCGAACCAATGTAATCCATAGATAATACCACTTCATTTCACCAAAACTTTTCTTTAATAGTAATTCTCATACGTCAGAGAGAAAATACAACCAAAAACCAATAGTAGTCCTGAAGTTACCATTTTATCAGAGCGAGTTCCTTTAGAACATCAATAAAGCAAGGCGTTGGTATTAAATTTGTGCATTCTTTTTTTTTTTTTAGGAGGTGGTGGGGTTTAAAAAGGAGGAAATTGTGCATTTTAAAATGGTAGTTAAACAAGGATCCCAGAATTAGAGGACTGTCGAACTTTACTATAGATCTAAAGCAATCAACCTACAAAAGCTTAGAGTAATTAAAAGTCATTGTAAACGTGAATATTATAAAAGTGTAAAAATATATGTATGACGCAAGTTGTGATATCATCACCACCCCGATTATCCTTTTTGTGGCGCTGGTTATGACGTATGATGTGGTTAAAATTCAAGGTGATCAATGTAGATAAATATGTTCTTCTGCATTCTGCACTCGTGCCCTTAAATTATAAAAGAAACATATTATGGAAAACAAATAAGTTAAGCTAGAGATATTCTGCAGGAACTGAATGGAAATATTATTTTTGATCGACAGAACATTATTACACCGGGGAAAATAAATTAAAATACTTCAGTAAAATAAATTTAAACTATCGCGTGTACAATGTGAGTATGCGTATATGAACTCCAAAAGATTTTGAGATCATATGAGGAAGCTAGGCTATTAGTTGAGTGCTTGGAGAAGAATTAGAAGACCGCTGGCAGGGACCGGTGAGGGATTGTAGATGATCTTCTCATCCGGAATGACCTTCTCAAGCTTGAATTTTGTCGAAAGATTATGTATGAAAACAAGTATTCAAGCCGAGCATACTCTTTCCCAGGACGCATGCGAGGTCTGCCTCCAAAACGAACATAGGTAAAAGGTGTGGGTCGAGTTCCTTCGAATCTTGAGGGATCGAATTTTTCAGGATCAAGGAAGTACTTTGGGGTTCTTGTGAGATGTATGTACCGTCCAAAATGTCTGAGAAAAAAAGTTGAAGAAGATCAATGCATATTATCACTAGTTGACCCTATGTATTGGGTAACCATGCAAGGAAAAGGGGTAGAAAGTAAACAATTACCTTCCATCCCTTTGGAATTGTGTAACCGGCAAAAGTAAAGTCAGTAATTGCCTCTCTAAATGCCCCTTGTGCAGGAGGACTTTGCCTCATTGACTCACAAGCCACGTTCCATGAATATTTCATCTTTTGGATATCATCCCAATTCAGTAATTCACCCGGGACTTTAGACTTTTGCAATCTCCATATGCTCTGTTGGTGTGACGCGAGTTAAATAGATGTAAACAATGTTGGTTTTGCTTGAAAAGAACACCGCAACTAGAATACTTACCTTCATAAATTTTCTCATAAATGTGGGGTAAGGAAGCTAAATAGTTCACTATCACAGTGATGGATGTACTGGTGGTGTAATGGCTTGCAATAAGTTATCCGATGATCTTGTTGGAGACATCCATTTTGTAATAGACACTACCGTCGTCATCCGCCTCAGTAAGCAATCGAGACAACAAGTTCCTTGACTTTGCATCTTTTCCCTCCCAAATCTCCTTCTTCTTTTGTCTGTTAATGTTGAGAAGCTCTCGCCTTATGACTTTTCCTCCTTCAACTGCTTTGTTGGATGGCGTGCCAGGAACATTGATAGGCACCGAAGTGAATCCCGGAGCAATACGAGCAAATGGGTCGCCGAATTTAGACACGATTTTAGGGTCCTTAATGTTCATGAACAAACGGCATGCCAAAGCAAAGGTGTAGCTCTTTGTCAAGGGAAACACCTTCACTTTCTTATAAGGAGACCAATCACTCTCCAAGTGCTCCCTAGTCATGGAGTCTATGATAGGTATGCAATGTTGGAGTGCCTCGGGTTTTAGGAATTCCAGCAAGAAGCTGCGCATTTTCTTGTGATCATCCTTGTTGAACTTCTCCATGGTCTCGGGGAAGATGGTCACCTTCTTCATGGAGGTGGGCCACCAGGTGGCGATGTACTTGTTCTGGCCAGAGAACAAGAACTTATTGCCGGTGGCCCCGCAGAACACGGCCATGTCCTCGCCGAGCAACGAGGTATGGAAGACATCCGACGAGTACTTGGTAGTTCGGTCATTTATAAATTTCTCGGGACAACCACTCTTTGCAGCACCAACAAAATCTAGGGACTTGCCGATGATCGGCCATCCTCTTTTGCTGGGCAGCAGGTTAGGAGCGGAGGTTTTCTTTCGGAAGACGAGGAAGAGAAAGTACAGAGAAACATAGAGGACGGCGAGGTTAAGAAACAGTTGGGGATAGAACTCCATCTTCTTCTCAGTCAGGCAGACACAAAGCTAATACTGAGAGGAAAGATGGCCAAGGATGCGATGGCGAAAGACCACCACGGATTGTCCCTTTTTATAGAGGAAGATGGCATTGACATGCAGTCAATTTCATGGGGGTTTTTCTATAAAAAAATAATTATTGAGCTTAGGTTACGTGCTTTGTCCTCTTCCACATGATAAATTTTCATGACTTGATGTAACAGACAGTGATCAGTCTCCAAAGTTGAAACTGCCTGGAAACATGACCTTCGTTTTCTGGACCAGGTAAAAGAAACATTAATAATCCAAGAAGTCCAAGAATTACTGCTGCGTCGTTGAGGATAACTCGGAGGTGTACCCAGTGAAGGGAGATCTTATTGAGGACTGCCCTACGGTTTGTGCTAGTCATATTAGTATTATTTGGTCAATATTTGTAAGCCTTAAACTCAACAGTCCAAGAACTAAAGGCCATGACAGCCAAAGAAAAGCCCGATGCGGTATTCTTAATGGAGACCAAACAACTTGAAGTAAGGCTTCAATATATTCAGCGTTATTTAAAGTTTTACAACTCTTATATCCTCAATCCAGCTGGTTTTGCTCGTGGTCTAGCTCTGTTTTGGAATGATCTGGTTTATTTAGACGTATTATGATCCACACCAAACCTTTTTCATATCAGTTGTAGAGAAGGGAGGGGAGGCAGACTTCTTAGTATCACTTTTATTCATGCACCAACTAATTACTAGCAGCGTCTTCTTCTATGGGATGACCTCTGTCAGATACATGCTTCTAATGGTCTGCCTTGGCTATGTGCTGGAGATTTTAATGAGATTCTTTATCCATGGGAAAAGATGGGGAAACAACTTGCTAATTAGTCTCGAATGATGTCATTTCATGTTGTCCTCAATGACTGTGAGTTTACAGAGTTAGAGAGTCATGGCTGTAAGTATACTTGGATGAATAACAAGTAGGGGGAGGAGCTTGTTAAGGAAATATTGGACCGAGTGGTATGCACTATGGAATGGAGATTTTTGTTTCCAAGGGCAGCGGTGTATGCATTTCTAGCCGTGGGGTCTGACCATAGCCCTATATTAATTCAGACTTCAACAGATTATTCTCGAGCCAGGAAACCCTTTCTGTTTGAGAGTTATTGGAATGAAGATGAGGAATGCCAAGAAGTTATTTATCAGGCTTGGAACTCCATTACTCGGTCACAATCTAGTTTTCTCTCCAAAGTGCGGTGGGTTACAACAGCTCTGAAGGTATGGAGCCGAAAGAAATTCTCGAATAGACACAAAAAGGTGCTTATATTACAAAACTAGCTTTTGAATATGGTGAATCAACCTCATTTCCATTATGATAAGGCAGAGGTAGCCAAACTAAAAGAGGAAATTCATCAGAGTTCGAGACTGGAAGAACAATATTGGGCTCTACGCTCCTGAATTTTATGACTGAAATGTGGCCTTTTGGTTAGTCTGTCTTTTTAGTTTGTTGTCTCGGCCCTGCGTGGCTGTTTTCTTAGGCCTCTTGTTTTAGCCCTTGCTTGTCTTGACCGCTTTGCAATGTTTTGTGTCTGGCGCCCTTTCACTCGAGAAGACATTTGTGTCTTGTTAAGTGCAAGTTTTGTGGTGCCGGATCTTGTATATGTGGTGGTTAAAGCTCAATATATTATTACCCTTTACCAAAGAAAAAATACTCATTTTTTCCATGCATCTACAATCCAATGAAGGCAGCGTAATCGAATTACTACATTGCTAAATGATGATAATAAGTGGATTCGGGATTCACCTACTCTTCAAGATATGGCGACCACTTTCTTTTTGCACTTATATACAACTGCTGGTGTTAGATATTATGAAACTTTATTGGATAAATGTAACCAGGTGGTAACCAGTGATATGAATGACCAGCTGACTGCCCCACTTACGATGGAAGAGGTTCGGCAAGCAACTTTTCAGATGGGAACTTCCAAAGCCCCTGGCCTTGATAGATTGAACGGTTTATTTTATCACAAGCATTGGGAAGTTGTTAAAGATGATATATTCCTTCTAGTTTAGACTTTCATGACGTCAGTAGTAATGCCTTTAGGTCTAAATCAAACTACTAGAACGTTGATCCCCAAGACAACTCAACCTGAGAAGCTCGAGCAATATCGTCCCATCAGTCTCTACAACTTTGCTTACAAAATAATTTCAAAGGTACTTGCCAACTGACTTAAACCTTGGTTGAATATCCTGATTTCTAATGAACAGTCAGCTTTTGTGAAGGGTAGACAGATTCAGGATAATATTCTCGTTGTTCAAGAGGTTCTTCATCACTTTAGATCAAGAAAGAGGACTTGTAGATTTAATGCAATCCTAAAAATAGACATGACAAAGGCATACGATAGAGTTGAATGGGATTTCCTTAATGATTATCTCCTTAAACTTGGTCTCCATCCACGATGGGTTAGATGGATTATGCAGTGTATTACCACAGTAGCTTTCAGTGTGAAGTTGAATGGGGAACAATTGCCTTATTTTTACCCATCTCGTGGTCTACGCCAGGGTGACCCCTTATCACCATATATTTTTATCATGTTGGCCAATGTCTTATCGACTCTTATTACACAAGCTGTCAGCATAGGACACATTAGAGGTATCTAGTTAAATAGATGGTGTCCTAACTTGTCCCATCTCTTTTTCACTGATGATGCGATCTTTTTCCTAACCGGTAGTATTCAAGAGAGTCAGAACCTAGCAAATATTTTGAACTTGTATTGTTTGGCTACTGGACAAGCTTGTTAACCGCAACAAATCAGTCATGATTTTCAGTAAAAATTGCCCTCTAACTCTTCAGTAGAATATGTCTCGAGAACTTAGGACGCCTATCCTACAAGGCTGTGGTAAATACTTAGGAATACCCTCTGATTAGGGCTGCTCTAAAAAGGAGATGTTTTCATGGATACTTGCCAGAGTAAACGCCCAATTGGAGGAATGGAAAGAGAAATTTATTTCTAAGGGGGGTAAGGAGATTCTCATAAAATTTGTTGTTCAGTCCATTCCACATTATGCCATATCTATTTTTAAGTTGCCTCTTTCTATTTGCAAAGCAATTGAATCAATAATTGCTAGATTTTGGTGGAGAAATGATCAGAATAGAGTTGGTATCCACTGGTTAAGATGGGAGATTCTGAAAGACAGAAAAGAAAATGGAGGAATGGGTTTTCGTGACCTAATTGCATTTAATAGAGCGATGCTTGGAAAACAGGCTTGGCATTTGCTACAGTAGCCTCAATCTTTATGGAGTAAGTTATTTAAAGGTTTATATTTTCACTCGACAGACTTCCTGTCTACTGTTAGGGGAACTCGGCCATCTTAGGGATGGCAAAGCATGCTTATGGGCAGGGACTCTATTCTACTTCATGTTCATTGTTCAGTGGGTAATGGTAACAACATCAGAATCCAAGGAGATCGGTGGTTACCAATGGGTGTTCTCCATGGACCTAAAGCTAGAGAAGAACCTATTCTGGTGACAAATCTTATTAATCCCATCCACCACAACTGGGACCATACTCTAATCCACCGGTTCTTTGAAGATCCTATTAATATCGAAATCCTCAATATTCCGATGAGAGCTCTTTATTCGGATGATAAACTCATTTGGTCAACTACAACAAATGGACAACATACTGTACATAGTAACTATCATGCTGTCATGCAGTTAGTAAATGATCATCACAGTAACAGAGCATCATCATCTATACATGTCGCTACAGTACTATGAAAAGAATCTGGGCATTGAAGACGGAACCAAAAAACAGACTTTCCTATGGTCCGCCTACCACAATGCACTAGCATCCAGAGTGAATCTATTCCAACGTCATATCGTCTCTGACCCTCTATGCAATCTTTGTCAACAGCAAGTTCCTGAAACCATTGAACATATCTTTTTCCATTGTCCATGGACTCATGCTATTTGGTCTAACCCATAACTCAATATACCGATGTCGACACTCATCAGCAATAGCATCAATTCTTGGCTCACAGAAAGGTTGGACTTACCTCGGCACTTACCTGGTTTAGATCTGGTTGCGAACACCCTTTGGCAGATCTGGCGGATGCGGAATGATTTCATCTTTCGCAATCAGAAGCCGGATCCATCCCTTGCAGTGCGATCTACTGTGGCTCAATTGAAATCACACCAAATCTACTCTTCTGCATCTCAGGTCAGATCTGTTACTCAATCTCTTGATCCGAACCACATCTGGCGTCCTCCTGACATGGGTACCCTGAAATGTAATACCGATGCAAGCTTTCATCCGGGTAGCACTGAAGGTTCCATCGCCTGTATTAGCAGAGATTATAAAGGATGACTTACTGATCTCCATTCGAGTCAAGTCCCTACGCATTCCGCTCTTGAAACAGAGTGTCAAGCCCTTATTTTTTCACTTAGAAATCTACTCAGCCAATGCCTCCACAATGCTAATCTAGAGGTTGAATCTAATTGTCTTCATCTTGTCGAAATCATGAAGGGTCTGCGATCGCCGCCGTGGGAGCTCCGATCTGTGCTCGACAAAGCTTTTTTTTTGTTTTCCCAGTTTCGTAAACTCACGATGCTCCACTGCAGATGAGAAGCAAACCTAGCTGCTGATTAGGCTGCGAAGGCCCATCTCTACGCTTCGGCCTAGAACTAGAATCTTTTTCCCCTGTTCATTTTGCTTGATCTAGTTTATGCTGATGCTTTATCTTGAGGTTGTAATCTCACGTTTTCATGAATACCAGTAGCACTTTCCAAAAAAAAAAAAAAAACTCAACAGCTAAAGAAATAAACACAACTGTATTGACAAGAATACTTATGATTTTCCACAGAAGCTGCGGTTTTTGTGCCGGCATTTCAACATGATAGAATGTCATTGAATTTATATTTCAAATTAGGTTTTTTGACCCATATATTAACTGATAACACATCCCCAAAAAGATGGAAGCACTAAATGTTTTCCATATATAAATTATATCTATCAAACACTTATGTTTCGAAGTGATATTTTATTAAAATCATAAAGTGTCATCACAGGGTCAAAGAAGTTAGGAGATGCATCCAACGCAACAAAGGTGCATGAGACAAACAACCAGCAGTTGACTTCGTTGTTGTTAAAAGAAAGAAATTACCTTCCTTGTTCATGAGCCGTAATAGTTGCTCTCATGGGTAGATCAAAGCTTGATCATGTCAAGGGGAAGATTAGGGCCCTTCCCACAACAAATCCCAGATTTGATGAAAGGCTAGCAAATGACCACAATTTGATGTCTTGGATATTCAATTCCAGGGAATCAAAGATCTACGAGATATTTGCATATTTAGAGTCAGCCAAGTTATTGTGGGGTTTGGTATACAAGATGTATGGTCAAGCCAGAAATGCATCTCGGAACTTTAAGCTGCAACAAGGACTTGCTTGTCCTAAGCAAGGTGCAACACAATCTTTCCCTAAACACCTGGCAAAAATGAAGAAACAATGTGATGAGCTTCATCAGTATAGACTTGCAACCCATAATGTGATGGATTATGTCAATTGAGAAGAGCAATATAAAATCTTTTAGCCATTAGCAAGCATCAGGCTTGAATTTGAGGACATCGAACTTCAAATTCTTATGAGTTCTCAACTGCCTACCTTTAATGAAGTTTGTGCCATAATGTAAAGTGAGGAAATAAGGAGAGGTGTCAATCGTCCAACTCCAGTTGCATAATAATTGCTCAAATTTAATGTCAGTTAGCAAATATTCTAATCAGTGAAATTGCAATGTTATTTTTACTCTTCAAAATGTGTTTTTTCAAAATCAAATCCCCAGGAGGATGATTGGTGAAGGGCAATTGTAGAATAGGCTGTATATGGTGAACCTTAACTACAAAGTGTTGATGGTGCAAAGGAAGACTATTGACACTTCTTGGTTGTGTCATTGGCATCTTGATCATCCCTCTAATCAGGTGTTACATGCTCTTGATATGACTTTAAGTTATGATTCCAATTGTTGTGATCCTTATCATTATGCTTAGTAGCATAAGTTACCTTTTCCACATAGCACACATAAATCAGAATAAGTTTTTTATTTAGTTCAATCGGATGTTTGGGGGGACTTCTCCTATTGACTCTAAGGAGGGGTTCAAGTATTTTGTTACATTTATCGATGATAAATCCTGAGCTACATGGCTTTTTTTGCTTAAATCCAAAAGTGAAGTATGACTGTGTTCCAAGATTTTTTTAATATTGTGAAAAATCAATTTAACACTTTGGTGAAGATTTTCCGTATAGACAATGAAATTGAATATACCAATCAGGCTTTTCAAATGTTCATGCGTGGCGTAGGAGTCATTCGCCAAACCTCCTACATGGGAACTTCACAACAAGATGGAGTTACAAAAAGGAAAAATAGGCATCTACTTGAGGTTACTTGAGCATGTTATTCTTGGGAAATTTTCCCACAACATAATGGGTGGATGCAATCCTTACTAACTGCTACTTAATCAACCATTTGCCTAGTAATGTTTTGGGGTATAAAATTCCAATTGAAAGTCTATATGGCCAAAAATTCGGTATCTCCCACCTAAGAATTTTCAAATATGTGTGTTATGTGCATTCTCAATCTGATGACAAGCTGGATCTACCAACTCAAAAGTGTGAGTTTGTGGGATACTGAAATGTCAAGAAGAAATAAAAATGCTATGAACCAAGTACTAGATGTGTTTATGTCTCTCGTGATATTTTCTTTGATGAGGCGCACAAGTATTTTGCTACGAATCAAATTCAAAAGGAGCAAGATGACTATTCTGAATTTTTGCTTACTATCCTCCCTATCGGGAATTTAATGTTGGATCAAGAGGAAATTTGAACAACGGCTGTTCAAGGGAGTCAGCGTGTCCCTAATGTTGCTGCCATTCCTAATACAATTGTCATTACCATAGATGCAGGTGATTTGGAAGTTGGGGCTGAAGATGTAATATACATAGCTCCAATAGATGCAACACCCATTATCTCAGCCTCAACCCACTGGTTATCACACATTCTAAGGCCTTCAACACGGCTCCATGATTTTTCAATGTATCATAATGCTTAGCATCCCATTTAGGATTTTATTAGGTATGATAGAATTTCTTATAGTTATTTAATTTTCTTATTTGCCATTGAAAATCAATAGGAACCCAATACTTTCTTGGAAGCATGTAAAAGGAGTGTGTGGGTGCATACCATGAAAGATGAGCTTCAAGCATTGGACCATAAACATACTTGGGAACTTGTTAAATTGCCAAACGGGGAAAAAAATAGTTGGATGCCAGTGGATTTACAAGATCAAATACAGTAGTGATGGTTCGATTGAGAGGTACAAAGCTCGGCTTGTCGCAAAAGGGTATACCCAAACCTATGGGATAGACTACAAGGAAATATTTGCTCCTGTAGTGAAAATGAAAGCTATTCGTGTCCTTCTATCTATGGCAATTAATTGTAGCTGGTCGTTGTTTCAAATGGAAGTAAAGAATGCCTTCCTCCAAGGAGACTTGCAAGAAGAGGTCTACATGGATCTACTTTCAAGACATCCCTTAGAGAATAATAAGGGAATGGTTTGCCAATTAAAAGAGGCAATATATGGTCTCAAACAGTCGCCTAGAGCATGGTATGGCAAAACTAAGTTCCACACTCATTATATTTGGTTTCAAAAGGAGCACAGCCAATTCTTTGATGTTTACTAAAGCAGTTGGTGAATGTATTATTATTATTCTCATTTATGTTGATGATCTTATTATTATTGGCAGTAACTTGACAAGTATTGTAGAACTTAAACAATTGTTGAGCAATGAGTTTGACATTAAAGATCTTGGAAAATTGAGGTATTTTTTTGGCATAGAGGTAGCAAGTTCTGATAGAGGTATGTTCTTGACTTAGAGGAAATATATCCTAGATCTACTAAAGGAGACTAGTAAGTTTGGCATTAAACCTAGTAGCACTCTTATGAATTACAACAACAAGACTGTGTCTAAGGAATCACCCTCACAAGATATTGGGCAATTTCAGTGTTTGGTAAGGAGATTGATTTACCTAACCTTTACTAACCTGACATTACTCATTTTGTCAACTATGTGAGCCAATTTATGTAGAGACCTACACAAGGGCATATGGAGTTGTTAAACCAACTCCTTTGAAATCTAAGAGCTTCTCCAAGAAGAGGAATATTGTTAAAGAATAATGATAATATAGAGATTGTGGGATTTACTGATGCTGATTGGGCTGAGAATTCCACATATAAAAAATCTACCGTAGGTTCTTGTACCTTTGTTGGTGGAAACATTGTTACTTGGAACAATAAGAAGCAAACCGTTGTGGCTAGATCTAGTGCAGAGGCTAAGTATTAAGCCATGGCTACCACCACTAGTGCGCCACCTGTGAGATTGTATGGTTCCATCTATTACTTCAAAATTTGGGTTGTGATGCCATGTCTAAATCTACGAAGCTATTCTGTGATAATTAGACAACAACACACATTGCTTCAAATCCAATCTTTCATGAGAGAACCAAACACATAGAGGTCAATTGTCACTTTGTAAGGGAAAAGGTTCAGTACAAAACAATAGAGACACCATATATTTGTAGTAAGGATCAACTTGCTGATGTATTCACCAAAGCTTTATATAAGGGAGTATTTTACGATATGGTGAATAGGTTGACATCTAAAGATGTCTTTGCTCCAACTTGAGGAAGAGTATTGGTGATATTGGCAGGATTTGCACTCCCATTCAAGGAAAAGAGAGACTGTAGGCTAATCTATATATTAATAGTTTTCCTATTTTTCAAAGTTTCCTGCTTTTCGAGTTTGCATGTAACCCTTTTGTACAAATTGCAGAAGAATGTCATGACAAAAAATAAGAAAGTTGAGAGTTTTGTTCGAGAACGTAGGAACATTGCTAAACCTTGTAATCCTTGTGTTCTTTTTTTGTGAATGCCTTACTAAAATTCAACGTCCAGGTGATAACTAGGGGTGTCAATGGTTTGGGTTCGGTTCGGTTTTTTTGAAAAACTAAACCGAACCGAACCGTTAGAAAAATCTTCCGAACCGAACCGAAACTGAATCGAACCGAATACGAACTGAACCGAAATTTCAGTTCAATTCAGTTCGGTTTTTCGGTTTTCGGTTTTTTTTTTTTTTTTCTGTCTGTTAAACTCAAAAACACACACTACGCCCAAAACTGTGAAGCAAAGATTTCCTTTTCTTCGCTACTTTGCCAAAAGAGAATATCAGAACATGCGTCTTCCTAATCAAGCTTTTCCCTCACCATAAATACTCACCAAAACAAGTTTCTATAAGCAGGACTACGCCAAGAAGTTCCACCCTCCAAGTATTACAGTGGTAACCCCTGCATCAATACAAGAGTACTGAGATGCTCGAGCAACAGCAAATATCACCACGAAACCAGTGTCTCACTGCTGATTTGGCTGCCTCTGTTGTGATAAATTGGGGTGATTCTGGGATGCGTTTGGTAGGGTTACCATACCAGACTGCAGACCCTGAGTATTTGGAGCCATGTTACCAAATGCACCTTGTGAACCAGGCGGCTACTGCTGCTGTTGTACTGGAATCATATTTGTTGCATTGGCTGCTCCCATATTATAAACTGCAATGTAAGAGGCCCGTCATACACTATAACCATAATCCATGTTTGACACTTTGAATCCAAGAAACATTCATTTGATCATGCAGCATAATCTCCCTTATACAGTAAGTGAATTTCAAATACCAAGTAACAGAGAAGAAAGTGAAAGCTCATACTTTGATCGTTCAACATCTGGGAAGCATGGCTCCTCTGGGGATTGGTTCCAGATAAGCCAAACTGAAAATGAAATTCCCAACAAGAGAATAAATAGTGATGGAAATTAACAGGCCAATAAGAGTTCTGCCTTGAATATTTCACCAAAACATCAAGTCTATCATGAGCTAACATTCACCAGTGAAGAAAAGGCATCTTCATCAAAGTATTGCATGAACAAACAATCAAGTCAAGATACCAAAGTAAATGTAAGATTATCATTTTATGAAGCAGGCGTTTTAATCAACCATGGCCATCTGCAACAACATCCCCCTCCTCCAATGTTTCCAGAGCTAAAGCAGCACGGGTATCACTTCACTTCCACAGATTGGCAAACTAAATAGATAATCATGTCTAAATAAAAACCCGAACTTTGTTGGAAACAAGAACTTAACCTGAAGATTGAACATCTGGCTAAATCTATTTTCAATATTTCCCCCAAAAAACAAATAAAGAATCCATCTTCATTGTGTACCACTCAGCACAACAACAAAATTAACACTCGTCACACCAATGGAAGCGAAGGATCTCACCTAAATCTACAAAAAAATCCTTCTATACAGGAAAAAAAGAAGAGCCGAAGCAGAAAAACAAAAATCCGCAAAAAAGAAAACAACAAAAATGGTAGACGGACAGAATGTTCCTCGGAACCAACGCAGCAGCACAAATCAGAGTTCACATCGCAGCAAAAAAAACAAAACCTTCGCCTTGACACCCACCAAGAAAACATCTCAAAGAACAGAACAAATGGAGCAAAAGAGATCTTTGCAGAGGAAGATGAACGCAGAGCGATCAAAGGAGAGTCTTACCGATTTGAACTAGCCCAGCTCACTGAGCAAGCAAGAGGCGTCGCAGATCTAAAGCCACTAGCGGCCCCTCAGTCCAGAGCAGAGCACGAGCAGGACATGCTCAAGCACGTGGCTGTCCCTGCCGCCGTCGCCGTCGTAGTCGCCGTCGCCGTCGCAGTCGCTGTCGCCATTGAGAGAACTCAAACGGAAACCAATAAAAACCAAGAGACGCAAGAGGACTTAGAGACAGGAGTCGGGAGAGAACCGAATTAGATTTGATTTTATCGGTTTTTGGTTCGGTTAACCAATAAAAACCGAACCATTAAATTTTTTTTTGGTTTTTGATGAAAACCGAACCGAACCGAAAAAATCAAATTTTTCGGTTCGGTTCGGTTTTCAGTTCGGGTCTTGACACCTCTAGTGATAACAGGCCATCCTTTTTGCCAAGTGGCAGGTTAAGAGCGGAAGATTTCTTTCGGAAGCCAAGAAAGAGAAGGTACAGTTGGGAATAGAACTCCATCTTCTTCTCAGTAAAGCAGACACAAAGCTTATGCTGAGAGGAAAGATGGCTGAGGATGACGATGGAGAGAGGCCACCACGGATTGTCACTATTTATAGGGGAAGATGGCATTGTCATGCAGTCACTATAAAATAATAATAATAATAATTACCGAGCTTAGGTTAGGTGCTTTGACCTTCTCTGCGTTATAAAGTTTCATGAATTGGTGCAACAGACTGGGATCGGTCCGCAAAGTTGAAGTTGCCCTAAGAACACGACCTTCGTTTCCTGGACCTGATAAAAGAAACATTAATAATTTAGAAAGCCCAACAATCACTACAGTTTCGTCGAAAAATAAATCGGAAGGCATACCTGGTGAAGGGAGATCTTATGGAGGACTGCCCTAGTGCTTGTGCTGGTCGTAATAGTATTATTTGGTCAATATTTATAAGCCTTAAGCTCGTGACGGCTAAAGAAATACCCACAACTACATTGACAGGAACACCAACGATTTTCCAGAGTGTGCCGGCATTTCAACATGATAGAAATGCAGTTGTATCTCCTGTTTTGAATTTGGTTTCTAGACACGTATATTAACCAAATATGTTAGGATCATCCCACATCGATTATGGAAAGGATATATGATCAGGATAATTCATCCCTAAACAATGGAAGCATTCAATGCTTTAGAGTAGTCAATTTTTATTTTATTTTTTTGGTGAACTAAGTCAATTTCATTACCCATAAATTTCGAGGACCCATATGTTATGAATGTTCTTATTTTATACTCAAATTATGCTTTATATATATGAGTGACTCAGAGAACCGCATGTGTATTGGGACAGCAAGACAAAAAGACAACCAAAAAGCCGTCGCAACATATTCTCTCTTATTCTAACAGTCAAAGTCGACGTGCATATAAAATCTGATGCCACACGACGTCGCTGTTTCAGCATCAAGTTAGTTTTAGCATTGACCATGGACAAGAACAACATTTCGTGATCTTGGAGGTACGTCGTCAACATCGAACACCTGAAGAAGGCGAGGTCGTCCAACCTTAAAGCCCAGTTTCGTCCTCGGCGAGTTAAAGCAGAATTCCTTACTATCGATATGATGCAAACTTGTTATAATTCTATAATTCGAACATTTCTTCTAGCCGGCCTAACATATTTTGATATAAAATAGCTACTTAAAGTAGTAATTCGAAAACTTAAAAAGTTATCTGCTACTTTTTTCTCCAAAAGTAGTTGAGGATACTTCTTTATAGATCTATATTCAAAATGAGGATGTTAATTTTATTGCATATCATGGAATTAATCTTATTGGTAGCAATAGGAATTACCAGATAATACTTGGTATTAATTTGGCATTTTCATTGTAATTCACATTAATAATTGACGAAAGAAATTAATTTTCATTGATGTATAATATAATGAAAAGTACAAGAAGTGCTCGATTATATCGGATTAATTGTAAAATGAATATAACATTTATTCTGGGGTAAGTATACTATAAGTGCTAAAAGTTGTGTACGGCGCTCACTTTGGTACCACCGGCGAGAGATTCCAACCAAAATGATTATGTGCTAGCCAAAATGATTACGTGACTTCTATATTTTTTTTAAAAAAAATCGACATAGCTTTTAAATAATGCCGTTTTCCATCATCCTTAAGAAAACGACATTGTTTTGCCATCATATGTGAATGGCCTCACAAAAACGATACCACACAACTCATATGGAATTGAAATTAGGGTTTTTTTGTTCGATCCTCACCCAACACCAACCTAGCTCACTTGGCCACCGTCGCTCAACCACCGTGCTTGGCCATTGTCGCTTGGTCTCTATCGTAGTTGCTTGACTAGGTGAGTAAGGAGAGGCTGAGGTTGTTTCTCGGGCAAGAAGCGACGGGAAGAATAAGAGGCGGGGGCGGAGGAGGAGGAGGAAGAAGTGGGGTCGAAGGTGGAGAGAGAGAAGATGAGGAGGGCAAGGCAAATAAGAAGGGCGCAGATAGAGATGGTGGATTGGGCTCTGCTCAAGAAGCGGCTGAAGTGGGTCCTTCTAAAGGGGGAAGGAGAAGGAGGAGGAGAGGAGCTTGGGCTTGTCAACAATGTCGGATGAACCAGAGGCGGAGTTGTGCTGGTGCTAGTGTCGGTGCCGCTGCAGATGTCGCTGCTAGTGCTAGTGCTGGTGTTGTTCTTTGAGGAAGAAGACGATGGGGAAGCCCTACCATGCCTTCTCTCTCTCTCTCTCTCTCTCTCAATTTGGGGATTTAGGGTCCTGACTTGGGAAAAAGACATTAAACAACGTCGTTTTGTGGTTTAAATACTGACTGTACTCTCCAACGAACCACATCAACATCAAAAATTAATAAATAAAAAAAAGTGTCATGTCGGATTTCTGATCAATCAGATTGGAATTAGCACTAAAATGGTTGTTTTAAAACTTTTTGGCACTTAAGTAATCCAAAATAAACTTTTAGCATTAAAGTGAACGTCGTACACAACTTTTGGTATTGATAGAGTACTTACCCCCCATTTCTTCTTGTCAAACGACTACATTATATGTATTTTATAATAGGACTGTCCACATATTACACTATGTCTTTAATGTATATCAAATAGATAGATTTAATGTCTAGAATTCAAATGAATTAGATGGTAATTTGCAGAAAGCATTTTGAATTCTTTTAGAATCTAGCGTCAAGGTAATTTGATAAGAGCAATGGCCAATATGCTGCCGCTAATAGTAACTAAATCTCATTTCGATAGATCTGGGTGCACGGTAGTATTAAAACATCTCTCCATCTCATTATTAGAGTAAAAAATAAAATAAAAATTCCATCATCTTTCCGGATCAGTCATGGTCTTCAGAACTCTGATTCTAACTTTCCATGAATTTTTCGTTTCTCGCATTCAATTTAAATATAAATTAAAGTTGATAATGTTATTTAATTTACTGGAATATAGGAGTTGCAGACAGCGGGAGAGGGGTAGAGAGAGAGAGAGGACTGGGCTTGTATTTCTTTGGGCCTCGCATGTGGCCTCAAGTAAGATGGGCCGGTCTGATTCCTAATTGGACTGAGTAAGTCTTTCTTTCCTTTCTTCCTCATTTCTTTTACATTTATTTATTTGTTTGTTTGTTTCATTATTTGTCCTTTTTGCTATTATTGTATGCTCAGCAAAATTGAGGTATCAACGGCATCCATGTGGAGAGACCTCTTGCGTTCTCTCCAAGCATCTCTACACTAACTATTCATGAAGAAGGTTGCCTAAATACAGTTGGAGCTTTTGTGGATCCTTTGAATTAGCCCAACCGATTCCAAACATCCCCAAGTTGGATTTTATGTTTGTTCAGTTTCCGAAATGGCAGGTCTCTTGACATATTGACGATATAGACAAAGTGCCCAACTTTTTCATGTTCTTCAACTAAGCCAAGCAAAGTTCCTTCGCAGTGCTTCATCCTCCGTTTCCCACTAATCAATACCATTTTCCATATATAGTTCTTCAACCAAGCTTTCAAGAATGCTGGGTTCGATAACTTTCAGCCCAGTGCACCTTGTCAAGTTCAAAAATCTCAACTCTATTAGTTCACCTATTTCTTTTGGTGGCCAAGCGGCTGTAATGTAAGAAAGTTAGGAGCTACAATTCTTTCATCTTTCCAATATCAATTACATTCTTTCATTTTTTTTTTTACCCTTTTATTATTATCACCTTTTTTTTCTTTTTTACAACAAAATATGTTTGACATGTTGGCACAAAATAACGTGTCAACAATGAGCCTTGGTGAATCGCCCATTGGACCGGGCCGGACCTAAATATTTATATATATATATATATAATTTATATCCACAATTTAAAATGGGGAAAATTCCAAATAAGGACCCAAAATGAACTTTGTGCCAAATAAAGACCCAAAGTGAACCCATTATTTCAAATAAGGATCTAAAGTGAATTTTGTGTCAAATAAGAACCTCTGAAGTGATTAAGTTAATCTCTATTTAGGACCTTAGCTCACCGGCAGACATTTTTCGGTGATTAAAATATGGGCAATTTTGTCAAAATTTTGTGATTGGAAAAAAAGGAAAATTTCTAAATTAATTAAGTTTAGGCTATTCATTTAGATGTTTACGTTTTCTTCTTTCTTCTCCTCCACTGCTCCTCAACCAAATCGCTGCCTGGTCATCGTTGTGACTCGATTCTCATTGCTCCTTGCCTTACTTGACTGGTGGAGAATTTAGGTCTCCACAAACAAAGAAAGAAGCATATGGTTTTATTCTTGTTTTTGAGTTTGTGCCTCAACCGGTAGAGAATTTGGGTCTTTGACTTTGCGGAGGACGGGTACAACTAATGGGAAGAACTTCGATCTTTGACTTTGTAGAAGATGGGTACAAGGAATTGAGAGACCATAAAAAACCTAGGGGTTTTTTTTTTTTTTTTTTTTCTATTTTAAGATTTGTTGATTTTCCCTAGAATTTTTTTTTTTGGGACAAAATTACCCAAACTCCGATCATCGGAAATGTTGCATGCTTGATAGCTAGCAAATATTTGGCTAACCAGCAAGCTTAGGTCATTATTTGGAATTGATTCAACCACTTCATATCCTTACTTGAGACAATGAGTCTACTTTAGGTTTTTATCTGACACAAAATTCATTTTGAAATCCTTATTTGAGAAAATTGATCCACTTTGGGTTCTTATTTGGAATTTTCCCTTTAAAATGTTAAGAACTCAAGTGCATTTCATGTCATTTATCAGACAATTAATTACACTCCGTAAGTAATCAATTGCCCGCTTTATATAATGTGAAAACAAAATCGCGATGTCTTATATTCGGTTCCTTAAATTCTTCTTGCTAGCCCATTAAAAAATCTCTCTTTTGGTTGCTAGCCCATTAAATGGTCTCTATCTCATGTGGCCATAGAGTACTCAATTTGGGGATTTGATCCACGTGGAATGTGCTGGGTCTTCACATAATGAGAAAGTAACGATCTTATGAAGAGTGATTATGCACACTCCGTAAAAACGTTTTGCCGTGAGATTATTATCCGAGTAATCAAGAGGATCTCAAAGATCCATAAGAGTGGCATCATTTAATCATGAAATACCTAACAATATTTCATGGTAGAGATTCATACACGAAGAGCTTAGACATTGGGCACATGCACATAGTTCTAGGTAGCAATTCCACACACGAATTTAATGAACGCACCACCTTATGGATGAATTCGAATGCTCTGCGTCTTATCTTCAATTCAACCCTGATGTCCAAACTTTCCTGAAATGATTGTGGGCAGGACTTACCGAATTCGTCATTTTTTTTTTTCATATTGAAGTGAAAAGTAAACGATGAAGACTGAAAAGTCAAAGCCTGGCTTGTAGCTAACAAGTGGCCTTTCAATCTCTCCAACCTCAAGGACTTTCTAACCTTCAATAGAGCCATGCTCGGAAAGCAACTTTGGAGATTAGCCACTTCCCCTTCAGCTCTATGGAGCAGAGTGCTAAAAGGAATTTATTTCCCCAATGGGGATGTTTGGACAGCTTCGAAGGGCCGTCATCCATCATGGGGTTGGCATAGCTTGATGCTTGGCAGAGACACCATAAAGGATAACATAATATGGTCAGTAGGTGATGGAGAAACTATTCGTATCAAAGAAGACAGATGGCTAACGCAAGGGGTAATAGGAGGACAATCACATCAAACAGAGCCAAAAATGGTTTCCGGACTGATAAATGCAGAGAACAGAGTATGGAAACAACAGCTAATTCTTCAATTGTATGATGAATCAATTGCAAATGAAATATTAGCAATCCCTATATGTCAGCAATCAAAGTCAGATACACTAGTATGGAATGGCAACAAAACAGGGCAATACTCTGTCAAGAGCGGATATAATCGAGCACGGGAAACAATAGATACACCAGGAAAGAACAAACCCTCTTGCTCTTATCAACCACCACGTACCTTATGGACTCAAATTTGGAGCCTGCATGTGCCACCGAAAGTTCGATCTTTCCTCTGGAGTCTCTGTCAAAATGCCCTTCCCACGAGGGAAAACCTACATAAAAGAAAAATGGTTACGGATCCATTATGCCCCTTTTGTAGGTAGGATATTGAAACGACAAAACACATGTTATTTCTTTGCAAGTGGAAGAAGAGAGTATGGGAAGAACAAATTTTTGAGAAGATAAAACCAGATGGAAGTCTCAGGAGAACAGATCAGTGGATTGCCAACGCCTTCCATTGAAATCAGAGCTTACCCGACCGAGAACTCACGGGAATGGTTTTGTGGCACATCTGGAAGGCGCGAAACAACTGGATATTCCGATCCACAGAACCTAGACCCGCAGATCTGGTGAGCACAGCCAGGGAACAAAACGACTTCTTCAGTCGAGGAAAAACAGAGAGAAGCAAAAAATCAACAGATCTAGCAAAACCTTACCGCTGGAGGCCTCCGGAAGGGGATGGGCTGAAAATAAACGTCGACGCGGCATGGTGCTCCGGCAATTTTCTCGGATCTGCGGCGAGTATTGTTCGCGATCGGGAAGGAAGACTGCTCGAGGGGTTCGCTGCAACGATTAGGGTTTCCTCGGCAAGTGAAGCGGAAGCTCAAGCAATTCTACTTGGGATCTCCTATACGCACGAATTCAAGTCTTCTCACGTGCAAGTCTTCGGAACAGGAACAAGAAAGTGGATTATTGAAAGCGATAGTTCATCCGTCGTGGACATGATCATGGGCCGGGCTCAACCAGCTTGGAATCTAAAGGAGATTGTGTAGAGGTGCCGAAATGGGCTCAGTAGAAATAAAGCTATTTCGGTGACATATTGCCCCCGCCAAATGAATGAAGCTGCGAACTGGATAGCAAGGAAACACCGCAATCGGTCTCTTCCACGTAACTGGCTGTTTTCCCCACCTTTTCCACTATGGAACTTTTTATGTGCAGATATTTCCACATCTGCATCTTGTAAGTCTCCTCTATAATTAAGCAATACAATCCTATCTTTTGACCAAAAAAAAAAATCTCTCCAACCTTATCTTTGGCCGCAGATCGCTCTCATGACCAAGAAAAATAGGACTTGACCAAGAAGAATGTTAGATGATATAATATTTTTTGATTTAATTTTCCACATTGTATACCACTGGATTCTTTTGGCTGGGTGAAAGAAGACCTGCTTTGTCTTTCACTCTTTTACTTCGTAAGATTTCTTACTCAATTGGTCTCTCCATGTTTCAAAGTGTAATATATTTGTTGTAGTACATAAAAATTATTGAATTGTTTGCCTATTTTAGCGGCCATTGTCATTTATAATTGGGATATATTAAAAAAAAAAATAGCTCCTAAAATATTGTAGAATAGGCCACTTATAATGAGGACCCGAATAATTTCTTAAATAACGGTCGTGTGGCAACTTTAGACGTTAACCTAATTAGTCGGATTCTGTTTCCAGGCTTGAGACTTTTTGCATGGTTGTAAATTGGAATGCGAATTGAAGTGGTCCATAAATTTGCTTTTAACCAGAATAAAATAATATCCTTTTGTTGACCCGACTTGACGTAGCAGGTCAATAACATTTTATTAATTAAATGAAATCATATCTAGGTGAAATTAAGTTTCTTAATTAAAATTTTGAAAAACTACCCTCACTTTTTCCAATGACACTTTATTGAAGTAATACATACTTTCTCTAACTTGGACGTGAATTTGTTCAATTCATGCCTCATGCGCCATGTATCGTTTCCTGAAAATATAGAATTTGGTGGAGACTCATTCTCTAGGTGATATATCATTAGATCACCGTATTAAATTGATTTTTGTACTTAAAAGCTGGTTCCATATCTTAAAGTTATAATTATTTAAAGAGATCTTATAAAATTTATAGACAACTGCTAACTGCTTTAAAAATTTAATATTTAAATGTTTTAACAGATTCATCTTAATCATGACTTCATGCAAATCAAGATGTAGCATGAAAATTTTAGTTGTGTGAAATAATTAATCGTGCAATATCTCTAGTTATTCCTTGTAACATGCACGTAATCATGGAATTTAATTTTGGCGTACGTGTGAGGTGATCACATTTTTTTAAGCGATTACATTTTTAAGATGAGAAAATGATTAAACAAAAACTGCCTCGTAGTATGACAACGGAAAAATAGTGGGAAAAGGAAGGGGTTCCATCGTGAGTTGAGACTACATATAGAATTTTAATATCACGGAAATTATTTATTTCTGTAATAGATAATAATATGGTTTATGTGATTGCACAGCTGTCACCAATGAGAAGGTCACTGTCTGTTCAACGATCTGGGAGGCGCCCCTGGTGAGTATAAAATTCAAAAGAAAAGGACTAAAACCATGTGCTTTTGTGTGTTCATAAGGTATTAGGTCAATATTTGCAAGCCATAAACTTTGAAAATCCTCAAAATTTGACAATGCTGCCTGAATTATTACTTACAAAATTTCCCAGAAAATGCAGATTTTGGATACATGCATCTCCACATCAAACGGAAAACGTGGCTGATTAATTGCATCAATTTTTAGGGCTGCATTTCTGGAAGGCATATATCATACGTTACCCAAAGATCATGTAAGGGTTGAAAATAAAAACCATCTGTCATAACTTGTTTCTCAATCACTCGTCTCCATCAGAGTCATATGCGATTTTCTTATGTTATTCAGGAATTATTTTTTGCTAGAAATAACTAAACCTAATTAGCTAGAACCTGCCTAATGTGTGAACTCGTGCGTTGCTCTTCAATCATCAAGCCAAAGTTGACAATTGATTTCATGAGGTATGAACTCATATTCAACACTATTTTCAAGGACAAATATAAGCATGCGTCTATTCAGTTTTGTCAGTTTGCTATCTTTTATAAAGCTTAGTCTATTATAAGCGCATGAAGAAAACGACGCAGTGGACTGAATCTCACCTACGGGCGTGACGTGATTGAGAAAGCGGGACATGCTTCCGTCATGCTCTGCATCATTAATTGAAGTGATGCGCGAATATGAAAGGATGGCAAAGCTTATATTCAGAAACGTGGAAGAGAAGTGGGGAGAGCGAGCATGCGGGTCACTAAACCCTACGAATCGATGATGTCGTGTGTTGCCTTTCATCTAATACTTCATTGTATTTGATGTCACAAGTTTCGCATCTTGTGGCAAATGCCAAATTTATGTCTGATCCAGTCCATTTATCTCGATTAGCATCTTGTTCTGTTTTCTTGCTTATCTGTGGTCGATTTGAGGATGACCACCTCGAATGGCCTCAATCCAAGGTCACTGGGCCATGCTCAAGGAGCCAGAAGCATCGAGGATCGTGGTGATGGTCGAGGGTGGAAGTGATAAGGCCGACGGGTGAAGAGAAGAGAAAGGAAATAAAGGGAAATATAGTAACTTCTTGTTTGGTTAAAAAAGAAAGGCATCTAATTATATCTTTATGACTAGCATACGGAAGAAGACATTAAAAAACTACACATTCATATTAACAACATAAAATAAAATACAATGGGCATATCCACATGTAATATTTTCAAAATTGTTCACCTTTATTATTGAGAAAATTCTAATAAGAATTCTCCACTCGCCATGGTAGTAAATATCATGATAAATATATCTTTTTGTAAAATTATAAGTTACTTGCGATGCAGTGCAGAGTTATTATTAGTTTTGTGAAAATATGCACCAGGAAAATATGTGTACTGTGAACGATTAAAGTACACATTAATTTCATGTGATCAGTATGAAAATGAAAAAGCACACATGAATAACAATCATTAAAAAAATGTCATGTTAAATATTTACGGTCTAAAAATTTATTATAAGAGTACTTATTTAATCAAACAAATGAAAAGGCAGAGTACACTGTGACTTATTTGAAAATGATTAAAAGATATGGACAAAGTTATCGGAGATACATTGTCTATAACAAGATAATTTAAAGATCACAAAATCGCAAATTTGAAGAAGAAAACCATGAAAGAAAATTAAAATTAACAAGCGAAAGTGCTGTTTACTCGTCGCCTTCTTCTTTTTTTTTTTTTTTTTGTTGGGGGGGGCTAAAGTAAAAGTGCGTTTTGCTTGTTAAAAGGGAACGCATTTTCCAACGACAAGTTTATTTTATTTTGTAGATATAACATAGGGCATACAGGAAGAGAGAGAAAAAAATATTTGTTCCTCCTATAATCCCTCCAGATTTAGATTATTCAAGGGGATTAGAAAAAGTAAGGAATTTTGGGATCGTAACCCACAAATTCACTCCAGATCCCTTCATCTCAATCCCTTCTACCACAAAGGAAATACTTATTCAGTATTTTATCTTGCTCTAATCTGTCCTAATCACTTCATCCAAACTTGTAAGAAAGAAAACAAGCATGATACTATGGAATTTGAGAGAATTATAAAAAAAAAAAATTCTTAAATATATTATAATTATACCCACTAAGTCCTAAATCTTTTAATTAGGGAGATGTACACTATCGGTGTCATAAGTTGTGTACGGCGCTTACTTTGGTGCCAAAAGTTTCCGTCAGATTACTTAAGTGCCAAATTGAAGAAAAAAACGATTACTTTGATGCCACCGACGATAGATTCCAATTAAAATGATTACGTGGTTTTTATATTTTAAAAAAAAATTGACAATGCCTTTAAACAATGTTGTTTTCCATCATCCTTAAGAAAACAACGTTGTTTTGCCATCCTAAGAGATGGCCTCAAGAAAACAACATCGCACAACTCATTTGAGCTTTATTATTATTATTATTATTATTATTATTATTATTATTATTATTATTATTATTATTATTATTATTATTATTATTATT